>CM077203.1:7905981-8488481 GCA_039654625.1 Rhinogobio ventralis
GCTAAACCCCTAAACTCAGGATCAAAACCTAATCCTGTAACCCTGAGTTTGTTAAACTACCATCATGGTACAGGTCGCAGGTTTATTCTTGCCTATTTATTCTGAAAATTGTATTAAAACCAAAATGATATGTAGTGTCACATGCACTTGACAACCATATAAACATATCCAGAAAGTCCGCTTTCTGCCGATTCTGTAATTTCGGTCAAATGCAGGCTATTTTCGCTGTGTATAAAACATAGAATACGCTTCAAATGATTAGGCTACTCGTATATGTAAATATGCTCTACATTAATGACAAGACAAGACGATCTAGCTGTTATGGGGAAAAAATAATAAGTCATACCTGTCACAGCAGTAGTTCTCCCGCCACCATGTTTAAATTTTATGGCACGCCCATCTCGAGAATTTAGGTATCAAAATTATTTCCGAACTTCCCAGTTGTAAACACAACATCAGAGGGCATTCATGTAATTTTTGCCTCGGAAACTCGTATTTACGATAGTTCCGATAGTGCGTGAAGGCATCATAATTGTGATACCCAAATTCCTGAGATGGCCGTGCCATAAACTTTAAACATGGTGGCGGGGAGAACTACTGCTGTGACAGGTATGATTTATTAGTTTTTAAAGTAGTAAAGACATGTTTAAAATCATCCATGTGACTACAGTGGCTCAACCTTTTTGATTTTATGAAGCAACAAGAATACTTTTTGTGCGCAAAAAACAAACAAAATAATGACTTTATTCAACAATACAAATGGTTATTTTGTTATTAATGTTATTATTATAATTAATAATATTAATGTAATGTTATGAACAAACATGAATTAACAACAGACAATCATATAAAAATGATTCTGTGGTGAAGTAAATACTACACAAAAAAATTATTTCTACATGAAAAAGTTAGTTCAGGCAAGAATTTAACTTCTATATTAGTAGCCTACTCATTTCAAGCTTATAGAAATTAAAGCATAAATATCAACGTTATAAAATTAAAAGTAAAACTACACAACTTTTCGGATACTGGTGTTCCCATCATGCACTGGGGCATGAATAATTACATTTACATTTATGCATTTGGCAGACGCTTTTATCCAAAGCGACTTACATTGCATTCAAGGTACACATTTTACATTTTGTCAGTTCTTGCTTTCCCTGGGAATCGAACCCATGACCTTGGCGTTGCTAGCACCACACTCTATTGTTTGAGCTACAGGAACCTTAATTAATAAGGTTGATTTTTTTTTTTTGCTGTTTTCCAGCTGTATTTACACTGTTTTATCATCACTATTGTTGTTAGGTTTGGTAACTTGCCATTTTGTGACATTTGGAGTTAATTTTCTACTCAAAATGACACATTCATACTCAAAAACGATCCATCGAATATTACGTCATTGTGTATTGTGTACCAAGTATTGAGGTCTCTGTGTTCAGGTGCCGCGTTGCTACTATTAGATAGTAAAGTATACACTTTAAAAGTGTGGTTTAATTCAGTGTTATGTTGTTTGAGTAAAAAGTATTGCAAAGGAAACTTCAACTAAGTAGAAATGACCTTTTACGAAAATAACTTAGAAAATTACTAAGTTAAATAGAGTTTACTTAACTCCATTTGTGAAATTACTTTGCATATGTGTGCAAAAACTTTTAAGTAAATTTTACTTAGTTTTTTTTTTTTTCAGTGTAAGCCTTGATTAATAAAATGTTGTTCATTGTTAGTCCATGCCTAATCCTAATGCATTAACAAATAATTGTAATTGTAATTCATGTGAAGTGTTACTGCAAATGTGTCTGGAAGTCATTCACTATCAATGAGAGTTGACAGGTAATATAAGCATCAGAGACCATTGGTGATGCAACCAAATTGGGCATTCAACCATATGCAAATACACATGTAGGGAACTACCAATGAAAGTGTGAATAGTGAAGCTTAGTTAGATATAGCAGTCAAGTAGAAACGCATAAAGACAGGTTGGTCCATAACAACTCCTTAAATTCCATCTGCAATACTTGAAATCTTGACAGCATGTCAAAAAAAAGCTAAGCTATTCCAATTCCAAATAAAGGAACTAAAACCATTAATGTGCAAGAATTACAAGTTGTATTGTTGGTGTTATGGTTTGTAAATTCACTCAAGTGTCCACAGACAATGTCCTTTTTGCAGTCAGGGTGGAAAAAACCCGAAGCATTTGAAGGCCCTGGGCTTCCACTAATACAAAAAGTCTAATCAGAGCAGCAATCCCTGATGTTAATGAAGGTGTCACACATTGCACAAAGAAAGTTGTGCCTGGCAATCTTCCATTTTTCGGCTGCCTACACCAGTGACATTTCATCTCACATTCAAAGAGCGCCTGGGCCCTTAATGAAATGCATAATTAACATATTCTAATTGTGCTGAGCTCGGTGATGGTTTTGACAGAGCTCACTTTCCATGTCTAATTCAATGCTAATTTAATCTGTTCTTTTCCCGGCGACATGACCTTTCTTGATTGAGTTTCACCGCAAAGAATTTTTTGATGGATTGATTTATCAACCTCTTGGAATGCAACAAAAGCATCACTTTGAGACAGGAGGGGGGGGAAAACTGAGAATGAAGACAAAATCAAGAAACAAAAGGGGAAAAAATTTAAAAGGAATAAAGTCAAGCAACCTGAAAAATGTTTCTGAGGATTTACTGTGCTATTAACCCCTGGTGCACAGATTCACTCATCGTCATCCGGAGCTGTAATGGCGAATTTTCCCAGCCATTTAATCTCACTTGCTGAGTGTCAGTAAACCAGTGAAGTTGCATTACTTTTTCCATGCAGAATATTGGGCACAGTGGAGATGCTGGAGGGTCTTTTTGTACCCCGTCTGCATGAGAATGGAGTGTCCCCTCTAGCCACAAATACTAGTATGCATATTTCATAAATATATTGTATGCATAAAAGCATATTCCCTATAACTTAAAGCTGCAGTCCGTACATTTTGCCTCTTTGTCGCCACTTCTGTTTGAAACCTGCAATTGCAGTTATTTGCGGAATTATCATCTTTACACAAGTTGTGCATCGGCACGGCTCCTCAGCGCAGGTGAATCTAATGTTTTGAGGAGTGTGTGCGGCTGTCAGTCACCACACCGGTGTGGATACTGTACTTAGGAATCACAGATTCTACGCCTTATGACCAAAATAAGAATTTTCACGTCTGCCACTTTTGTTCTGACCAACTGAGGAAAAAAAAGGCATTACAATAAATCACGCTACCAACTGTGATTAAATCTAATGATCGCTTAGCTCATATCACATCAAACCGTGCAAATTATTATTGTTATACTTTGTTCTTAAATTGTTAATGTTAACAACATCAGCATTGTGTGACTACATGTATTCAGTGTGTATTAGCGTAACCTGTAGATTTCAATATCTGTACAGTCTAATCTTTTGCTTTTGCTACGGGTGAATCTCCAGTTGTCACTGATGATTGTCATTTGGGCCTTTCTGGATTACAATCCGCCATCAAAAGGATACGTTTAATTATTCCAGCTGCTGTGAGAAAAGGCTATAAATGATCCACCACCTGCAGCATCCTCACATGCGATACTATTACTAGCTGGACTCCTTGTTTATGTATACAGACGTGATGTAATGACACAAAAACAAACGGCGACATGCTCGAATTTCTCGCAGAAAGCTACCAGTACCACTTAAATTGTAACACATTTTTACAAGCTTACCGTTGTGAATTGGGCTAAAATAACAAGATAGTTTTGAACACTGGCTGATTATGTATTTGCTCAAAAATTGATTTTGGATTATTTTTAACCAAAAAAAGTCCTTCTTACGAATCGTAGGCTTGATGTTGCATGAAAGTAAAGAAAACAGAAGAAAAAATGTATTAGTATGACATAGTAACATTCTAATATTTAACAGAATAATACATATGTTATATTGCAATAACAAAACAATACAAACAACAATGTCAATAGACATTGGACCCTATCACTACTAAAGTTATTATTATAAATATAATTAAAAATATTTTTTTCTTCTAATTTTTAGAAAGAATAAAAAGGTATCTGCCATGTAATAGCCGGTGATGCTGATAAGGTAATAAACTCAGATATTACTACTACTCACCTTGGGACCAGTTGGTTAAAAAGACATGGCAAAAAAGGCCCAGAAAAATAAAAAAATCAAGTTCTGAATAAAGCTCTAGCATTTGAACACAGATGACACTTAATTTGACATTTCGTATCTCATACAATGACATTCAGACATTTTAAGTGTTACAAAAGTTTCCAAATGTCTTTGAAGGCCACTGGTATTGTGATGTTAAGCCAGCAGGGTTAGTTCTCTTCTATTATTCAGCCAAATAAGACATTGTTTTCACTGCAGTGGAAGTTCTGCAGAATTTAAATGCCTGTTATACAGGTTTATGTTTATTAATTAGTTTGCTAATTTGATTGTTTTCAGCTATTAATACGACTGTCACACTCACAATTGTTTTGCTGGTGATTAATTGTCATACAAATAATTGTGATAAATGATTTAATTGTCCTGTTCATTCACTTGTCTTAGTGTAAATTCAACACCATAAAAAGATGATTTATGCATTCTGAAACAATAACATTTGTTTGTATCAATTTTTTCCTATTAAACATTTAATAACATAATATCATAAATACAATATAATGAAAACAAACATTTTATAGAATTCAACTTAAGTACATGTACAAAATGAGTAAAAGATTCTTTAAATGTACTTATGCTAAAAATTTTAAAAGTTTTCCTAGATCCATAAATAAGTCCTTAAAAGTTTGTCCTGTTAAAAGCGCTGTCTCATAACATTAAAGATTGGGCAGTCCAAAAGTATATGTTTTACAGACAAGTTTGTACTACAGTATTGACATTTTGGTGCTTCTTCACCCTTCAATAAATGCCCATGAGTCAGTTTAGTATGACCTATCCGACACCACAACTTGGTCATGTCTTGATTTAAAAGGGTAGAGACATCTTTTCCCAACCACAGATTTTATTTCAAATAATTTGTTATTTTGACATTCTACCATTCTGCTTGTCCCAAAGTGATTTTTAGTGGATGTATGAAGTCCATTCTCCTCAAGTTCATACAGTTGTCTCAGCAATTAGATAGTAACCACTGTTCATCACAGTAACTATGAACATGTTCCACTAACATTTCACAACTTAAATGTGCCAAAACAGTATTTGGTTCTATTATTGAAACCTAGCATCTTTTCTGTGAAATGCTTTGTTTGAGAAGTGTTATGCAAAATAAATCCCACTTTGTTTGATCATTTGTTGTTTGTTACTATAGTAACTGCATGTAACTATGGAAGCTTGTTTCCACCAATAAAACATTTTAAAAGATAATTGTGACTTTTTATCTCACAATTGCGAGTTTACATCGAGATATAAAGTCAAAAGTCAGACTGACTTTATAACTCGCAATTCTGACTTTTTTCCTCACAATTGCACGTTTTTATTTCACAATTTTGACTTTATATCACGCAGTTGTGACTTTATATCTCACAATACTGACTTTTTTTCTTGCAATTGTAAGTTATAAAGTCCAATTCTGAGGAGAAAAAAAAGAAAATTGAGTTTATATCTCACAATTCTGACTTTATAAGTTGCAATTACCTTCTTTTTTGGGGGATTTTGGATTTGGTGGAAACAAGCTTCCATATGTAACATATGTAACAATGACACTAAAATAAAGTGTTACCCAAAACACTGTTATTGTAGTGGGATACAGGCAAGGTTAGGGACAGGTTTGGTGATATAGGTTTAACTGTGAGTCGAGATGTTAGAGAAGGGTCAACAGTGTAATTACACATATAATTACAGAAATTAATTACAGCTGTAATTACATGCAGTTTTTTAAACTATAGGTACAATGTAAAAACATGTTTGTGCACAATAAGTGAATTGTATCAAATTGTTGATTTTAGAGTTAGTACGTAGTAGTTAAAGACACTTAATATGAAGTGGGACCTTTTGATTTAAGACTTTGATTGTACCTGCACATTAACTCTTGAACTAAAGGCCCTCTTCCCTATCACCAAGCCACTATATTTAATAGGGGGAAAAAACACAACTCTTCACCAGCCTTCCATCTCTAAACAAGTCGGGTCTTTCTGTGTCACCCCTTTATTTTGAAGAACTGCAAGTTCACTAAACTGCTCTCTGTTTGCCATTCACACAGCGAACACTGCGATTCCACCTCAGGATGGAGCTTTCAGCCCACTCAGAGACCTGAGAGAAGCATACGACAGCTCATAATCCAGCAGCGCTACAGTAATTCCCTTCACCTGCCATTTTGCTTACCCCACATTTAGAGTAGAGTTAGCACAGAGAAATGCTGGGGAACTGCGTTCAGACTGCAGCTGTCTATCTTCTGGAGAGACGAGGGATCATACATTCGCTCGTATGCACATACACACACACACACACACACACACACACACACAACCGTAATTGCAACACTGCCGGGCCCGCCCTCATTTGCATCTTTCCCTTCCGCAGACTTTGATTGGCAGCTGTACATGAAATGCCACCTCAGTTGAAAGTATGTTGTGAGCTGGCACTAACGATCCCCGTGGCTCCGGGGAGACCTGCCATATTGTAATTTGGTTATCAGGCATGAAGGAAATAATTCTAAGTGCCAGGATATGTGAGACAGAATAAATGCTTCGGTGCCACACGTTGCCCAGGGTGACAGTTTTTATTTAATGTACAAGAGGCTCCTGTTGCCGGCAGCATTTGGGTAGGGGATCAGCAGAAGCACAATCTCTCAGTCTTTCTGTGGATTGGAATAGAGAGTGGAAGGAGGAGCAGGGGTGGGAATGTGGAGCGCGGAAGAGCGTAATTTTTTAAGGCAGGTGTCCGTCTCCGGAAATTCTCTATGCAGCAAAATCTGTAATTACCTCCTCAGTGGTTCCATAGGATGACAGAAGCGGGGGCTTCCCGTAGAGATGATGCTGAATTGCAGGACAGACTGGCAGAGAGCCGCGGAAGACTGGGGAAGATTGCCTCGTGCGCTCTGGCGGTTGAAGGGCTGTACTGATCGCGGCTATCTCTTAAGCGGCGGAGGCCTTGTTTGTTTTGATGCGCTGTTTTTGCATGGGGAGCCAGACCCCTTGAGATGGAGCTGTCACACTGCAAAGAGTGGCCCTGGACGCTGGCAGCAGCCCCCGGGCAAAATGAAAACAAGTAAGCAGCATAGATGGAGGATGCCAACTTGCCTTTTTCCTGAGCAATGAGAGTGAAGCAGTCCAAACACACAATGCAGCAGTACCAGGAGTAATCAATGCTTGCTGATAAGTTTATGCGAAGTGATTGGGTGAATGGGCTGTGAAAGAAAAGAAGAGAAAGTTACACATCATTCCACAGGTAAAAACATATACAAATGCATGCACTGATCAGAGGGTCTTTGGAAAAACGAGAAAAGCAATCAAGAATTCACATGGCGTCTTGGGTACGGCCAACCCCTGCCTCACACAATTAAGCTAATTATTAATGAATTCCAGGGTTAAGAGAGCAGCCCCTGCCAAGATCCTTCAAGTGAGCTGAGTGAAAGGCGCGAAGCCTGACATTCCCCGGCCAAGCACGGTTCGTTTGTCCGTAGGGATAGAAGCCGCTCAGTTCCAAATGCCATGTGTGGGGGACACACACAATGGGCTCTGCGCGCCGCTATTATCCCTGGTGTCAGCAGCCTGTGCCCTCCTGCGTGAAGAGGTCTACTTGTCAGCAACCATGCCACTCTGCAACACATCATTTGGTAGTCTGTCAATTTCCCCAACGTTATCGGACCGGGTTGTAAAAATAGCAGACAGACCTGTCATCCAGAACCTCTCTTCATCCGCTGGAACCCAGTCCGAGGGAATCCAGACGGGTGGCTTTTAAGGAACGCGTGAAGGTCATGTGTTTGCCGCACTCCAGTCTAACGTGATCGACAAATGCAGGCCCACACAAATTCTGTAGGGGTAAAGTATGCAGAAACAAACATGCAAAGGGCTGCAGGATGTGTAGAACTTCCTGCAGGCACAGATTCTGTGCAGGTCTACAGGGCCTGGGGCCTATCATTTATTAGACTCTAGGTTGGGTACACAACATGGCCAAAAATCAGTGTACACCCTCTTTATAAGTAGCATGTTTGGCCCAAGCGTGCTACACAAGTCCTAAAAAGTGAGGCCAAAACATTTTGATCGCCCCCGGTGGCTGGTCCCAGTATAGCTCATAAACCCCACCCTCTCCATGTAATCAAATGGGACGTGAGACAAACTAAACAATCAAATTACACTTCAAATAACCCAAAGATGGTTTCTGACATTTTAGGCAGTTTTATCATGCTGATGTAAGTTCAAGTGTTCGTTTTTAAAATAAGTTTGGTTAGCTATTTGATGTGATTGACAGCTGAGATTGACAGCTTCTTTGAGCAAAGTTCTCACTGAGGCACCAACAAACTTTTTCTGGATATTCAGGAGGAGATTGGAGCTTCAATTGGAGCTTCAACAGACTCCAAAATGTCAGCGCCATATTTGGACATTGGCGGCAATGGTAAAGAGTGAAGGTGTGTTTTTTTTTACAGTCTATGGTTTGGCCATTACTTACAGATGCAGAATAACAAGTATACACCCATGTGATCGCCACTGACCCAGTGCAATGTGCAAAAGTCTTCTGTGGAAGAACTTGACTGACCTGAACGATGCGAACCCTAATGAACACCTTTGGTAGGAGTTGAATTAAGAACTAAATGACTTCTCTTATGCAAATCCTACATCTACTGAGTCGACGCTATTATAACAGCAAAAAGACGACAGGTGGGGTTTTAAGGTGTCTTTTTGCCATGTACTTTATCTTAAATGCATCTCTTTCTGCACAACCAGATGGACAACGATCTCGACCTAGTTGTAGTTGTATGCATCAAACACCTACACAATTTTATTCCACAAACCCAAACCCATTCCTCATTAGACATGAAAACCTTCCATTGCTTCAGGAGAAAGTGCATCCAAAAGCAAGGCATTGGCCCTTGATGGCCCTCGGTCCCAGAGACTGACTGGTTGACAGGGTGAGGAGAGCTGATTGATCTGATGACAGATCCTTCTGAACCTCAGCCACCATTCTGCTCTCTGCGGCGATATCTGTGGAGATCATTGACACGCAGGGTTGATACCTGATCAAACAGGCCTCTGAACTGCCAAACACGGGGCATCATTAGCAGCGGCTGCCCGTCGCTGGGGAGATGTCGGCTGGACGATGGCCACGTGTTGTTGATGCCTGGGGAGACGTCTGGCGATGAGGGTGGTCGGTGGGTTGAATCTTCACCTCGGGGGGTGTGTGAGAAAGGTCTGCTGTTAACTATCAGCCAGCAAATCAGCAGTCAGCTCTCATACGAAGGGGAGGAGGACTGAAAGAGTGCACGTACAACTAAATCCACCTTGCACAACCAAAGTCTTATTTCCAAAACATTGCATTTAACAGTGTCTGTTTACATTTTAAAAGTGACATTTAACCCTTGTGCGACCTTATGAACATTTTTGTCTTTAAATTTTTTTTCTTTTTAATAATTTTGCTTGTTAATGCCAACTGCGTACATTTTGGCACAGGTGTATATTTTAATTGGAATTTTTCTATTTCACCCCCATTTCCTTTAGGTACACAAAATAGTTCCTCTCAGACCCTTTTGGACATAAATGTCCCCATTGAAACCCATTAAAACTGCAATTTTTAATCCCAGGGCCATTTAACTATAAAATGATGCAATCTTTGTTAATAGGCTTTCATTCTGTTGGCATGGCGTCAAAATTTAAAGGGAAACACACACAGTTTCTACCAATCTCATGTTAATCTTGAGTACCTATAGAGTAGTGTTGCATCATTTATATGTCCGAAGAGTCTTTAGTTTTATCATATTTATAAAAAAACAGATACGCTGTAACGATTCTTTCCGAAAATAGCCAAACTCGTGAAGACGTGCAGTGGGCGGAGCTAAAGAATCTTGAGCACACACACACACTCACTAAATAACCTTCAATTCACTATACGTTCATGTTGTTTACATTATATGCACCGATTGCAAACAAAACACAGACATTTGATGCATTTTCACTCACCGCCTGTGGTTTCGATCCATGACCGGTAACAAACACACTTGCAGATATTCGTTGCTGCTCTGGAAAAACAAACTGCATCTTTAACGCTGGATTATTTGGGAAGCTGAACATGGTTATCTTTCCCTCACAACCAGAAACACTTATTTAGTGACATTGTTGATTTTGTGGTCTAAAAACAAAATGACAGTGCTGACGATGACTCCCCTACAGGATATTCTTATATTACCATGACCTTTTATATATCAAAAGCTCAAGGGAAAGTTTCTCAATTTCTCAATTGATGACCCCTTTAAATTTTTACAATTTTTTTTTTTTTACCAGACGTGCCATATTCTTGGGTTTGGTCTATAAAGCAAATACTCACTTTATTCCTGTTTTCTGCTTCTGCATATTATAAAGCCAACTGGATAAATTATGCAGCTATAATTGTGTTGGTATGGATGTCTAAGTGTGGTTTGTATGTGTGTAATAAAAAAAATTGTGTGCGTGTGCTTGTAATATTTGAGAGAGAAAAACTGTACTGCAAATCACAAATCCAACCACTGTGTGTTCTTTTTCCTCTATCCTTCTCTACACCCTCCCTATTCTAGCTTAGGCTACTCTGAGCAATGTCCAAAACTTAGTATTTAAGGCACTTTTGCGTTTCTTTGCCTCTTCATAACGGATCGCTTCCTGTACTCCTCAGTTGTAAGTCGCTTTGGATAAAAGCGTCTGCTAAATGCATAAATGTAAATATAAATGAGTGTATACCACTGGAATTTTGCTGGCATCTAATGGGGAAATTTTGGTACTCGCCCAAACAAAATCTTACTGAAAGCACATTTTTCGAGATATCAACCTCAAATTTGGAACACAACTTGTTTAGATTGCTTTGATGTTCTAGTAGTTTTAGAGTTCAACATGTTTCATAAAATATATATTTTATATAAAATAATGTTCATAAATCATTTTTATAAACCTTTTTTTGGTTTCACTTTTTAAACTTTTTTTACTTCAACAATAATCTGCCAAGAGTCTTCTTTAAAATGAGACCAAACTTAAGTCTGTGCTCCCAAGATTAATTTTTTTGTCTTCTATGGACCTATTTGCAACTTTTTAAGGCGCAGCCAAAATATATTATAATTTAGAGGAATAAAAATAGCAAGATGTGAGAGTTTATGCTTTGTTTGTACTCACAAGTACTTTTAGACAATCCAACACAATTAAAATGGTGTTTGAGCAACAAAAACAAAGTCAAGCACAGTCCGGGGGCATACTGTAAATCTGCAGCACTAATTTTCAAAATAATGAAAAATCAAAATATTTTATTGCAGCCTCTTGCAGTGCATGACAGTATCTTTTATAAGCTGTTGGATCAAGTCTTTGTTTTCACCCTTGGCACTGATAGACAAACTCATATGCGTTTCTGAGGATAGGAAACATTGTAGGCATTTGCAGATACGCCTGAGAGAATTAGATGGTAAACCATCAGTTTGAGGGGAGAAATAGACTTTGCCAGTGGTAGTTTTTGAGATTGTTTACATTGCCATTTTAAGCGTAACTCTCGCTGACAAAATAAACCAGATGGAATCACTTATAATTATGTTACAGTAATGGTTTTCCTTTGAATAAAAAGACTCCCTTTACCATAAATTATTGATTTTGAAAACCAGATACACTAGAAGGAACAGCATCCTCTTCAAAATGTAAACTTAGACGTACAACTAAATTAATTGCATACTGTGTTTTTATGATTTGGAAGGGAATTGTGCTGCTTCTGTGTTCCACGCTTCCTGGTTCCAGAAATCCAACGCGACTGCCACCCGTCTGGATTGTATTTCCTGTTACCTTCAAGAAACTAGAATTAGAAGTGCAGTGTCATATGTTCTTACAACCTTAAAGAAACAGTACACCCCCCACCCACACAGAAAAATACTCACCCTCAATGAAATGTCAAGAATGTCTTTTTAATGCATAGATAGTAGCGTGACGTCGTCATACTCAATTCTAGTCAGAATATGAGTCTGATACTGCTCCATTGGACTGTGATTATGGGGCGTGTTTCAACCGAACCAGGAAAGAAAATGCCTCTGCACTCAATTGGATAGACCTACAACCAATCAGAGCAACGGAGTAAGTGACGTATGTTGAATGATGCATAGTAGTAGTGGAAAGTTTGGATCACTCGGATCTTTGAATCTCGCTCAGCAAAATTAACAAATCTTTTTTCAAGTCATTTCGTTTATTTCAGCAGAATATAATTAAAATGTCACATGTTAAATTCCCCAACACATCTAGTACTCTAGCCGTGACAGCCCCATATGCAATGCATGCAGTCCCCGAAAACAGAATTGATTAGTTCACCTCTCGAGTCTTCAGGTTCGAGTCATTCGTTCACCAACTCACAGCCCCATAGGCTGAATGCAGAAGATCCTATACAGAACCGATGCGCGGTCAACACAAAATGAACGAATCGCTCTCTGAGACAACTCGTTGTTCCCGAGTGATATTTAAGATTAGTTCAAAAAGAACAAATTGTTCATGAACGACACATCACTAACGCATAGTTGTCAATAGAATTCAACTGCACGCATGAGAGATTTTTGAGAGAAATGGTAAAGGTGAATGCATATACGAATGTTTAAGATTAGAATGAATTCAACCCAAGCGCTCTCTGATGACGTCGCTGATTACGTTACTGTTGATCATCTGTCAATCATCGTATGAAGCCCACCCTGACAATTTGATTGGTCCAAACAGCTCCTGTTCAGGCATAGTTAATCTACAACGGATCAAGTCCAGACCGAACTTCCCGACCTCAAATGTTGTGGGCGGGGCTAAGTTCGGCTGGCATCCAGGCTACATGGATAGTTCTTGAAGACCCCATCTGTCAAGCTTCACAAATAGGCAAAACAAAGAACTTAACTTTCAGTAATTTTAGTGTAACTATAAAGTAAGTATGTGTAGATATAAGGGAACATTATTTATACTGTAAATATTTTTTAATTAAGGGGTAATTATCCATGTAGTTACAGGGTAAGTATGAATAAAAACACGTACACAATCTGATATCACTCGGAAATCTCTATTTGAAAAACAACTTTTTTAAAACAGATTTACAACATTTATTCGTTTCTCTTGCTTGGCTTCTCCTCCACTTGTTCCTCTTCTTTTTCGTTCTTGCCACAGATGAATCTTAAGAAGGAATCCTATGTCTCTAGCTATTCTGTATTATATATTTAAAGAAAATACAGTACACCCAGAAATGTCATCACCGTTTTACTCATCTTTTACCCTCATGCCATCCGAGATGTATACGACTTTCTTTCTTCAGATGAACACAGAAAAATAAATTATCTGAGTTAATGAAAACTCATTTGGGTTCCTAAAAGTTGAAGCATCAAACAGCACATACAGCAATAACGACAGTAATCCATACAATCCCAATGGATGAATCAATGTCTTCTGAAGTGAAACGATAAGTGTTTGTAAGAAAAATACCAATATTTTATTTGTAGACTATCGCTTCTGACCAGCAGTCATCTGTGTGAACGAGAGGGTTAAGTTCACTCTTGACGTAACTTGAAACGTGACTGGTCACACGGATGTCGGATGCCGTCTGTTTTTATTTATTTATTTATTTTTTATTAATGCTCACAACAGTATACAAACAATTACATAATTTATAATAATAGAAATGAGAAACAAACAAGACTAGAAGACAGAGACGCCAGAGAGACAGAGTTGCCACTCGCGCGAAACCGTCATGAAAGCTTGAAGCTTCTTTACTCATGCACAAGCTACTTGGATGTGAAAAGATTAGTAAATTATGAGAGCATTTCTGGGTGTACTTTTTCTTTTAATAAATAATAATACAAAATATCAAAAGACATGGGATTCCTCTTAAGACCCATCAGTGGAAATAATGAAAGAGAGAAACAAAAAAAGGACAAAACGTGCCTCTTTCTGTCAGGACGTTATTATTTGAAATGAAAAGTTTATTTAAATAAATGAATAAGAAGTGTCGTAAATCTGTTTTGAATTAAGTTGTTTTTCAATGTTTCCGAGTGATATCAGATTTTGTACTTGCCCTGTAACTACATGAAACAAGAGGGGAACAAACACCACTTTAATTTACATCCCGCAGATTCACACTTACCCTGTAACTACATGAAACAAGAGGGGAACAAACACCACTTTAATTTACAGCCCGCAGATTCACACTTACCCTGTAACAACATGAAACAAGAGGGGAACAAACACCACTTTAATTTACATCCCGCAGATTCACACTTACCCTGTAACTACATGGAATAACAAGCACCACTTATAATTTGTTAATTTTCCTGATAGTTACCCCTTTATTCCCCAAATATTACATATTGTTCCCTTATACCTACACATACTTACTTTATAGTTACACTCTAATTACCGAAAGTTACGCTGTAAATTTGCTTTACTTACACAGTACTTTCCGTTACTCTTTTTTTTAACGCTATTTGATAATAGGAAACAACATTTATGGGGCAGTTAATGTTAGATTTTGTTTGAAATATGTTATTTAATTGTGAGGTTCCAGGATTCCCCCATTCAAAAATATAGGAATTGGTCTTGTATGCCCGAAATAGCGGCCAGGAGGTGTTGCAAATATGGTTGGCGAGTGAACAGACTTTCCTTGAAAGAGACTTTGCTTTAGGTCAGTTTGAATATCCCCTATGGAGAATGAATTTTGAGAGCAAATTACAGTGTTTCAGTGTTTTGTTTTGTTTTTTTACACACAAAGCCACCTTATGACTTCAGAAGTCTTAAAATATTGCACCAAATGGAGCTTTTGACTATGAGAATATTTATCAGAAATTCTCCTTTTGTGCTCCATGCAAAAGAAAAATAGCCTGCTGTTTTAGAACGACATGAGGGTATGACAGAATTCTCATTTTTGTGAAAAAATAACCTTTTAACAAATGCAATAAAGTAGCAAAAAACTTTTGAGAATGGAAAACACATGGTGCAGGTACCAAAAGTATTGTAAGAAAGAACACAAAGTACAATAGCAAGTACAGTCTCCAGAAGACAGTGACTGCCTAGGCTTCAGTCTTATCGTCTGTGATTTCGCGGACTTCAAACAATCACGCCGCGCTCTTGATGCAGGCGTGGCGGAGCGGGTCTTCATATTTAGCTTTGACATCTTAGACAATTGGGAAGAGAAAAGCAACCTTCACAACTTTGAAGCGCACATGAGACTTAGATCAACTGTATTTTTAAAGGTGCGGCAGGGGCCTCGCCATCCTCAAACCAGGCCTAAATCAACATTTCAAAGTCTCCACTGAGCTCTTCACTTCTGAGTCGGATCACAGAGCTGTGGATTGGCAAGGCCTCATTTACATGGTTCTGAAACATCTCGCTGAGAGGAGGGGGGATTCTATCAAATACAGTTTATAATGCCTAAAAATATAGCCATTTCCTCCACAGAAGGAAGAAACGCAGAAAAATAACTACACTTCAAGATCAAAGGTGGGCATAATTGACATGTTACATCTGCGCAAATAGAGCAGAAGTGGGTGGACCGCTGAACGATAACCAATAGTCACACGGGACGGTAGGGGTGGGCGGTATCACTTATGAGTCATTTTATATCACAGTAACAGTTCATATCATGATATAGTTATCTTTTACTGGAAGTTTAACAAAATTTCTATGAAACAATCATGTGGTAAAGCCTATTTATGGATAACCCAGTGAATTGAATAAGGTACTTTATCTCATTTGCAACGATGAACCAATGGATTTACACTCACCTAAAGGATTATTAGGAACACCTGTTCAATTTCTCATTAATGCAATTATCTAATCAACCAATCACATGGCAGTTGCTTCAATGCATTTAGGGGTGTGGTCCTGGTCAAGACAATCTCCTGAACTCCAAACTGAATGTCAGAATGGGAAAGAAAGGTGATTTAAGCAATTTTGAGCGTGGCATGGTTGTTGGTGCCAGACGGGCCGGTCTGAGTATTTCACAATCTGCTCAGTTACTGGGATTTTCACGCACAACCATTTCTAGAGTTTACAAAGAATGGTGTGAAAAGGGAAAAACATCCAGTATGCGGCAGTCCTGTGGGCGAAAATGCCTTGTTGATGCTAGAGGTCAGAGGAGAATGGGCCGATTGATTCAAGCTGATAGAAGAGCAACTTTGACTGAAATAACCACTCGTTACAACCGAGGTATGCAGCAAAGCATTTGTGAAGCCACAACACGCACAACCTTGAGGCGGATGGGCTACAACAGCAGAAGACCCCACCAGGTACCACTCATCTCCACTACAAATAGGAAAAAGAGGCTACAATTTGCACGAGCTCACCAAAATTGGACAGTTGAAGACTGGAAAAATGTTGCCTGGTCTAATGAGTCTCGATTTCTGTTGAGACATTCAGATGGTAGAGTCAAAATTTGGCGTAAACAGAATGAGAACATGGATCCATCATGCCTTGTTACCACTGTGCAGGCTGGTGGTGGTGGTGTAATGGTGTGGGGGATGTTTTCTTGGCACACTTTAGGCCCCTTAGTGCCAATTGGGCATTGTTTAAATGCCACGGCCTACCTGAGCATTGTTTCTGACCATGTCCATCCCTTTATGACCACCATGTACCCATCCTCTGATGGCTACTTCCAGCAGGATAATGCACCATGTCACATTGCTCGAATCATTTCAAATTGGTTTCTTGAACATGACAATGAGTTTACTGTACTAAAATGGCCCCCACAGTCACCAGATCTCAACCCAATAGAGCATCTTTGGGATGTGGTGGAAAGGGAGCTTCGTGCCCTGGATGTGCATCCCACAAATCTCCATCAACTGCAAGATGCTGTCCTATCAATATGGGCCAACATTTCTAAAGATTGCTTTCAGCACCTTGTTGAATCAATGCCACGTAGAATTAAGGCAGTTCTGAAGGCGAAAGGGGGTCAAACACAGTATTAGTATGGTGTTCCTAATAATCCTTTAGGTGAGTGTATATTTTATTTTCATAAAAGTCCCCCTGTAGTCAATCATTTTATCCCTTAAAACTTATATTTGATCACCAAAATTACATATTTAAATGTTTTTGCCTGTGAAATTTTGTTATTCATGCCTTATGAATGTAACTACATCCTTGATTCATTTAGTATACCAGGAACCAGGAATATTCAGATGATCCCCGCCTCCACTCACTCATACAGGCTTGTCTACAAGTCGATGTATCAGAATGGTAATGTGTTTTATGTATCGCTCTCTACAACGTCAGACACATAATGGTAATTAATATGATTAGCCTATGTTTACGTTATCAAACAGTTGTGTTAACATTATGTTAATGTTCACGTTCGACATCTCAGAGTCAGACAGCTGCTGTCTAAAAATCAGCATCCTTAGATACACTTTGAACATCTTAGAACGTCAGGCATATAGTTCATAATAACATCGTAATATACATCATATACATAATTCACCCGCTATATTGTTAAATGTACCCGATTTTTCATATCAAGAGAAAAACATACTGGGATAACCTGGCTTCTCTTGAGACTCCGTCCACTGCTTCAGAGAATAGTTAATGATATGTTAAAGCCTGCCCACGCATTGATGTGATTGGTTACAAGGTAGTTTGTGACGTCAGAAACACCAGCGATTTCAAACTGCATTTTTGAGCAATGGTGTTGACTTGGTTTGTCTTAAAGCATATTAAAAACCACATAGACATATAAACATTAAAATTTTGATTTGTTTATTTTAAGTAATAAAAATGTTTATGTGTTAGTTTTAGATTCCCATGAACATCGCATCTCATTTACTAACCATGTGTAGGCAATTTGTGCGTGAAAACTGCATATGAACATTTTCACGAATAAATCTTGATTCATCAGTAACTTTTGTACTAATATTTATTCTAAATTTACGAAAGAATGTAGTCAACTGAATCCACACATATGCAAAACTCGCATAGCCTACTCTTTGTGGCCTTATAAACATGTTAAAATTATATTTCATACATAGTTATTGATCTTAAACATATATAAAAAGAGTAAAAAAGGTATGTTATAGCTCGAGCTGAGAGGTGCTTTTGTATAAAAATGCAGATCCCCATGTATAGCAAGTTATTGAATGGTCCAGTCATCTGTAGGACTGTATAATGTGTTCTCGCTGCACGAGCATGGCCTAAAGCCCAGGACACACCAAGCCGATGTCAAAGAACTAGCGTTGAAGAAATCTGACTGACTGCGTTTCGGCCAAAAAACTGTGCTTGAACACACCAAAAGGACTAAAGGCGGCCTTGCAACTAGCATGTGCGTTCTGTGCCTGCGTGCAAGTCAATATTTGTCTATATCAGCAGGTATCAAGAAGATTTTCGTCATTCAAAAATGGAAACCAAAACTAGGACTGCCGATATACAAACAGTAAAGAAAGTAGTGCTTGCTTACCATTTTGAATATCAATCATGCTGATCACTTTCTTCAATTTAGTCGGCTCACATTATTATAAAAATATCCATACAGGTAAGACGATGTAAAATTCTATCAGCCTTTTGTCCTTAAAACGCTCTTGTGTGCAGGACTAATTTCTTACACATCTTATCCCAAGCCTCCGTTGCTAATTCTAAAACGTCATTTTAGAGCTAGTAAGGGAGGCTTGAGCCATTGATAGCAGACTAATGCTGTTATTAATGCAGTATGTATGTGTCTGTGTGTGTGTGTGTGTGTGTGAGTGAGAGAGAGAGAGAGATAGAAAGAGAGTGAAACTGTAAGTTCATCTGCTTCAAGATCAGTGCTGTTATTACCTTGCTAGTGAGAAATGTCATGTAGCTTTTAAGTTGCTAAACTATTTTACTGATAAAATTGCCAGAGCAGCACTGACAACATGTTTCTGCGTGAGTGTGTGTCCGTACTGTATGTGTGTGCGTTTAAGTGGGAGACAGAGTGGGAGAAACCGTACATAGCCTAATAAAACGTCATTTTGTGGCAAAAAACATGGAAATAATTTGTTGTTTTTATCCTATTGTTTACTATATTTATTTGCTTGGTCAGTGTCGTTGTGTGTTTTGGTTCTTTTACTGTTGTCGGCTGTAGGACTTTTGAAATAACTGAAATCATTTGCCGAAGTCATATGGAACTGTGCGATCAAGACCTGCCTGGAACTACTTTAGCCGTGCATTTCCCTGAAAATAATTGCACACCTTAGAATGTTAATCAACCAATCAGATTCAAGCATTCAACAGCCCCATAGTATAAATACAAATAATCCACGTGATTATTAGTGAAGGAGAAGGAGCCCAACACAGCAACACTGGCTCAGCCAATCATGTGAGTTTGAGGCAGGACTATCTGACCAATTGCAGACTAGGATGTGTTTGACAGTCTTTAGCATTTCCATTTAATGGTGAAGAAATTACACACTTTACCTGTAAATTAGTAGCGTTAATAGGTTGCTCCTCAATGCTGATACCATCATACCGCCCCGCTCTACGGGAAGCCAGCTAGAGATCTTTTTGGATTTCCTTCCAAGCAGACGTGCAGATTTATAGCCTGTAATGGGGAAAGCAAAAGGGGGGAAAGCATAAAAGAGAGGAGAAAGTAAGTTTGAGTGACTCCTTGAACGAGCAGGATCTGTAGTCCTGTCAGCTGATTAGCCCTCTTGATTAGCATTTATAAGAGGCCCTGGTGCTCTATTATTTGCATTCCTATTTAGCCATGATTTTGTGGAGGGCGCTCCGTGATTAAACTTGTCACCGGTCCTGATTGACAGGGTCAAATCTTCACATTCCACTCGTCTGAAATGGAAGTGTGTGAGAGAGAGAAAGAGAAAAGGAGGGAAAAAAACGATTGTCAGCTATTCTTCGCACTCCTGACGAGCTTTGTGAGGGATCTCTTTCAACTTCTCTCATGCTTATCCCCCCCCCCCCCTTCTTTTCTAACTCTATCACTTTTTCTCTCTGCATCTCCTGTCATCTTAGATAGGTCAGGAATGTTTTAATTTTAGGGATAGATTCGGCCTGTCACTGAGGCGAGATGACGTGTTGCTCAGGAGATGAGACGTGAAGGGTGTAAAACAATAAAAAAAAAATAAAGTGCGAACAAAAAATAAAGAGAAAAGTGCTCACTTTATTAGACAGATTTAATGACTGTGAATAGGGATTAAAACAGGCCATTCAGTGAAGTGTGAAATTAACCCTTGATTACTGATGAATCTCTGAATGAAGTCTAAAACAACCGTTTGGAGAAAAAAAGCAATACTCTTCAACAGTAATTGTTTTTAGAAAGGAGATCGCATTTCCCCACTACAATGTCTCTGGTGTGGTGGGCTGATGTCAGGTGACTACATTATTAACAGTGAAAATGCTAACAAAGACATGACATTATGTGAAATTCAGCACTGCGCTTGCATCAGGGACCACTAACCTTTCGGAGAGACCGGACTGCCTCCCCAAGGATGAGCTCTGAGTAAAAAACAACAATTAAAAATGCACAAATGAGCTGAGATGATGCAGTCTGTCCAATCTGAAGAATATACAGCAAAATGAATATTAGACATGCTGCCTTAATGGGGCAGAACTGTTGCTGGTCGCCATTTCTATGAAAATGCAAGAGCAAGAAAAGCAGTAAATTACTGCAAGGTATTCACAATCATTTTGTGATGGCAAAGCATTTCATTCAAGATATATTAATTATAATATAATATAATAAATAAAAAAACTACATAAATATTAACAAGTATTGTTTGCTAAATCTGTCATAAGTTTATGCTAACTATGTGTGTCAATTTGCAACAAGACAAGATTTTATGAGCATGTAATGCAAAAGCATTAATAACCCATTTTAAATTGTGTAATATCATTAATATAAAATATTAAAATACATAAATATTAACAAGTATTGTTTGCAAAATCTGTCACAAGTTTATGCTAGCTTTGTGTGTCAATTTGCAACAAGACCTTTTGAGCATAGCGATTCCAGAGATGGCGAAGGTCTGCACACCTGCAGCAGAGGCAGGGCTGGAGGACTGGCTAAAAAGGTTGGCGACGGAGGCAGACGGAAATTGTGAAGTGTTGCAGGTAATAACATATCGTCCATGCAAGTCTTTGTGCAGTTTAGAAACTGCGTTGAATCCTGGTTGACACAGTCCAAACAGTCTATACTGCTGTCTAAAAACAGCGATGGCGAATGAGAAATGGGGTGGGATGGGGTGGGCAACGATACCTCCGTACGGAAGTCCATCAGCCAGTCCTCAGTCGCTAATTCTACCAATATCCCCTTGGCCACTGATGTGGCGGGCTCACACCACTGGTCAGATTCACTGGGGAACTCCTCTACCGGGGCGCAGTGGCTGGTAGCTCTCCATCTGCGGGGGGCTCACGCGATTTCTCTGTGGACACAGGTGGTGTAATAGGCTCTGGGTCCAGCTGTATTCTGGATCGGGGATAGACGCTCTCCAGACACCAGATGATGGCTTCTCTCCAGTTTAATCCAGCGGTGTCTGGGAGATCTATAGGGCAGTGGTAATTGGCCCCAATCCTGAACAAAGACTTCAGGGTCTCGTCGTCGTAGGGGCAGGTGATGACAAGACGAAAGAACTGATCGGTGAACACAAAAAAGTCAAGGCTCATTTGAACCATTGCAGCAAACTTCGCTGAATAATCTATAATCTATATAATCTTCCACGTGATGTAAAAGAAAACGTGATTCAACAGACCAGGCCACCTTCTTCCATTGCTCCGTGGTCCAGTTCTGATGCTCATGTGCCCACTATTGGCGCTTTCGGCAGTGGACAGGGGTTAGCATGCACCCTGACTGGTCTGCGGCTATGCAGCCCCATACGCAACAAACTGCAATTCACTGTGTATTCTGACACCTTTCTATCAGAACCAGCATTAACTTCTTGAGCAATTTGAGCTGTCTGTTTGATCGGACCACACGGGCCAGCCTTCGCTCCCCACGTGCATCAATGAGCCTTGGCCGCCCATGACCCTGTCGCCGGTTCACCACTGTTCCTTCCTTGGACCATTTCTGATAGATCCTGACCACTGCAGACTGGAAACACCCCACAAGAGCTGCAGTTTTAGAGATGCTCTGACCCAGTCGTCTAGCCATCACAATTTGGCCCTTGTCAAACTCGCTCAAATCCTTACGCTTGCCCATTTTTCCTGCTTCTAACACATCAACTTTGAGGACAAAATGTTCACTTGCTGCCTAATATATCCCACCAACTAACAGGTGCCGTGATGAAGAGATAATCAGTGTTGTTCACTTCACTTGTCATAATGTTATGCCTGATCAGTGTATAATATAATATAATATAATATAATTTTATTTAATATAATATTATATAATATATTAAAACACTACATTCATAATAATGAAGTAATAAAAAAGTACAGTTTGCAAAATATGTGTGCATTTTTGCAACAAGACTTTAAGGAACATTAAAATTTATTTTGATTTTAAAAAGGGAGAATTATATTTTCTGCCTTTTTAAACATGAACCTCTCATATTATGAGGTGTACAAAATATGTAAAAGATTTTTAAAAGGCTATTTGAGGTATGATTATGTTTATCATCATGATATACAAATATAACTTCACAGTTCGTCATTCATACCTGCAGGTGTCATAGTGTAATCAGGGAGAACATTCAGATATGACAGCGAAGACACTAAGACAATTAAGACACAGCGCTGACATTTTGATTGTGATATACACCATTCAAGAACAAAATCCTGTAATAGGTGCCTCAACGAGAGTGTGCGCTTGCTCATATAATTAGTAGTAATTAATGATGAAAAAGTGAGGACCCGTTTGTATTTCAAATTATCCCATTAGCTCTTGTCATACTCGTGTACACAAAACAGCTTGAGTTCAATTAGTTTTTTGTCACACAAAAGTGATTATAAGCAGCCAGTGCAACCTGATTCATGGGATACCTCCTGTCTAATCTCAGCAACTGATTTAGTGTAGAGCCCCGGTACTAAACCTTAGGCACGCAAGCTTCATGTGATGTTTTGGCGGAGTTGCGTTTCAAAGTCTCAGCTTCCACCCAAAATAGTTTTTTAATGTTTTTTACCTGAGATTAGTAAGATATAATAAATTAAGTCACATGACTAAGTCACCA
Source organism: Rhinogobio ventralis (assembly GCA_039654625.1). Lineage (NCBI taxonomy): Eukaryota > Metazoa > Chordata > Actinopteri > Cypriniformes > Gobionidae > Rhinogobio > Rhinogobio ventralis. The sequence continues at coordinate 7,929,216 of CM077203.1, forward strand.
TTTTTGAGGTAGCTCTGTACATTTCTATGGCATCGCTGTCAACAAGTAACTAGCTGGTGAAGTGGATTTACTTATTGTAGAGTTAAAGGCACAATATGTAAGATTTTTGGATTAAAATATCTAAAATCTACTAGAACAATGTTATATATTTTGTTGATTTGTGTACTAACATTATCCCAAACGTTACCAAGAATGTTTAAATCCAGAGAAATAAGCAATGTTAACAAGGACACGGACCGTGTCCGCGCGTCGCCTATCAATGACAAAATACCCGCGTTATTTTGTAGAAACCATGGAAACACCAAAGACGCTTTAATATATTATGTTTTATTAGACAGATAAGCAACTTTTTGGATAAATTCATAGACAGAAAACGAATCATTGTTATATAGCTCAACACAGTTAGTCTTATTGTTTAAATCTAATTTTCTTGATTTACCGTGAGTACCATGTTTTACCATATTGATCTAGTTTACTGCAGTGTGCAACAAGTGTCTCATAGTAGCCGCTGAGCTAACACACAAGAGTAGCATTATAACATAACTTTCAACACACTCAAATGTATCTAATATGATAAAACAGTGCTGCGTTACCACACATACGCATGAGTGAAAGAAACGGAAGTAGTTGTCTGTGGCATAATAAAACCTTCATGAAATCAAGGTGTCATTAATCTACGCCTTTGTTTTGAATAAGCAACCTCTAGTCACGAAAAATTACATATTGTGGCTTCAACGAAAGTTATCACGAGCATTGTAATGTTTGAAGCGGATGTCATAACAAATGTCAGTAGACCGGGAAGACTAAAAAGAGCGGTTCATTCATAAACCTGTAAGATCTTACCTTCATGCTGTGGAAATACAAACCAGAAGACGGAACACAATGAGCGCAGCACTGAAATGGGGCAGGGCTACATAAGCAAACTACATCTCAATTCAGAGGCTTCAACCTTCAAAGGCCTTGAAGGTCAGACCGAGCGCTGTTAAATGGGACAGTCTAGCCAACGGAGGACTGTTCTTGTTGCTTAGCAACTTTGCAGCTGCCATTGATGTGTGACAATAACGTTTGTACTGGACAAACGTTTATAAAAGTTACATTAAACTGTCTGAAAACAAAACAGGGTTCACAAACTGTCTACATATGTTCACCATGGACCATTTCTGTATATAATAAAGAGTCTAAACTATATATAAATCGCATCTTAGTAAGATATGTCAGCATTTGTATAATTAGATATTTGAGCTGAAACCCAATACTTACATTTAAAAGTGTAATTCTGCAATTTTTCTAAAAAAAATCTTGTCATCACTGGCGCACAATGAATTCTAGGGTAGGCAAGGCCGCGAAGGATCCATCTGTTGTATCTTTCATTTCACGGGAAACGAAAGGAGCCTTCGAATTGGGAGAGCCTTCATCACGCAGCAGTGACACAATCGGCCTTCGAATACGGCCTTTGAAAGATGGCGCCTCTGAATTGGGAAGCAGCTGAGGGTATGCATGTGACGTCACCGTCAGCTGGAGTGACTGCGGTTACGCACACTGAGTGGGAAAAAGACTGAGTGGCAGCATTGGTGAATGCAGTGAAAAACACAAAACACACATCTAAAACGGAAAAGGGCTTTGAGATTGACTGTACAAACAGATTTGACAAGAACATTGGACTCTAGAATACTTTGGTATAAAGAGTTCATGGTCAACTCAATGACTGCAAGGTGCCCAGGTCCAGTGGCTGCAAAACAAGCCCAAATCATAACCCTTCCACCAACGTGCTTGACCGTTGGTATAACTTAAAATTTCAGTGACTTTTTCTATAAACTTTCTCACAATTTCTCAGTTTCTTTTTTTTTTTACCTCTGAGGTAGAAACAGTCTTCCATATACATTGGTCAATCTCGAAAAATGATTAATTAAAAAAAAAACCACACCATAAAATGAGTCGTGCATTTATGTGTATTGTAATTGACAGCATACCACAGATGCAGCATATAGAATTTATGTTGGGAATAACCAATATTCCTTCAAAACAAGCATCTCAGCCAATTATCAACCAGTTTACCATTTGAAACCACCTTGACCAAATAATGAACAGTGACATTTTGAAGCATGGGCAACAGTGTTCACCACCACATTTAGGTTGAGTCCACATGAAAAATATATAAAGTACCTCCAGTAAATCAACACACATCCTGCCAGTTTTACCGGTACTTAGGGGCTCTTTGCTCCGACCTTACTTAACCTCTTCATTGATCCTTCCATCTGTCTAATTCAGAAAACAGACATAATCAAAAGCTTTCAAAATGGATTTCTTTGCATCAGACGTTGTAATGCACCCAAGATCACTTGGCAATGAGCATAAGGACAAGAAACTAAAACGAGATTGAATCAATCGGTTTAACATATCGATAGAAACCTCATATTCTAACAAGCCTGTCCGCTGTGGTCACGTGTTCTGGTTTAAACGTTTAAACGGATCCTCTGCACATTTTGTATTTCTCCCTGTGAGCTTGCATAGGGGCTGCTATTTCTAGGCTGAGTGAAACTTAACAGATGTTGCTGTTAATTACTACAGGAGGGGGGAAATGCGATTTAAACACTTTTATTAATTAGTTCCAATGGAAGTGCAATGCCGGGAGATGGAAAGGCTTGAGGGACAGTCAAGTACTGAGGTGTCAACAGTGCCAATGTCTGGGATCAAAATAACATGCTTCAAATGGAGCGCCATCTCAAGCTTTGAAAGAACCCAGAAGTGCCAGAAAACACAATATTTAGTGAGAAAAGTACTAAAATAACATATTTATACATCTCATTTTATATATTTTATCATTAAAAGCATATATAATCACATAACATACGTTGCTAACTCTTTCGGAGTTTTTTTTTTTTTTTCCTCTGGAGGGTTCTTGAGTATGACTGCAGAGAAATATACATAAAGATGAATTGTGGGCCTTGTTGAAGTTACACAATGAAAGGTTTTTGTGTGTGTGTGTGTGTGTGTGTGTGTATATACTGTTTTATTTAATATATAATATGAACAACATAATAATAATAATAATAATAATAATAATAATATAATTTAAAATATTATATACACACAAATATTTTTTATTTATATATATATATATATATATAATATATATATTATTATATAAATAAAATATTATTATATAAAAATATTATTATATAAATAAAAAATATTTTTTTTGATCAAGATAAACAAAATGATGAACAAACAGATGCTGTCAGATTTGTTATTAAAATCGAAATACTGAATGAATACGTTAAATATATATATTTAAATGATTTTAAACATTTAAATACCATACCATGTACACTCACCTAAAGGATTATTAGGAACACCTGTTCAATTTCTCATTAATGCAATTATCTAATCAACCAATCACATGGCAGTTGCTTCAATGCATTTAGGGGTGTGGTCCTGGTCAAGACAATCTCCTGAACTCCAAACTGAATGTCAGAATGGGAAAGAAAGGTGATTTAAGCAATTTTGAGCGTGGCATGGTTGTTGGTGCCAGACGGGCCGGTCTGAGTATTTCACAATCTGCTCAGTTACTGGGATTTTCACGCACAACCATTTCTAGAGTTTACAAAGAATGGTGTGAAAAGGGAAAAACATCCAGTATGCGGCAGTCCTGTGGGCGAAAATGCCTTGTTGATGCTAGAGGTCAGAGGAGAATGGGCCGACTGATTCAAGCTGATAGAAGAGCAACTTTGACTGAAATAACCACTCGTTACAACCGGGGTATGCAGCAAAGCATTTGTGAAGCCACAACACGCACAACCTTGAGGCGGATGGGCTACAACAGCAGAAGACCCCACCGGGTACCACTCATCTCCACTACAAATAGGAAAAAGAGGCTACAATTTGCACGAGCTCACCAAAATTGGACAGTTGAAGACTGGAAAAATGTTGCCTGGTCTGATGAGTCTCGATTTCTGTTGAGACATTCAGATGGTAGAGTCAGAATTTGGCGTAAACAGAATGAGAACATGGATCCATCATGCCTTGTTACCACTGTGCAGGCTGGTGGTGGTGGTGTAATGGTGTGGGGGATGTTTTCTTGGCACACTTTAGGCCTTGGGCATCGTTTAAATGCCACGGCCTACCTGAGCATTGTTTCTGACCATGTCCATCCCTTTATGACCACCATGTACCCATCCTCTGATGGCTACTTCCAGCAAGATAATGCATCATGTCACAAAGCTCGAATCATTTCAAATTGGTTTCTTGAACATGACAATGAGTTCACTGTACTAAAATGGCCCCCACAGTCACCAGATCTCAACCCAATAGAGCATCTTTGGGATGTGGTGGAACGGGAGCTTCGTGCCCTGGATGTGCATCCCACAAATCTCCATCAACTGCAAGATGCTATCCTATCAATATGGGCCAACATTTCTAAAGAATGCTTTCAGCACCTTGTTGAATCAATGCCACGTAGAATTAAGGCAGTTCTGAAGGCGAAAGGGGGTCAAACACAGTATTAGTATGGTGTTCCTAATAATACTTTAGGTGAGTGTATATTAAAAAAAAAAAAAAAAAAAAAAAAATTATATATATATATATATGAAAATTAAGACATAAGACATAAATGCTATTTAATTTTTTTTTTTTTATCATTTAAATAGTTTACACTTAATGTTTTCATTCAGTACATCGATTTTAATAACTTAAACTTAATAAATCGGCTCTTTTTCCATTTTAATTATCAATATCTGAAAACTCAGTTATCGGTCTCAAACTTCCGAGGGGGGATTTTAAATGATTTAAAATGAGACAAAACAAGCATTAAAATAAGCTAAAACAATTAAAAATCTAGATATTTCTTAGTATTTGGGTTTTAGAGAGAATTTTGTGCCAAGCTCTAAAATACTGGGTAGGAATTCTGGGAAAACAAATTTGGACCCAGAAGTAACTAAAACCTGACAAAATCTCCAAAAACGTCGTCATTTGTAAATCTGGTATAAAAAAAAAGTTATTTAAGGTTTTTTAAAAATGTAAAAATGCAGAAAGTTTTCTGGTGTGGGTTACAGTTAGGTTATAAAATGTACAGTTATCTGTTTATAAAAACAATAGCAGTCTATGCAATGTCCCCATTTAGATAGCTAATTAAACGTGTGTGTGTGAGTGTGAGTGTGTGTGTGAGGGTGTGTGTGTGTGTGTTTATGCCCGTCCAGGTAAATATCCAAAATCCTTGTGGGGAAATTTTTGGTCCCTGTTAGGAAAACAGCTTAGCTTGAAGTCAAAAAGGTTGAGATCCACTGATATAACAGCTTTGAAAAACTAGCCCTGCTTCTAGAATTCGCTCTCTTGCTCGCTCCCTCTATAACCAGCTTTAACCCAGAAATTACGGACAGCCTGATATGACTTTGACGATGTTCCTCCGCACCGAGACACACTTGCCATTTTGAGTTCTTTGTCTGGCCAGCATGTACAACAAAACAGACACCGACATAGAGCCGAGCATCTCAGCTGGTCCGCGGTGCAGAACCGCGTACATATCATGAAATATGTACGCTGTCTATCCTTTAATACACCCTCACACGTCTCACTCCCAAGACTGGATGGACAGGAGAGAAAAGGCCCAGTGGAAAAATAAAGTGCCATAATGAATCTAAAAAGCATGATTCACTCCCATCAGACGTACTCAGGGAAGTGTCACGTTCTCCCAAGCTCCCTGACCGCTGACAGGCCTGTTGCGGAGAGAGAGGGGAGAGCAGGGGCAATGGAGATGGCACGGAAGAGTATAAATCCTAATTACACCCTGTATCGCCCGTCGCAAATGGCCGTCTTTTTCAAGGCAACAGATTTGGAGGGGGGATTTTTTTACCTGTAAATTGCAAAATGTATTAAATCCCCACAGGAGAAACAGGGCAATAGGCTTTATACATGAACAAAACACTCAAAAAAAAAGGACACAGGAAATAAATGTGTGTAGAGCGGGGGAAGAAAGAGGCAGCAACCTCTGCATTGGGCTTTGAAAGGAAAGGTAACGTAATCAATTAATCCTGGCAGTAATTGGGTGTTGGGAAAAAGGCAAAATGCAGTAATGAAAGTCATCCGTTGTGCTCGTCTTTCTCTCCCGGCCTGACGAACCCTCCCCCCCATCATCTGCGGGATCTCAGGTGCTTAGCCATGCAAATCTGTCTGACAGCTCAGTACATCTCTGTCTGCCTAATTGGACAGTATAGAGTTGTTTATGGATATTGAAGACATTTAAGGCTCAGTCGGGGGCTGCTCAAAAATCATTAGCCGTGGGCCTCTGATACTGGACTAAGTCTTCTCTCTCCGCCGATGTCAAACTCAGCCGTAAAAAGTGTTTATCTTTGTCACCTGCGCGGAAAGGGCTCTGGAAAACCTTGCAATGTACGCGAGGAACATCTTAACGTGAGCGAATGTGCGAGGCTTCAGTCGTGACAGCTCAGACAATGGTCTTCCAATTAGAGACGTACTGTGGAGTTAGCGATGCAGCGTAACACAACTCATCAAAATAATTTGCTCTAAATCTTTTACTCCTTTTTAATTTATTTATTTAAAGTACTAGAGAACAGTTAGAGATCGTATCACAAGATACAGTCATATTACTGTGTGGAGAGCATCTGGTTGTCCGCCGTTTAAACACAAAAAAGACAAAGGCTGGCTGAAATCACCAGTTCCAGTCTGATTAGTTACTTTTTAGTTATGGGAGTCAGGGTACACATTTTTAACAAATTTAGGCTGTTACAATGAGCACTTTAAAGCAAGATGTTTTTTAAAATATAGAACAAAATTAGCATTCATTTAGCTGAACTCAAATCATGCTAAAATACTGTATTTTTTAACATCAACTTAGTTTTAACATCAACTGTATACTGTATTTTTAACATTCTTATCTCAAAAAAAGTCAAAATACTATTTAATATTTGTATTATTTCAAATCGGCAAAAACTTCTGACAACAAAGGTAGCATTCATTTAGCTTCTTAGCTCAAATCATGCTAAAATACTGTATTTTTAACATCAGCTGTATTTTTATCATCAACTGTATACTGTATTTTTTACATTCTTATCTCAAATAAAGTTAAATACAAATAAGCAAAAAAAGGTCCAACAAAAGTAGCATTCGTTTAGCTTTTTAGCTCAAATCATGCTAAAATACTGTATTTTTAACATATTTCAAATCAGTGAAAAAAATCTGACAACAAAAGCCGCGTTTCCACCACAGGGACTTTCTCCAAGACCTAGGGACTCTGGGGTGGTACTCAATGTGTTTTGACCGCAGGAACCGGGGTCTAAATGAAGTTCCAGGTAAAAATTTTCCCCTCAAAACGTCCCTGCTCACGAGGTAGTATTTTTTCAAAGTTCAGGAACTTTCGAAGGTTGCGGTGCGTGCAGTAAGAGTTGTTTGCTATTTGAATCAACAACAGAGTTTAAAAAATACTACAGATGGACTGACAACGAAGTTCGGGCTTTATTAAGCTTATATTCGGAGGATGAAATCCAGTGGGAACTGGAAGTCGCACACAGTCCTATGTCACGGGACTAATCTTAATGGTACTCTAGACCGCGATGGAAATGCACACAGCAACAGTTTTGGGGGGAAAAAGTTCCTGGGACAAATTGTTCCAGCCAATTTTGATAGAAATGGGGCTAAATGTAGCATTCATTTAGCACCTTAGCTCAAATCATGCTAAAATACTGTATTTTTAACATCAAATCAGCAATAAAATCTGACAACAATAGTAGCATTCATTTAGCTTCTTAGCTGAAATTAGACTAAAATACTGCATTTTGTACCATATTTTCAATAAAATCTGACAACAACAGTAGCATTCATTTAGCTTCTTAGCTCAAATCAGGATAAAATACTGTATTTTTAACACTCAAATAAAGTTACTAGTAAAATACTATTTGTATTATTTCAAATCAGCCAAAAAAATCTGACAACAAAAGTAGCCATGATATAGCTTTTTAGCTCGAATCAAGCTAAAATACTGTATTTTTTTACATTAATACAATCTAACAAAAGTATAATTAATTTCTTAGCTCAATTGATAAATTACTGTATTCTGTTTGCCAAGTTAATGCACATTATCTGAAGTAAACAAGCTAGCTCATTAGACTGAAAGCCTGACATCCAGCATACTGAATGTCTCTGGACAATTTTAAATTTACCTGCCTTAAACATCGCATAAAGGCAGTGCTTGATGTGGACAAGACTTCATAACCAACAATGCAGCAACAATACAGCTCACACTTGCCCACATTCAATACAGACATTCTGCAAACAGACCAATGCGTGCAAATAAACAATGACCTATATTAAGTAAAGAGTTTATTATTGTGTAAATCGATGCCTTCATAATGAAAGTTTGCTTGCCGACGACCCAATACGTCCACCGTAATATCCCACATACTCTGAGATATTGGTGAAGTCAAGAAAGAAAGATTCCCTTTCCTTTCCCCTGCCTCTCTTTCTCTCTCTCCAGATATAGGCCCAATCAAAGGCAGACTCAGTTTCTATTATCTGTTCTCACCAACACCCCCCCACCCCCCCCCGCCGCAGCCCTCCTTCACCAGTGCCCCCATTACAGAAATGTTTCTTCCCATCAAAGCCTTTACTTATCACTTCACCGGTGACATTGAACTTCCCGTGCCCCGGCCGCCGAGACACATCTCTGAACCCTCACAATCACTCTTCATCCCCAGTAACAATTTAGTAATGAAGTATTGATTTCCAGATTCCCTTCTTATGGATGATATTAGATTTGGTTTGATAAACTGTGTCGGGGGCCCCTAATCTGCTCCGTCCCTTTCCCCGCTGTCTGTAAAACAAAGTGCCACTAGAGGGATAATGACCAGGGAACATCGATGAACTCATTTCATCAATTTGTAACACTTGACAATGAAAAAAGGCCACCGTTTTTCACACACCAATGTCAAAGTTTATTGCTCAGGGTAGGGTCTTATTGGAAGCCCGACATCTTGGCTCTAATTTATGGGCCCCTGTGTGCTGGTTACTTTGAAAGGAAATGTTTGGATACGGCTGGGATATTAGTGTTGCACCTGGTCTGGCTGGTTTTTACACGGCCACCGGGGATCTATGCATCACGTCAGCAAATACAACAACAACTTGCAGCCGCCCAAGCTATCTGGCCATTAGGAGGGGAAAGTAAGGGGGTCTATGACATGCATAAGTCATGAGATGATGCTACGTCTTGGTCAGACAGACTCCTGAAGGGAAGAAAATAATTCACCAACTAGAGCGGGCAACAAAGGCCCCAGCTCTTTTCACAACCTGCAGAATGTGGACTCAACTAAAGAGTCCTGTGTTTACATTGGTAGTATAATTCAAGGTACTGCCGTCTCAAATGAGTTAATGCAATCTAAGGCTCAGTGATCCCGTCGAGGCCACTGATAAATCATTTTTGCTTTGTAATATAATGTGAGCCTTTTTACATTTATCATTGCAAAGTTGGATCTCTACAAATTACTTGGATACATGCATTTTACTTTTTCTACGACTAAGGCCCTGTTTACACCTGGTCAATCAGATCACAACGAGGGAGACACATACACGTTTACACCTGGTGTCTCTTTTGTCCACTTTCAACCATTTCTGTCCTGATTTCTTTGAGTGGAGTGTCTATGGGCGGGTAAATGTATGGGGTTTTTTTTCAGATCATGCGATCTAATGGACGAAACAAGATCGCACAATTTACATATGAATAGGGTTGGGAATCAATAACAGGTCCTGGATAAGAACCGGTTCTGTTTTTTTAAAAATACTGGAGAGTTGTGAAATTCATAACTTTCGGTTCTGAAAACGGTTCCTTTGCACCACATGGGCGAAGCGCTAGGAGCGTATTCTAGTAGTAAGAGCCGTGTGATTTCCTTGATACAGAAAAAACGGATGGAATTGCGGGATCCAAACGGCCATTTAAATATGAAGCCTGCATGTTTCGTGCCTGTGAATGAGCAGTGTAGTTTCGTAGAGTCACTTCACTAGCATTTCAGAGTTTAATTTGATAAAACTATCATCAGATACAAACCGAAACTCAAACGTCTTTCACTACATCCCGCCAAAATAAAAGACCAGTTTAACTCAAAATGATGACAGAAATATATTACCATTGTATACTAAAATGTAGGCTACTTCTCAGAGTAGGAGAAGTAGTAAAAATAATAATAGTAGTAATAATAATAATAAAATGTATTAAAACAGTAAACCTCTGTTGCTGTTGCTCTCTGTAACCCAATGTATACAGTAAATAAATATGTGGCAGTGTTTTGGTGTAATTTTTTTAATGTGAATACATTTGAAAAGATTGATCTTAACATTGTTAAAGGTTTATGTATTAAAGAGACTACCGCTATTTTTACTACATTTTTATTAAATCCTAAATCCATAACAGAATCCATTACAATTAAAACAAACAACTGTACTCAAATAACCAACTGTACTAGTATCATCACCAGATAATAAAAGTTTTTTTTTTTTTTTTGTTAAATTGGTCAATGTTATGGTTCTGTTAAAATCCTTTCACAGTAAGCAAAAAGGATTGTTTGAGTATTGTGCATTATATTTCCTTATTTTTTTCTTTTTATTAGGGAGAATCGGAAACAGAACCAGAGCCGGAGCTGGAAAATTTCTTACAAATCCCAACCCTACATATAAACACACCTGGAGACGATGGAAAAACATACGGAGAGCATCAGCTTTCGTTTCTGCTCTGACAGCCACAAGACCAGCCAAACGCTGTGAGTGTGTTAGAAACGGTGAGAGAATATTGTGCTTGGTATGTTTTTCGTCTTCAAAACAAACTTGGGTCTCCAGCAGACAAAGTTGAATTCCCGTCTGGCTAGTGCGCTTCCCATAATGTTTCCGCATTAGGTCAGTATAGTAGAGAGTAGGTGGTCTTTTGTGGCTGTTCGAACGCAATCGACCACATGAGCGTTTACACTATGAAAGCAATCCGGGCGAATGTGTTTTCGACTACCTCTGGAAGTGGTCAAAAGTGGACAAGCTCAAAACGTTTTAGACCCTGCTTACCCGTTTAGCGTCGTCCACTTGTGATCCAATCAACCAAAATGCATCTTAATAATAGGTGTAAACAGGGCCTTAGTAAAGATTTAAAAGAAAATGCACCAGTTTCTCGGACATCAGCTTTAACTTTCAGCCAGTCTGCCGTGAGATAATGTTGTATCCTGCCCCGGCTGATGGACAGCTGAATCTCTTTAGCCTTTGTTCTTTATTTACAACAATCAGACTGCTCTGCACACTGGCCCGATTTCACAGGTGAATGCACGCTATTCTCTGGGAAAAACAATAGAGGTATGGCAAGAGGATATAAATGAAGAAAAAGACCAAGTCTCTCTGAGGCGGAAATAGATGATATCTTTCTCAACCACCTCTCAAATCACCTTTCTCCCGTAAGTCAGTAAAACAAGCTCATTTATTCTCCTTTTCCATCGTCTCATGCAAACTGTTACTAGCACTACAAGGCATTACATGGCTGAGAAGTGAGAATGAGTGTTTTCTTTGTCTCCTGCAAATGTGTTTGTTAGAGGCCCATCCCTTGGAGCACCAGAGGCCCTTTTACTGCAACTCAGGCATCATGGGCTCTGCTCTCAGTAATCACATTGCCTCTCCCCCGCGAGATCTACGTGCATAGTGCTTATCAACTAGATTACCGCCAGGTGAAGATGAATAACCCAATTTGCGCCTCCTCATTTCGGTGGGTGTAGTATTCAGTGTCAGCACGCATTAGCAGATAAAGTGTATTGCTTTGCTGGATGGGTGTGGCTGAATCACCTTTAAAGGATTAGTTCACTTCAAAATTAAAATTTCCTGATATTTTACTCACCCCCATTTCATCCAAGATGTTCATGTCTTTCTTTCTTTAGTCGAAAAGAAATTAAGTTTTTTGAGGAAAACATTCCAGGATTTTTCTCCCCATCACAGACTTCCATGGCAACCAAAATGTTGAAGGTCCAAATCAATGCAGTTTCAAAGTCTTCGAAGGGCTTCAGAGGCTCTGCGCGATCCCAGACGAGGAATAGGGTCTTATCTAGCGAAACAATCAGTCATTTAAAAAAAAAAAAAAAAAAAAAAAAAGAATATACTTTTTACCCTAAATTGCTCATCTTGCTCTGCTACGTGCCAATGATTGTGCAATCACGTCGAAAAGGTCACGGTAGACGTAGGCAGAAGTACCGCCCCCGTGTTTACATAGCGCACATGCGAAGACTAATACAAACGCCCTTTCGCAAAAAAAAGGTAAAACAACTGTCAGACAATTTTGAAGTTGAAGATGGAGTGTTTTTTGGTAAAGGGCATTTGTATTAGTCTTCAAATGTTCGCTTGGGGTGGTACTTCCGCCTACGTCTTGCGTGACCTTTCCGTTATGATTGCGCACTCCATGGCACGTCGCAGAGCAGCGCAAGATGAACAATTTAGGTTAGTATATTCATTTTTAAAAGTATATTCATTTTTAATTTCTTTTTGAAAATGACCAATCGCTTCGCTAGATAAAACCCTATTCCTCGTCTGGGATCGCGCAGAGCCTCTGAAGCCCTTCAGGACTTTGAAACTGCATTGATTTGGATCTTCAACATCTTTGGTTGCCATGGAAGTCTGTGATGGGGAGAAAAATCCTCAAAAAATATATATATATTTTCAACTGAGAAAAGAAAGACATGAACATCTTGGATGAGATGGGGGTGAGCAAAATATCAGAAAATTTTCATTTCACTTATCCTTTAAGATTGAGACATACGTGCACTTGGGCAGATGAGATGTGTCCACCTTTATCTTACAGCTGGCCACAGAACGTTTGCAAAGAATGAAACCTTGCTGCATACTATCATGAGTAGGGGTAGACGCCACATTTAACGCCACTCTGGGAAATATGCACAATCCAATCAATAATTTGAAGATTAGATGGACAGTACAACCTATTGAGCAAACTATACGTCTGTAATTCACCGTATAGTTTTCATTTGTATCAAATTATTATTACAATAATTTGTCATCTATTCTAAGTTTTGACTCTGGTGTCCACAAAAGGCTTCTTAACTAGCTTAACCAGCATAACTTCCTTGATCAGATGGAATCACCAGAAAGGCCATACTAGGCCATACTCTACACAAGTTTCGCTGGTGAACAACATGGCTATACTGGTCCACCAGCTGGACCCGCACCCAACATGCACAAACCAGATCAGACCTGCATGAAAATTCATGATGGTTTAAACCAGGACTATTCCACTCTGGCCTGGATGGCCACTGTCCTGGAGAGTTTAGTTCCAACACTAATCCAGTGCATTTGAACCAGGGGTCCATATAAGCTGTGAATGCTCTGCATACCCAAGCCATTCGTGGACTCACTAATTAATATTAACACATTACTAAAAATAACTTTTTACATAACTTGTTTGAGGTGTACCATAAAGCTAACATGATAACATGTTGGTAATACGTACGTAGCTGTCCGTCATTTATTTATTTGCCAAACTATGGTAATTGTCTACAAATCTGCCAATTACAGAGGGTTTCAGGTAAGCAGATCCCCAACAGCTTTGGCGCCTAACTCTGTTGTTATATGTCCCACGTTCTCATTGGTTTGCTGGCATATGGAGGATTTCAGTGCAGGGAAAGCTGTCCACGAATTGCCCAAGAGGAAAATTTTGCTGTTGCTACCAGATCTCGATCAATGAAAATCACATTGTATTTGATACAAAACTAAGTAGAAATAAGTCCTAACTGAAACTATTTTCATAGATTTCATTTTCTCAAAAGGGAAGTTTATTTTGTTACGAATACTTAAAGACAGACCTACTGTAAATATCCGAGGTTGTTGAACGATAGTTCAACAACCTATGCGTTTTTTTGAAGTCATTAATTTGCATTATTTCAACTTATTTTTTAAAGAATATTTATATTTATTATAATTCTTTTTTACCTATATTTTATTCATGACAGGCTACTAATATTTATGATGTTATACTTATTTTTAATAAAAAATAAAAAAAAAATACAGCTAACGTTAGTTTGGATAAATGACAACAACTTGAGTGTGGAGAACCTTACACAGCGAGTAGAATTCGCAAAGATGGATAAATACCAACTGTTGATCAACTTCATTTTCAGAACATGTAACTACCACACGCTATATTTTATGAATGTAAGCAAATCACCTTTGTGAATGTGCTGGTTAGGACACTATACGGGGGCTAAAGTTACCATTGTCTCTGTATTAACAGAGATCAGAACTGTCATTATACATTTTATTTTTAAGAAGTAATAAAAGTACGCTTCTGAATTGTACAGGCGGTGAGCATTTTGGGGTTAAAATAACAAGCTCTGGTCTCTGTGAATACAGTAAGAGACATTATTAGCTTTAGCCGCATTAGCACATTCAAAAAGTTGACTTACGTGATCTGGATGTGAAGTTGGATCACGAAGAGTTGGATTTGATCCATCTTTGAGAAGCAACTTTTGTGCAAATCCTGTGTTTACTGAACCTCGTTTGCAAAGCAGTCCAGTGTACAAAATTTCACACAAACATACAAATGTAGCTAATTTCTTGGGCACATTCCCTTCACAAATTAAATGAATCCACTGCATCCTCAGTGGCTCAGATGCCAGGAGTTTATTATTACAGCCAAAAACAGAACAGTTATAATGATTAAATAGTCGAGAAATTAGCTGCTCTAGTCTACTTTTGCCATGGCCTTAGAACTGGTACACCGTTGTCACTTGCGAAAACAAAATGGCGGCGCAGTGGGTGGAAATGTGCAGATTAAGGGCCGGTAACATTAGAATAAGATCCTCTTCCTACATCACTAGGGGAGCGAAATTTGAGCGGATTGTTTTTTTTTTACATGCTTGCAGAGAAAGGCTTACCAAAACAAAGATACTGGGTTGTCCTTTTTCATGTTTTCTGGGTTGGTAGATGAACCGGGGACCCGATTATAGCACTTAAACACAAAAAAAGTCTGATTTTCATGATATGCCCCCTTTAAAGAAATAACCAGGAATTTTGGATAACTAAATTCTGAAAGACACTGGCCCTTGAGAACTGGAGTACAATGGCCCTGGTCTTCTCAGGGTAGGCATACACAGTTCATATCTACATAGCTTAGTGTCTTCCATTTTTCACACTATCTGCGGGTTAATGAATACCAGTGACACAAAGAACTAGAATGAGTTTTGATGGGTCCCAAGAGGTGTTTTTCCCCAGGCCTTGCACTTGAACGCTAGTGCCTGAAAGGGGCGACTACACTACATATTACCGCCGGTAATGCATCGCAGCGTTATGGATGGCCCTACTGTCCACCGCCTCTCAGTGCAAGGGAGGTCAGCATCTCGCAAACGAGTGCCACGCTGCCCTCTGAGGTGATTACTGATAAAGAATGACATGCTGAAGGGAGACGCAGGGGAAATATACGCCAGTCTCCTGCCTCGATACTTTTCTTTCATTGGGAAGGGCTGTGCGTAATGTATAAATACAGGGGGAACGAAAACTCACCTCTCCTTATGAGGCACTTCATCTCCGAAAGAGGACAGAAGGTCGAGTCATCAAAAATGCAGGAGAGTGTTGGTAGAGTATCCACATGTTCTCTCTGATATTGTGATGGTCTTGAATATTTCCGTACATACTGCATTTTCTCTGTAAGACACTCCCTGTCACAGTAAAAAGGTCTGTGACACAAACACTGTAAAAGACAGAGAGGAAATGCTTCATGTAGGAACATATTTGGTGAAGGGTGGCTATCACACAACAAACATGCAAGAAACAACATATTTAATGTCACTGGGTAACTGGGGCATTTTTACTTATCCACCCCTAAAATGTGCATATTAGTACCTTAGAGTATACAGCATGTACCCTTAAAGTATAAAGATGTCCCTTTGAGGGTACTGCCCCATTGATAAGCTGTTGTAGATCGAAAGGTTTTCAGGGGTGTTAAAGGGATAGTTCACCCAAAAATGAAAGTTCTGTCATTAATTATTCACCCTCATGTCGTTCCAAACCCATAAGACTTCGTTCATCCTCAGAACACAAATTAAGATCTTTTTGATGAAATCTGAGAGCTTTCTGTCCCTCCATTGACAGCTACGCAACTTTGACGCTTCAAAAAGTTCATAAAGAGATCGTAAAACTGATCCATATGAATTGAGCGATTTAGTCCAAATTTTCTGAAGAGACTTGATCGCTTTATATGATGAACAGATTGAATTTAGGCTTTTATTCACATGTAAACATTCATCAACTCACACATCAGTTGTGGTAAAAGGAAGCTCAAGAATGTTCGCTTGACGTGCGAGAACCAATGAGGTCTATTCTCGTGTTACGCAGCATGTTTGTATGTGAATAAAAGCCTAAATTAAATCTGAATGCAGAAATCACTCAGATTTTATTAAAAATATCTTAATTTGTGTTCTGAAGATGAACAAAAGTCTTAAGGGTTTGGAACAACATGAGGGTGAGAAAACAATGGCACAATGACACAGGCCCGGTTTCACAGACAAGGATCAGATTTAAGCCAGGAGCGGGCCACAGTTAAATTAGGACATTTAAGTAGCTTTTATAAACATGCCTTAGAAAAAATTACTGGTGTGCATCTTGAGACAAAACAAAGGTACTAGCATATTGTAAGATGTAAACATGTTAGCACTAGTGCAATAGAATCACACAACTGTCCAATCTTTTGACTTGTAGCATGGCTAGTTAGAATACTAAACCTAAAGTTTGAATAAACACACAGGCTTTGCATTTCTGCTTTTAAAACCTCAACTATGACTAAGCGTATTAACATAAATGTGTTTCTCGTTCATTTATACACCGTGAGGGGCAAGTTTCTCCACAATTTCTGTCACAAATACTATCCATAGACAATTAGTGAATGTTCATTACAGAAGATAATTCTGTTCTTAGATCTTGAACTGAACCTCTTATAACAAAGAATTGTAAGTGTTTTCATACCCACAGACAAATAAATAGACTGTCAGAGTAGGAGAGAAGAGAGTCCATGCTGTTTGAGCCTCTATGTGTGCACACATACACTTGAAATATTAGGTTGTTAGCAAGCACCATTACGAAGTGAGAAAGGGAGGCGAACAGAGAGCCATTCTTTCACGAGGAGGTGCCATGTCCCAACCATCACACTCCCGGCACATGAGGGCTCCAATGGCACCTGAGGGGGAATCTCATGGCTGTCATCCCAGAAAGCCTCCTGCACTGATGCAGGCCTGCCATCTGCTCTCCATATGAGATAAAAATGAAGAATTGTCTTTGAAAAGCCATCTTTCTCTCTACTTCAACTCACCAACTGAAAAATCGTTGTTATTGCTACAATATTGTGGAAGCAAAAACAGGAAGCCACACCGTTAGTAGCGAGTTGACTAACGTACTTGGTAATTACCTTAAATGCTAACAGGGTGGCTGGGACATTCCTGTTATGCAACTCTTTTGAACTCTGCAACTTTTTTTAAGCTTGTGTAGGCTAAGTATTTCTATAATACTGTATATGAGACTGTATGCTCTGATCAAAGTTTATTTACACATTTGTAAGAAAATAAAAAGGATGGAACCTAACAGGATAGAAATTAACTGCTAAAGTTAACTTTTTCTCATTGACAGAATGAGAGTTAGCTTATATGGACATGTCAACTTTATGTTTTTAATAATCTTTTAAAATGTTGATATTATTATCGCAATTTTTGTAATTTTCTCAAACAGGATGAGATATTTTAAAATGACAAACCAAGTAATACAACAACGCATCACAGAATGAATCAAATCCATTGCTTATACTTAGGTGTAACGGAGGACAGCTAGTAGTTGCTGTGCGAGTAAACCTCACTCCTCTGATCTCAAGCGACGCTCTAGCGACTGACGCTAGAGGTTGCAGCCTTTAGCCTCCTTTTTAGAGCGTCCGACTCTCATGTTGGCGGACCTGAGTTGGAGTCCCGCTTGGAGCGGGTGGGTCGAACAGGAGGGGTTACATAGGCACAGGAAAAGGTATGTTCTATACAGTATGAATGTGTTTAGCATGAACATAATCTGGACGTACTACATTTGCCATGTTGTCATTATCATGTGACCTACCAGCGTCAGTTGCTTGTGTCGCTTGACAGCATAGGCGGAGTTTGGAGGGACCCGCTATGCTTCACAGCCATTCAGAAATCCTTTCCCTTGACCTCATGGGATAGTAAAATGTCTATTGTATGCATACTTCAGAATCTCGCCGGAAGTATTAGGTCATCTGCATATCTTTGACGACTCTTTTATGAATACTGTGAATTCGGACACTTATTGTATCACATACTGTATGCGATTTCAGATGCAGCTTTACTGATGTTTGTGCTGTTGTTCCAAAATGATGATGTCATTAATAAACTGGCTTTTGTTATTTAAAGGGATATTGCACAAAACAAAATGGGATAAAAAGTGATACTGTGAACACATGAAAAACAATTACTAATTACAACAGTATTTGAAACATTTTCATTAGAGAAAGCAAGTGGAATATTGTAATATTTCTTAATTAATTAACATTAAAATTAACATGGCAAAATAGCAATTTAAAATTAACCCTCATGTTTACTTGCGATATTGTGAGAACAAAAACATTTATCTTTAAAAATCTTTAAAAAATTGTGTTAATTCATAAATGAAAAAAAGCCCTGCACAACAGGAATAAAAATATACTATACTGTATTTAAGCGGATTTAAATGTAATCATACATACGGTTTGATACAGGCTCCTCCTGTAAGTAACCTCTTCATGCCTTTTGTTTTGTCACTCTGCGCAAATTATCCCCGGCCCCCACAGAGCCTGCGAGAAATAGCATTATTTTATGACACTAGGAGGAGAAAGAGAAGAAAAACAGTACAAAAAAAAGGAGAGAGAAAAGGGGAGATGGGCAAAAAAGGTCCTTCAGGGAACATGGTGTAAATGAACTTCCAGGAATGACACAGGCGAGCAATGAGGCGTGGATAGAAAATATACGCTGCACATCATCGGATAGAGATGCCAGTGGAAATGGCTTCATTGAAGTGTCAGCCCTCATCCATCAATCAATCATCCGCAAGAAACAATAACGGCCGCGGCGATGGTGCGGCTTTTATGGGGCTTACTCATGGGTATCGGCAACAGCACTTAAGGGTGGCTCTGACACAGGAGGAAAAAGCGAGGTTAGGGGTATGCAGACGCATTTCACATGCAGGTAGAACGCAGGAGGCAGAAAAAGAGAGCGAGTGGGGCGGGGGGGGATCACACTTAGTGGACGTGCTTTTGCAAAAAGAAATAGAAAGAAAAAGCGAAAAACTCCCCTGGCAAAAAGAAAAATAGCCCACCGCCCCATGCTCCTGATCCAGAGTGTAGAAAGGTGGAAAACAAAGCTGTCTTCCATCTATCATTCACCCTCCATCTATCACTTCTGCTCTGTGTTTTGAGAGCGTGTGAGATTGTGATGTTTAGACCATTGTAATATTTATGGCTCGATGATAGAAGGGAAGACGGGCTCAGACAGGCGGACGTTAGATGTATATTTTCACGGGGTCGTGACCCCAGTCCCGTATCTCCCTCAGTGCTTTCGAATACGCCAATGCAACATCTGGGGAAGAGCCATTGCACTTTATGTTTACGTGATGAAATTAACGTTTCCCGAGAAGTGGTCGTTTTGTCAGATAAGCAGAATGTGTGTTAGGCGTCGGAGACTATTTAAAGATGTTATTTAAAGAAAGAGTTCGGCCAAAAATAAAAATAATATCATTTAATCATTGTGTTTTTTCAAACCCGTATAGACCTTAGTCAGGGTAGCGCCATATTTAATTTTTGACAGGAATGAAAATAAGAATGTGAGGGATAGAATGCAGTGCATTTAATGGATTGTACTGTTGTTTAACAAAAATCTGATTGTTCAGCTGACGAAATGTCTCCTTGCCAGCGGCTATTTGCACTGTAATAGCAGTGTATATAGCAACTAGACTATTTACGCTGAAAATAGCATACTAATAGCATGAAATAGCATATTTTCTTAGCGATAGACGCTATTTATGCTAAGTTTAAATAGCAAAAGATTATATATGTAAAAATAGCAGTATTTTCTTTGCAATAAGTGTAAATAGTAGTTAGATGCTATTTAATGGCTATAAATAGTGGCAGATACTATGTGCACCTCAGTGTTGTTGTCATTAAACGGTATGCAATAATAACAGAGTGTAAATGATTATATTTATTAAAATTATTAAAGGTTCAGTGTGTAAATTTTAGCAACATCTAGCGGTGAGGTCACGAATTGCAACTGCCCACCACTCACCCCTCCCTTTCGACACACATAGAGAAGCTACGGTGGCTGACACAGAACAAAGATGTCGTCGTCTGAGACAGCAGAGAGTAGCTAGCGCTGCGTAGAGCAGTTTGTCCATTTAAGGCTACTATAGAAACATAATGGCGATGCAAAATGGCGACTTTACTGTAAGGGGACCCGCAGTGTATGAAGATAGAAATGGCTCATTCTAAGGTAATAAAAACATAATGGTTCATTATGTAAGGTCTGAAAACAGTTATTATATTGCATTTCTGTCAATAGATCCTCATAAATATTACACACTGCACCTTTAAATGGATGCCGCCTTATATGCCGGACAATAAAGCCCTCCCTACATCCACCCCTACCCCTAACCGATAAACACTATATTATTAAAGACACTTTATTTTCACTTTTTTAATATTTTCTTCATTTTTATTGAAAATAAATGCCTTTCCGATCTGATATGCGCTGGGAAAAGGGAGTAGAGCGAGTTCGGCAAAAGGTGGATTCAAACGCGTCAAAACTTCCTGCCACACGCCTTAACCCTACACTATTACACTTCCATAATTTTGTCTAGCCCAACCAGATGTCAGTGGGCGGAGTTAGTGTAAATAGCCTCTCCCAACAAGACAGGCTATTTGCATTTAGTGTAAATAGACACTCCAAAAAAAACTTTCAGTAGACAAATACTCAAAACAAATACTGAATAAAACAGCTGAATCGTCAAAAGTTGTGAGCTGTAAAAATTATGTGATCTAGGTTCTTTATACAGTGTGTGCCATTGGAACTACTGTACGTCTATCTCTCACAGCCTCGTTTTTTGCATTAAATTCAATATGGTGTCTAACCTGACTACACCAGACGCAAGTGGTGCGGCGTGATGTGATGAAAGCAGATAAAACCCATTACAATCAATGATGCTGTCTACACTGAATACGGCATGGTGCAATGTGACAAATTCCTGACAGAAAACTATGTACATCAAGCACTTAAGCTACTTCTGAAATGAAGAACAAAAGGATTTGCAACGGTCGCTTTGTCGCGTTTGTCTGTTGTTTTTCTGTGGAACGCAAAGGAGAAATTGCATTAAAACAAGGTTTTAACTGACACCAAAGTGGCAGGTGGAAGATTTCCTGTAAATAACTTAAATTTCAGTCTGTTTTTACACAATGCTGTCGTATGACTTCCAAAGAATATTTTCTTATGGACTACTTTTGTTTTAGTTTTTTGCTTTTTGGAGTTTTACAACTGTAGTAACCAAGAAACCTTGAGTAAATAAATTAAAGGATTTTAAAGGATAGTTCACACAAAATGAAAATTATGTCATCATTTACTCAAGTTGTATGAATTTTTTTCTTCTGCTGAACAGAAAAGAAGACATTTTGAAGAATGTCGGTAACCAAACAGTTGATGGACCCCATTGGTTTCCATAGTATGGAGAAAAAAAATACTATGGAAGGCAATGGGCCCATCAACTGTTTGGTTACCGACATTCTTCAAAATGTCTTCTTTTCTGTTCATAAGAAGAAAGAAACTCATACATGTTTGGAACAACATGAGGGTGAGTAAATGATGACAGAGTTTTCATTTTAGAGGTGAACTATCCCTTTAAGACTTTAGGAAATACACTATTCAACAGCTGGGCCTGCTTTTTTGTCAAAAAAGTGTCAAATAGATTTTTTGCCCCATTTTCATGGAACAATGACAACAATGCCATTTCTTAAAATCCTCATCCCATTAATGGCTTCAGCCAAGAGAGAGCAACGTGGGTTGATGGAACCAGCAAAATCTTTAAACGCCGCAACAGTCGCTTTTACTGTATGTACGTCTTTTGATTTCCCCCAACCAGGTCTCTTGATGGCTTCTTAGCAACATGAAACATGACACATCATCCATTATTCTGAACGTGTGCTTGCTATCTTAGCCTGCTCCATATGGTCCTGCTTGTCTCCAGACACCCAAATCCCTTTCCCGAGGCCAGCGGCTGTTTTTTCCGCAAGAACCATTATATCTCCCTTCTTTCTCAGAGGGATCCTCCGACGATGATGAGCAATCACAGTGAACGCCGACTTTACATTTCTCAGACAAAAAGCACAAATCGGATTCTTTCAGTCTCACCGTTGCTGGCCCAGTTGCTAATTCATGTAAGTTGAAAATCTAGAGGATGCAATTATCAATGACGACGACAACACCCATGAAGAGTCCACATGACTGATATGAAGTTTCCATGCCTTTCTTTTTGTCTGCATTGAGGAGAAACAGATGCCTGAAGAAAAAAAAAAAACATAAGATCCAATGTCAAGAAATATATTCGGTAGAACTGTTTAATTGTATTAATTATATGATTTTTTTGTACTTTTTTTCCCACCAGCATTTTTGAAAAAAGTTGACTTTAATTCGGTAACATTAGGCAGTTTTAATTGTATATGCTGTTTAATGTTGATCACGTTATTTTACATATGCATCTGCTTGCGTATGATATCGCTTATTTCTGCATCTTCTTCACTTGTGTTTTGATCTGAAGATTCTGTACTCTTTCAGAAGATGCGTAATAGTGCCCCCTACAGCATAACAGTGAAAACATGGAAATCTGGAAAATAGTGTCAATGGCGGGGAAAGAGTTAAGTGCATCCTACATAACATTTTGTCACTTCACTATTAGAAATTCAAATAAAGTTTGTATGGTTGTAATGTCAAAGATCTCAAATGACACAAAACTTATACCGCATATGTAACTTTTAAATATACTACTGTTCAAAAGTTTAGGGTCGGAAATATGCTTTAATGATTTGAAAAAAGACGACTCTGATCTTAAAAATTATCTTTGAATGTATCTTAAAATCTAATTTATTCCTATGATCAAAGCTGAATTTTACTCGTTTTTACACTCATTTTTTAAAACCTTTTAAGATTTTAAAACCCCATTTTTTAAAACCTTTTACACTTTAATTAATAGTAAAATTCCATCAAATTTAATTGAATAATCCTTACACATTAATTTAATAATCTGTAATCAATTCAATCATTCAGTAAAAATGTGTAAGGATTCTTCAATTTAATGGAATTTTACTATTAATTCAAATGTGTAAATCTTTAAAAAACAAAAAAATGTTTTGAGTGAAATGAGTGTATGAGTGTCACATGATCCTTCAGAAATTATTATAATATGATCATTTGCTGCTCAAGAAACATTTCTGATTATTATAAATGTTGAAAACAGCTGTGCTGTTTTGTTCAGGATTCCTTGGTGAATATAAATGTTTTTATAAAAAAAAACAAAAAAACATTTATTAGAAACAGAAATGTTACTATAAATGTCTATACTGTCACTTTTGATCAATTTAATGCCACCTTGCTGGATATACACATATACATATATATATACATACATTATATATATATATATATATATATTTATGTATAAATATGTATAAAGATGTTAGCAGCAGATCCTTTAAGTCCTGTAAGTTGCGAGGTGGGGTCTCCATGGATCGGACTTGTTTGTTCAGCACATCCCACAGATGCTCGATTGGATTGAGATCTGGGGAATTTGGAGGACAAGTCAACACCTCAAACTCGTTGTTGTGCTCCTCAAACCATTCCTGAACCATTTTTGCTTTGTGGCAGGGTGCATTATCCTGCTGAAAGAGCCACAGCCACCAGGGAATACCGTTTCCATGAAAGGGTCTGCAACAATGCTTAGGTAGGTGGTACGTGTCAAAGTAAAAATCCACATGGATGGCAGGACCCAAGGTTTCCCAGCAGAACATTGCCCAAAACATCACACTGCCTTTGCCGGCTTGCCTTCTTCCCATAGAGCATCCTGGTGCCATGTGTTCCCCAGGTAAGCGACGCACATGCACCCTGCCATCCACGTGATGTAAAAGAAAACGTGATTCATCAGACAAGGCCACCTTCTTCCATTGCTCCGTGGTCCAGTTCTGATGCTCACGTGCCCACTGTTGGTGCTTTCGGCGGTGGACAGGGGTCAGCATGGGCACCCTGACTGGTCTGCGGCTATGCAGCCCCATACGCAACAAACTGCGATGCACTGTGTATTCTGACACCTTTCTATCAGAACCAGCATTAACTTCTTGATTAATTTGAGCTACAGTAGCTCGTCTGTTTGATCGGACCACACGGGCCAGCCTTTGCGCCCCACGTGCATCAATGAGCCTTGGCCGCCCATGACCCTGTCACCGATTCACCACTGTTCCTTCCTTGGACCACTTTTGATAGATCCTGACCACTGCAGACCGGGAACACCCCACAAGAGCTGCAGTTTTAGAGATGCTCTGACCCAGTCGTCTAGCCATCACAATTTGGCCCTTGTCAAACTCGCTCAAATCCTTACGCTTGCCCATTTTTCCTGCTTCTAACACATCAACTTTGAGGACAAAATGTTCACTTGCTGCCTAATATATCCCACCCACTAACAGGTGCCGTGATGAAGAGATAATCAGTGAAGTGAATAACACCTGTCAGTGGTCATAATGTTATGCCTGATTGATGTAGATAATCTTTTCAACAAACAAACAAACAAACACACACACACACACACGCACGTGAATGCAACATTTGCACGAAAGAACATTTTGGATCCAAATTGTGCAATAAGCCATACAACATGAAAATAAGCATCACTGCACACAGCTATGAAAATACAAGAACATCAGCTAAGACAAAAGTGACGGGGTGTATACTGTATGTGTGCTCGCATGACACAGCTTTGCAATTCATCAAGATGGTCTCACAAACATTGAAATGCTGATTAAAATGCATACTACTAAAGTTGCTAGTCAAAATATTGATCTTAAATTATCATACTGAAGCAGACGGTCAAACTTTTTTATGGTGAACAAATAATTTGTCTGACAGTGGGGAAACGGCACTAATAAAATATGTATACAGTCGCCTTAGTATTCGTCCACAGGGAATATCGCTAGCGTTGCTTATGCCACAAATGGTCTCACAAATACCATGACAAGCAATAGGGTAACTGCATGCGGCCCCATGTTGCACATAACTCTAATTAACATCTTAGTATTGTTCTTCTGCACATTACCTGCTGCACGCAGCATTGTGTGGGGCCCGGTGCGCTGCATGCCAGATCCCTATGTCAGCAAAAGCAACACCTCCTGTGGTGAATAAAGCAGAACCCAGTGGAAATAAACGTCTCTTCAGCAGGGTGTGACCCCAGGCACAAAGGGGCCCACACCTTCACAGAAAACAAGGCAGGACGAAAACAGGAATTAACTATTGTGCTGTAACAGCAGGGGATGACAGCGCTAGCTGTAATAGTTGCTCTGCATTGCATGTGTGCATTATAAAATGATAGTTAAGAGAACATTTAAAGGCACACAGAGTTTTTCACTAAAGTTTTACACTGCAGTATTGTAGTAACGAATATAACTATAATGTTGGACACTGCCATGTGACTAGCTTTACCTCAATATTATTGGACACTTTTGGATATGAAATTAATCATGGGTGACAAATATGACAGTGAACAGAATAGCAACTGAAAATGCAACAGCATAAACTTAACTAAACTCAGCCTACAAAACTTAAAATCGTAAGGAGGGAAAGTATTTATTTATTTTTTATATTAAAAGGAGCTTCAATTGTGTATCATTACATTTTATCTGGTAAAAAATATTAAAAGTAAGCAAACATAAATTAGATCAATTTTATCTATCTATCTATCCGTCTATCTATCTATCGTTCAGTCCATCCATCCATCCAACTATCCGTCTATCCATCTATCTATCTGTCTATCTATCGTTCAGTCCATCCATCCATCCAACTATCCGTCTATCTATCTATCTATCTGTCTACCTATCTATCTATCTATCTATCGTTCAGTCCATCCATCCATCCATCTCCAAAATTTAAATGTAAAGCATAACTGAACATATTTTATCATCTTTTCATTATGGTTATGAAAATGTGTTTTTTCCCCCCAAACAACTACAGAAGGATCATTTTAATTTGAACTATATACCCCTGGTTTCACAGACAAGGCTTGAGCTAGTCCCAGATTAAAACGCATGTTTGAGCGGTTTTAACTGAAAGCAACTTGCACAGTCATATCTTAAATTATGACACTGCCATTGTTTTGTCTCAAGATGCACACTAGCAGTATTTTTTCTAAGGCATGTTTATAAAAGCTACTTAAATGTCCTAATTTAACTAAGGCCAAATCCTGGCTTAAAAAGCCCTGTCTGTGAAACCAGGCCCTAATGTGTTTTAATTTTTCATCATGCAAATATGTTTTCCTTTCGATTTTGGAGTAAAACACAAAGCTTTGAGGTCTGGTGCAAGTGGCTACTCGCGTATCTGTGGCTGTATTTGCCTTGAAAAAACATTTTTCATACTCAAAACAACCCCAACAACACTAAACTCCCTCATCACAGTCACTGATTTACAAGAAGCTTGTGCGCTTTCCAACTTTCAACCAGTAATGAGGCTTGATCCAGACGTTTACTGATCACCGCAGACCAACACTGAGAAAAAAAAATCTAATAAACACAGGAAAGAAAACAGCAAGCAGCTCTATTCAGTACAGTCCTGACATTAAACCCTTGAGCAGGACTCGAGAGGCGGAAAACTGCACATCATATTGGACTTGAGGGATTAGGCAAAACAGGAAGCGTGTCATGAGCTGAGGTTGTGCTTCCTTCCCCCTGCCATCCAGATGCTCGTGTTGGCCTCTGTTTGAGGGGCATATGAGGGTGATACTAAGTGAAATGCTCATTTTGTGTTTGTGATTATCGAAACCCATGGGCGATATGCACTAATGTGAGCTAATGCAATAGATTACACAGCGCTGACCCTGGGGAGCAGACAGCAAGCAGATGTGCTATAGTCAAAAAGAAAAGGAGGGGGTGAAAGACGGGGTTTAATGTGCTGGATACTGTCCTTTGTAATTTGCTGTTGACAGACACTGGGATGCACTTGGCCAGGTTCAACACACTGTCACCCCTGATCCAGTATGCATGGCCAGGAATGAAGATGAACAAAGCAAATTAACGATTACTAGTCCACAGCTGTTTAATAAAAGCGTTTGGGCCTCAAATGGAAGAGGCAAGAGATAATTAATCAATGCAATGTAGCCATCTTACATCAAAAATGGTGAATGGTTATTTTATCTACACAAGACCTAATAACTCTTTGTGTGAAGAGTTCATTGTGTCTTGGTATCAAATCAAGCAAGAAGCACATGGGTTCACCGGCAGCAGTTCACATGTTTGTACATACTGCCCTCTAGTGTTCTGCCAGAGAAGTCACATCTTATGTTTGCTCCACACACATTAGTCAGTTACTCTAAAACAAGTATAAAGAACATGTCCTGGGCTGAGTTTCCCAAAAGCATCGTAAACATAAATAGATTGTAAAACCATTGCTACTAATAGTCTCGATTATCAAACTTGGCTCACGATGATTTTGGGAAACAGCACAGGACATATTTCACCTTAAAATCAGAGGGGGAAAAAATCTTATGGAAAAGTATTTTGCATAAATAGGAACCACAACATTAAGACGCAATGTGGCATTATATCCTTGACAATTTTTTCCAAAATTTACAGTACTGTGAAAAAAATGTAGGGCTGATGTAGGGGGGTTGAAGAATTTCAAAGAAATTAATAATAATAATAATAATAATAATAAAAAAAGAAAGAGGTTAACCAAAGCTGAATTTGTTCAAAGCTACTTAATATCATTGGCTCTCCTACATTAAAATGTATTAAGTAAAATATATGATATAGCAAAAATATGATTATCACATTGCAAATTATTGATGTACACTGTAAATACATTAACATTGCACTGTGTTTTTACAGGCCAGTCTGAGAATACAATTTGTTTTTATATAATCTGGGTCCCTGTTCAGTCTTTCTAACAAAGGTTTTTGATATGAGGAAACAAAAAAAAACAAAAAAACTTTATACCACAGATTGATTTGTTGAAAACTTATTGATTTGTTATTTGTAAAATAAGGCTGAGTATCATTATGGTCCAAGATATATACCATTTGGTTACTAGAAGCAGGGGGGAAATGAGTTGAATAGAATACTTTGTGTTATGACAGACAGAACGAGATGACAGACAGACAGAACGACAGAGACAGATGCTTTCTTTTAGTGAAATATGACCTAAATATGTTTTATAAATTCTTTGCAAGACTCCCTTCACAAATTTAAGTAAATTAAAAAACACAACTAGATGAACATTTTAAGAATCTTCATGTCTCTATCTATAGAACTTCATAAAAGGACTAACTACCACAACTTCACTAGCAGTTCGTCTAGTACAGAAAAAAGTACAGAACAGATAGTACAGAGATATAATATAGCATATGTGTAAATGTATAATAAAAAAAAAAGGTCAAAGATCAAGATCAAAACCAAAACACTCACCTTATGACTCAGACGAAAATGAAACAGACAATCTGACATTTCTTACAGTTTACACAACTGCTTTATTCTGCCTCTAGAAAGGGCCTCAGCCCTGGAATACACCTGGCTTAATAACAAGGTGGGTTACAAGATTGGAAATCCAAATTACACATTCTGTTAGAGACCAAAAAACAGCATCATTCATGAAACAATGGACAAGACAGGGAGAAAAAGCATCTCAGCTTCATTATTTTTGCACGCCTGTGACACAACCTTACCACAAGAAAGGAACTCTAAAGAGAAAATTATTGAAAGTGCAAAAGAAAGAAGAAAAAAAAAAAGGGGAACAAGTACACTCCAGAGAAAAAAAAATTAGCACAACAACAAACAAATTTACACATGGCTGCCACTACATCCTAAACCAAACTACCTACACAAACCCAATTTAAGAGTCGAAATACTGAGCGGCAGCGAGGACAAAAACCAGAGAGATCGAACCTGCATAATAGGCAGCGTTGATTTTTGACTCGACTCGTGTAAGTCGAGAGACTTACGAAATCTTACAAAACACAGTGACAGCCATCACTCAGCGTAACTGATCTACAACTCACAAAAAGAACTAAATAAGGGGCAATTCCTCATTGTGGAATGAAGCAAAAGAAGAAAAAAAAGAAAACGCTTCAAGTTTATTATCAAGGAAATACAATGCATTTGCTTCAGCTCATGAAAGCCCCTAAAACATTACAAAATAAGTTAATTCTCCAGTGGCCAAACATCTTCAGGGAGAAAGAGTTAGTATACTGAACGCAGACAGTAACAGAAACCATGACCTGCTTTAGCCACCATTCCACATACACGCAATGACATCCTAATAAACCAACACACTTGCCTGAAAATAAATACACTTGATTATTAGGTTAAAAAACAAAACAAAAAAACAGTAACAAAAACATTCTGGTGTATGAAAATGTTACATCACAACAAAACAACAAAAATGCTCACCACACATTTGGCAGAACTGCTCAGCAGTGGCGGCACAATATCACAGTTATGTTTCTCATCAATCCTGAGGATCCCATTGAATGTCTTTGTCACAGTGAAAGAGGTTCCATGCAGTCCCTGCATTTCTTTTTTCTTTTTAAATGTACCTACACAACAGTACACAGTACGTCACCATTGCTTCAAGAGTCTCGGATCCGAGACGGTAACACAGCAGCTCGATTTGTACAAATGAAAAGATTTCTAACTTTGGAAATGATAGATTTCCCGTTCACTGCATAGCATAAAGTTAACCTGTAAAGTGTAAAAGAGATGTTAAACATTAACAATATAGACAATCTTACACGATTAGAGAAAAGCAACAAAAAAAACAACAGCGCCCCCTCCTCGTTTATTTGGTCAGTGCCGTCCACTCGTAGATAAAGCATTTAGGTTTTTAATAAAAAGTAAAGGAGGCACTTGCTGGGCTTGTGGTTTGATTAGTATTTAGGCCATCATAAACCACCGACCCACAACAGATTCACAACTCAACTGTCATGCACGTCTGTGCGTCTGACGTTCAGCTTTGTGTTAAGTGCACCGCAGAAGAATCTATTGCCATAATGGAATGCAAATTGAATCAAAACAACACTGTTCAAGGCTGCAGTCCAAGTTCATTCTGCCTTCCAGCCAAGGCTATTGCAGAGCATGCGGCCCGTATCCTTCCAGCAAATCAAACCCTTCAGCAGTGGTGTCTGAAGAACATTGAGCAACATCAAATCATTTAAACTTTCCTCCCAGCCGTGGACCCCACCGTTGGCGACCACATCACCGTTTTCTCTGCATATTTCAAAGCTGTGAGGAGAGACAATGCGATTAGCTACATGGACCACGACGCAACACCTGTGAAATGAGAGCAAGGTCTGTCAAAGACATTTACCCTGGACAGTTTTAAGAGCTCTTATCTGAAGGTCCACAGCGTTCATTACTCAGAGGGCTGGTTTGGATTCTCCTCTGAGTCATACTAGTGGAGTAATGAGGGAAGATCAAGGACCTGCTCCCTAAAGAGAGGAGCATATGGGGTAGTATTCAGTCATAATCCCAGACCACGTCCTGACTAAACAACTGCCAAGACCATTTAAGAGGCCATGGTGAAGAAATTTTAAATAGTTTTAAATAGTAATTTAAATAGTTCTTGAAAGGTGCTGCCTGCGCTTTCTCAGAGGCTTGGAATATAACTATAACAATGAAACATGAGGATCTTTTGTATTGTGACATTATTTACGACAATTAAGCTGCAACTTTGCATTACCGTGATGTGAAATGTGTGTGTGTGTAATATATATATATATATATATGGGTCAATGACATGTGCATATTTTTGTGTCCAAGTGCATTATTTTAAAATAATGATAAACTGATGTAATCAGTTTTGAAAAGATTTTTAAAAAACACCTTTTTTAAAGCTTTATTTGTCAATTACCCATATATTTATGCGTGCATACATCCTTTAATTACTTCATTAAGCGTTTTTACTTATATACTAATATATTTACTAGTATATGGCAAACTTTTTTTTTTTTGTGAGATTCGCCTATCTACACTTTAATTCTAATCTTAAAGTCTGAAAAAGCTGTAGGTAAATTCTTTTTTGTTTAATGTGATATTTGCTATCACTTCTTAAGTATAAACAGATCTATTGCATTACCTAATGAGCATTTCCTGAAAATCATGTTGTAAATACTTACCAGGGACAGGTGAGGCCATGACAGCGTGGCTGGAAGCTGAAGCGGAGGGGTGATAGAGCGAGGCCAGGTTGTTGGGCGTGTAGGAGCGGAGCAGGTTGATGACATTCCAGTCAGCCTGCATGCTGTTGGGAGACGGCGTGGGAGTCACCTTAACTGAAGCCAAGGGTGAGTTCGTCTGCAGCGAGGTTTTCGCATTTCTGCCGGAGGGCACGAGCCTGTTAAAATCCTCTCCAAGCCGTCCAGATGCAGCATGTAGAGGCTCAAAGGACTTCTGTCTCTTGCTTGAGGGTTCACCGACATCCATTTGCGTCAAGTTTCGGAAGCGGTCTGAAAGGCAAAGTCTAGCTGGATCTGTGGGCCATACCATTCCGTTTTTGCCTATGCTTGCCCTCTGACTCATCTCATGATCCAGACCAGGCCTCTTCTTGGACAACTCTCGATCATTTACAATTGGCACATTTAATTTTCTGCTAGATTCATGCTCTGAGATTCTAGATAGCGAGCTGGTTGCATCCGATTCCCTGCCCCGCTGACCCTCCTGGTGCTGTTCTCTCCAGCGCTCTTTTACAGGAGAAATTTTAGACATCTGTGGATGTTTCGGAACCCTCTCCCCAGGTTTTTCCGGCTGCCGGAGTGGGGATTTGGTCCGACGGGGATGCTTCCTGTTGATGTTAGGCAAAGGAGTGACGTCTTTGCCCTGAAGAGCCGGGGGGCAACCAGTGTACCGTTTCTGTTTCTGAGGTCCCCTGTATCCATTCTTCTTGACGTCCAACTTCTTGTGGATAAGCTTTTTATGCATCAGGAGAACCTCAGGGTAAAGGGTTTCATAGGAGCAAGAGGTACATGTGTTGGTCAGTAACAGGTTTCTGGGTACTGAGGTAGCAGATACAGAAAGAGACATTTTGAGCGACAGATTCAACGGTGCCTCAGAAGCCTCTTTCTCCTCCTTTTTCAGGTTAACCGATAATGGGTATTTGTTGTTGACCTCACTCGCAGGGGTGTAAGGGGCTGCGACAGGAGAACTTGCATACTCTTGCTTTACTTGAATGAAAGGACTTGTACTGGTAATAACAGCCTGGCTCATGCTTGGTTCATGTTTAACACTAGCAGGGAGAGGTTTAGGAACAAGCCATTGTTTGGCTGGTTTTAAGGCTTGTTTGTCATCTTCATTCTTGGGAGGTTCAATGGCCTTAATGACATTTCTAGCAGACGATGTTGCAGGAATGTTCGGAATTTCCGTGAAAGGTTTATCCTTGTGACGTCTGTCTAAATGGTACCTCAAAGATGTTTTCTGTGCTGCAGCATAGTCACAATATTCACATTTATAAGGTTTTTCACCTGTGAAATAAAAAGAGACGTCAATATTTAAGTAAACCATTGCTATTAAAAACCATTTTAATACATAGCTGTATTAAAAGAGAAAATATATTTTAATCATGAAATACAAGCAAACAAGAGACTTAACAGAAGCCTAATGAGATAAGTGGTGAAAAAAAGCTATACAACCAAGTACTAACCAGTATGTGTCCTGAGATGAATATTGAGGTAATAATTAGAGCGGAAAGTCTTGCCACAGTAACTGCACTTTCTTGGAGCGAGAATTTTGAGCTTCATTTTACCCGATCCATCCTCACTTTTATCTGTAGGATGAAGAGAGACATGTTTAACATATGCAAAACATATATTGCTTGAAAGGTACAACATGGTGTCCTATAACTACATGCTACACATGAGACATACTACAGAATGCCCTCAAGTAAAGTATGCAAGATTCAAGTTCTCTCTTGACCAGCAGAGGGAGCTCTAAGTTCTTCTCTTCTTTACTAGTACAAAAATAGGTCTGTGTAAAGATGCAGTTGAACCTATGAGACAGAAGTAGCTTCTTCTGTAGTAAAGAGTGCACATTTCTTTGTTAATTATGGTGTGCATAATACAACAAAATTATGAGCTCTCTGTGGACCAACTACTGACAGATGACAGTTTGTTGTTTTTACCAAGCAATTAAAAAGTGATGTGGATGCAATACCAAACACTTTGGTAATAATACCTGGATTAAAGGCGTCAACTGGCACTCCCTCTTCGGAGCCATCCTCGGAGTACTCCTCTGCTCGGTCGAGAGATGAACTGCTACACGAGCCTACACTTTGGGCCCTCCCATCTACAGGTGTGGTTGGGCTCTCTGCTCCCCCTCTGCTCTTGTGGATTCTAGAATGAAGGACCAACTGATGGTATGTCCTGAAGATCTTGCCACACTCTTCACAGTTTGTTGGCTTGTCTTTACGAATCAGACCTTTTTGCTCAGGTGATGGGGAAGGAGTCTCAGTAGGCTTGAGTTCACTTCTTAGGCCTCGCCTGGCGGGTTTATCTCCACCACCAGAAGCCCAGATGGCCCCCAGTTCCTCTTTTTCAGAACCAGAGTCCTCGTTGTCAGAGTTGGAGTCAGCATTGAGCTCCTTGGCCAAGTTTGGACCTGCCGCGATCTTGCCCCTGGTGGCCAACTGCCAGGCCTGGTAGGTGTTGAAAGGATCAAGTTGTGATATCCAGCGTCCAGACGGGTGATTATTTTCAGCTTCTTTCACTCCAGAAGGATGCAACTGTAAGGTCTGCAAAAATGACTTCTGAGATAAAGGAAGCTCCTCAGCAGGCTGGCTGACAGGGGAGACATTCTCGTCCACTTCCGGTTCCCGGTTGTGGACTTTGCTGTGCTCAGCCAGAACTTCCTTGTTGAGGAAAAAGAAGCCACATACCATGCACATTTTGTATGATGTGACCACAGGTGATGGGGGTTGGTCTTGGATGACATCATTAACGGTAGTTGGGATCTCCAGGTCCTGGTTTTTGTTTTTAGACCCTGCCTTTCCATGGGTTCTCATGTGGTTCTTTAGGAACCACGGCTCTTTGAAACGACGTCCACAGAGGCTGCAGCAGTACGTGAAAGAGTCCTTGTGTTTCCTCATGTGCGTTTCCAACTCTGTCCCATCTGCGACAGCCTGGCCGCACACAACGCAACACAGCTCCTCATTCTTCTCCAAAGCTGGGCAGGTCTTAGAACGGGCCCTGTCGCTGGGAGTCAAGAATTCTGCTTCCACGCGCAACACTGCAGGAGCATGGAATGTTGTGGGATGCTGGGATAGAAGGTGTGGTCCCAGGTCTTCTTGATGCAGGAAAGTCTCGTCGCAAAACATGCAGTCTAGAGGTAGGCTACTTTCTGCCAGCGTGTCAGATTTTTCCACCAAGCTGGTGTGGGGCGTCATGCTAGACCCAGTACCTGGCATGCTTGCACTGCTGTGGCTGAGGATGTCATGACCTAGCCCATCAGGACTTTCCACATATGGGATCAATGGGTGGGTAGGCATGTTAGCAGGAATTTACTTGGGTATTTTTTTTCTTATTTAGTTTCAGTGTTGAAAGCTTGTACAAAACAATATGTTAAATGTTACAAGACATGTGAAAGTAGAGTCATTCTATTGAAATACTCATGAAGGAGGATATGCATGAGATAACAAAATATCAAGTACCCTTAACACTTCCATGATACTTATCAAATGTTTGAATTTGAATTTCAGAACAGCACATATGCTAAGAGTTTCTGTAAACCCCTATGATCCATCCCAAACAAGATTAGCAGTAGGGGATTGCCAGGTAATGGGGCATGGACTCAATCAGTTGATTTCTTGTGATTCACACAGAGGAATTGTCCTGACAGGCAAAACCTAAAATGAAAGAAAAAGACAAAGTCAGGTGTGGCCACACTGGTGGAATGCAATCAACTCAGGACTAGATTAGCAACCACATAGGGCCCTAGGATTGATGTTTAGCTAAAGTTTCTTAAGTAAACTAGAGACCAAAGAAAAGTTTAGGCACATTGCAATTTGTCAATAGAACAAATACAGAGAAAGTGATAATTTCTAAAAAATCTAAAATCTAAACTCATTGCTCAAAACAAAAACATTCATTTAACATTTTGTTGTTATAGTAATATAAGATGATTATTTCATTTAGAATATATTTAAATATAGTTTCATTATTTAAGGAAACATTTACTGAGCAAAATGCAATAGTAAGCTAGTGGATAAAGATCTGGGCAAACAGCCAAAGGTTGTGCCTTTGACCCCAAAGCATCTGAATTGGGAATGAACCAGCAGCTAGGGGGTTGTTGAGGGTACAGTGTTAGTCTATAATAATTGTGCCCTTGAGAAAAGTCCTTAGTGCTAAGTTACTCCAGTGGGACTGTTGCTGCACCATGCCCAATGTAAATGAAAAGAATAGACATGTTTTATCAAGATTTTAGGTATACATGTTTGTATTAGAGATGCTATAACTTGTTTTATATGCTAAAATTGGTCTCCATTTCTTTTGCTTCTCAACATTTTTAAATCAACTTCAGTGGTCCAGCAGTGTGACAAATCGTTTTATGTACACATATCCCATGTAGTAATCTCAATTAAAGAAGTCATAAAAACTTCATGCACAATTATAATACATCATAAAAAAATATACATTTGCGGTTTAAATCATTTTAAATGCTTATATGTCACAACACTACAGGACAGCTTTAAATTAGCAGTCATTTTCTAGCTTTAATGTCAAGAACTAGCATTTGACCTTCAAGTCCTTTGATGTAATTTGTTTTTTACATAAATTAAAATGGAAACAACTGTTAGAATCAACTAAATAAGTACATCACAATGCAGAACTGTCTTTAGGTGTGCCTGTAAAAATTCCCAGTCTATAAATCAGGCTTTGTACTGTAGACATCTTATTCAAAGAAACTTTGGGGACAACTTTAAATTAACTACCATATTTTTTTATGACTCTCAGATTTTTTCTATGATTCATAGACAAGTGTAAACTTCAGACATTAGACCCCTATGATATAACTTCAGATGTTTTTTTAAATTGGTTTTAACAAAAATTATTATTAATTTAATGATTTTATGTGACTATTTTTCTCTCTAGATGTATGTATATGAATGTTCAAAAGTTTGGAGCAAGATTTTTTTTTTTTGGAAAGAATATACTACTAAAACTTAAAAGATTAAATTAATACTGAGAAAGTTAATAACTGATCACAAAATTGATCATTCATTATTATGGAATTCCATGTCAGCGTTGTTCATAAAGGAACAGTGAAAACATGTTGCATTTAGTGCCTACTGAAAGTATCCTTTCAGTAAATATGTATACATGAAAAACGAAAAAGATTGTACGAGACCTAATAAATTGCAAACTCACAGAGTGTTCTGTATTGGTGCATTTACACAACTTGAAGGAAAAACCCAATTTCAAATCTTTAGAGGGTTTTTCAGGGACAAAACTAGAAAAAAAAATTCTTTAGATGAATTATTATGAGGCAACAGGAAGCCAGAGTCGTATGCCTATCTACAGCGGTGTCCTTCACAATATCTGTGAAAGCTCACTCATGAGGCCTTAGGTGGAGTCACAGCATTGTTCTGCAACCTTTTAGACTACCTTCCATGCTGAAACAAGCCGATAAATATGGGCAACCACATTTATCCTTCTCTTAGGATATTAAATAACACCCTATAACACGCCTAAATACAAAGTTTCAGGCAACTTGCCAATCATTTGTAAACTGCACACACTAAGTACTTATTTTACAATACAAAGCAATACCTTAAATACAAAACATAAAAAAAAAAATATATATATATCATTATCACCAAATGTCAATAGTCATCCCTACATCTAGTCCAAATCACTTTTAGGAAAACCCTGTGCAACACAAAAATAGGCTTTGCTAATTTAGGCACTGAAAAAGAGAAACAGAGGCTGAAGATGAAAAAAAAGAGAAGGCTGAAAAGGAAGCTTCAACACTTCAGTTATCTACTGAATAACCACTGTTTAAAAAAAAAAGCAAGTGAAAAAGAAAGAAAACAATCTGTGAATTCGTTTAGATTCTGCAGAGTGCAGACATACTCTAATGACAGACCTTGCCATGCTGATTTCAACAAAAAACACTGTTTGCATCTCAAAATCCTTCAGATAGTAATCACAAAGTAATCCTGAGCAAAGTCATTTACTTCCAATTGCACAATAGTTATCAAGATAACCAAAATAGTACACAATAACACAAATGTTAATGGCTCCACCTATACTTCATTATAATAGACTAGCACACGGTTAGTTGACATGCTGAAGAAACAGCTAGGGACCAGCTGGTGTTTGTCTTACTCTTTTGTTTGGGCTTTGCCATGCAACCTGTTCACAAGAATGGCGTGTTTGTAGGCCCCAAAACCATCCAAATTTATCAATAGGAGTTCTTAAAAAGACACAGTGTCAGTTACACTTATTGTAATTGTCTTAAAGAACAATAAATGGTGTGGCTGGCTCATGCAAATAAGTGAAAAACAGGTTATTATACCTTAAGTACGTGTGTCCTTTAGAGAGAACAAAAACAGCCGTGGCTCAGTAATTATCTCAGAAAGCGCTAACTGTAATTCTGACGTCAACGTAAAAACATTTATGAATAAAGTAAAACGGTAACACTTTACAATAAGGTTTCATTTGTTAACATTAGTTAATGTATTAACTAACATGAACTAACCATGAGCAATACATTTATTATTGTATTTGTTTATCTTTGTTAGCTAACGCTATTCGTTGTTTG
Organism: Rhinogobio ventralis; assembly: GCA_039654625.1. Classification (NCBI taxonomy): domain Eukaryota; kingdom Metazoa; phylum Chordata; class Actinopteri; order Cypriniformes; family Gobionidae; genus Rhinogobio; species Rhinogobio ventralis. The sequence goes on from CM077203.1 coordinate 7,967,293, forward strand.
TTCATGTTAGCTCACAGTGCAATAACTAATGATAACAAATACAACTTTTGATTTTAATAATGTATTAGCAAATTTTGAGATCAACATTAACAAAGATTAATAAATGCTGTAGAAGTATTGTTTATTATTAGTTCATGTTAACTAATGTAGTTAACCAATGTTACCCAATGAAACCCTATTGAAACATATGTAAATACACATACACTTTGAAGATGATATAACACTATACTTTATATATATATATATATATATATATATGTATATGTATATATATGTGTGTGTGTGTGTGTGTGTGTGTGTGTGTGTGTGTATGTATGTATGTATGTATGTATGTATGTATATATATATATATGTATGTATATGTGTGTATATAGTATGCATGTATGTACATACATATATACACACACACATATACATATATATATATATATATATATATATACATACATACATACATACATACACACACACACACACACACACACACACACATATACATATATATATATATATATATATACATATATATATATATATATATATATAAAAAACAGCCCTTTTGAGCCAAATTGTCGTCGAGCTCAAATGTGTGAGACTGAGGAGATGTGGCGATGGCTGCTGATTAAAATAACGATTACTGACGTCATAATGCAAAGTTTAAAAGTATCGGTTTTTCATAAACATAATAGGAAGGGCGTTCTAAACGAAATCATAGCTTATATAAATAATAATGCCTCGTGTGTGGAAGCGTGTCTTTAATGTGGCTGTAATTTCCTGACACGTGATCATTCAAACTCGATCAGCAACTCTAGAGACTGCTAGTAGTTATTTCACTATACCTCGCCAATATATACCTGCATGCCCTGTTTGTCTGTTCTTTTTTTTGTTTCCATTTTGGAATGTGATACAACACTCCTCCCTAACTACAGTTAAGAGCTTTTTACTACAGAACAATGAGTTCACTATATGGTCAAGTATAAGCTATACATAACTTATAACCATCAATATAGTTTGATGGAAGAAACAAAAACCAGACAGAATAGATATTCAAACATAAAGTCATTATTATGACAAACCTCACTTGACAAAAACATAAAGTTCCTTCTTCTTTGTATCTATTAGAATATATTGTTTTGCGATGGCTGCATCAAAAGCTATTATTTGTATAAACATAACAGGTCGTATAGCAAAATACAACTTTATAACTTTGTTTTTGGGGATGGGTGAAACTTTTGTCAAGTTGCTGTCTATTCTTTCCCCTTTCAAGTTAAGGAAGAACATCAAAAGACCTTAATGTACAAAAAGAGACACCAACTTTAACATTCTCTTCTATTTCATTTCATATAATAGAGTGTTTGTGTTTAACTAAAGTCTCAGTTGGTTAACTTTGGTGAGTTAGATCAACCTGCGCTCGTGCTGATAATAGAAATTTGGCTAGCGTGTCGCTAGCGATGAGTGATATAGAAAATAAGGAACTCACCCTCCATACCTACCATTATGTTCAGACTTCGTCAGGTATTCTTATTATGTGCCAACAATCGCTATAGTAACTAATAACTTCTATGGGATGTTAGTTTTGGTAGCTGGTTTTCTTTCTTTCTTTCTGGAAATCTGATTAGCTGAGTTAGCCAATTGTTAGCCGGACGAAATGCCTTGCTTTCAATGTTTGCAAATCACTCACTATGCAGCTGTTGCGTTCAGAGAGAGAGGGAGGGCGCGCTCCCGTGGGTAGCTGTGGATGTCCGATTCGTTAGCGCGCTGTTCTTTTGAGTCGAATGTATTAAACGAATCCCTTGAACTCGTTTACAAAAACCGGTGAATCAAAAACGTACAGTAGCGTGATTCTCGAAAGAATGACTCTTCATTTAAGTGTATCAAATACATAAAGCACAGCCATGGCAGTTTGATTAGCATAAATAGCTCGTGTGATCCTGTTCTTTGTTATTTGAATCTCAACGGTTTTCTGAATTCATCTGATACACTTAACAGCAAAGTATCACTTTCGTTAAAGGGACAGTTCACCCCAAAAAATTCTGTCATCATTTCTCCCCCTCATGTTGTTTTAAACCTGTATGAGTTTCTGTATGAAAAGTATTATGGAAGTCAATGGGGACCAGAAACCGTTTGTTTACCATCATTCTTCAAAATATCTTCTTTTGCGTTCAACAGAAAAAATAAATTCGTACAGGTTTAAAACAACATGAGGGTGGGTCATTCTCACTATCCCTTTAAGTAAAAAACGCCAGATATCAGAAGTGTTAAAAATAACATTCCCTGGAAATATGTTTACAATTTTATCAGCACATATGTACGAGTCGATTTTATTAAAACGTACAAAAAGTAATCCTAGTGTTGTTAAATATTATTGGAAATGTTATTTAAGCCATCTAAATCATGGCTGCAACAAACTGTTATGGCACAAATTAAACTACATTTTATTAACAACAAAGTTCAATAGCACATAGTTTGCCACGCAAGGGTATCATGGACCACGTGGTGACGTAATTACGTACTCACGTAAAAGAATCAATTAACTGTTCAAAGGAACCGTTCGCGAAAATGAGTCGGATGAGGCAGGCAGGCGCGTTCACGCAATCCACAGAGTTCTTCTGTGGAACGTCGCGACTCGCGCACCTCTGGTCACATGACCCTCTCAACTATTCTTCATCTAGATTGTTACAGTGGAACTGCGGTTATTGTTTATTATGAACTGAGGTATGAGAGTTATGCACAGCCTCTGATATGTGGGGATGGCTTCCGTTAGTAGTAATTTCAACAGTAAGTATTTAGTATTCATTTTAGCCAGCATTGTAAACAAATCTCCTTTCAAAAACCACGAGGTGCAGCTGGTACCCGTATGTAATTAGACCATAAGAAGAATAAAAACGTAAATATGTTTACGAAAAGTATCAAAACACACCTTTTATAAAAGATTATACTCGGTTTATATTCTCTTAACCACGATAATTCTGCTAATAATCCACTTGTCCACAAAACTTTTTTATGTAAATGGGTGTTTTCACCTTAAGCTGTGGGTAATTTTGTTCTTGCTAGTTTAAGTTGTCTATTATATGTTCAAATGTTCATACATGCATCACAGGAATCTTTTTTGTTGTTGTTGTTGTTGTTCTAAAAAGTCAATATTTCCACCACATTTCAAAAGATGTATTATGCTTAAAAGTTTCTGTGGTGGAAATTTCTAGGAATTAAAATAGACAACTCCTTTGTCTTGCTAATGTACATTTTACAGCTAACATTTTATTTATCCTAAAACTCACTAGCCTATTAATACATATTCTTAAAAATGCTTAGTTGGAGCTTGACTGGAAATTATGCACAGTAAAAAATATACCTAAACGAGGGCTAAAAGGTTTCTATATTTCCATATGTAGCCACACCTCATGGTGGCATCATCCTAAAAACATGCGCTTAAAGCCCTAAAGTCCTTTTCCCCCTGCATTTGACTATTACTCTCCATAATAGAGGTGGATAAAGTTGTTTTCTCTCCTCAAGGTTTCCATTCATTATTTCTTCTGCAAACACAGATAAGCACTGAGTCGTCACTATTATGCAACTGCATGAAGCTGAAGGAAATTTGGCTGTTATTTGAGAGAGTAGATAGCTATCACGTCCCCTACACTGCTTCCCTCAACTCACACAAACACACACACACACACCATGTAGGGTGGGGGAGGGGTAGATGACTTACACAAGAAAACGCATGAATGTAAAGCCATCAGGGTTTGTTACGGTTACTTCATTGGTTAAAAGTCAGAATTGTATAGCATATTTAGAAGTGAAGAGGATATTATATTTATTGTATTTATTTAATATTTGTTATGTTGTATATAGAATAGTAGTCATTATGACACTCCTAATGCTTACTCAACATGCATTTGTTGTGACACAGAAACCGTGTTGATTGTAACTGGAATAGGAGCGTATTCGGGATGTAATACTTCATCAGAAGTGAGAAGTACTTTAAACACCCTCAGGCGAAGGACACAGAGCTGTTGTGCAATCATTTTGTTGAGAAAACATTGTTATTATTGTTGAAATTACTCAAATACAAAGACCAGTTTAATGCATTTGTTGTAGCCTTTGTGTTTTGCTCATGCTTCCATCCAAAAGCCGACCTTCAAAACATCAAAAGTGCTTTCAACGTAATTCAATACAACAACTTATATCTATATTCTGTACATTTAATATGGAAGGATGCTTGTCCTTCTGCACCAGTCAAACTCTTCTTTTCTTTAAGTTTGATATTATGCATGTGAATGAAGCAACAACTCCCCCATCCCCCACATTTCCACACCCAGCCCTCATGGAAAGGAAGATGCAGCTCTAGGGAATCTCCCTAAGGCCCTTTACTTTTGCATTGTTCTCGTGTGAGTACTTAAATGCTTTTTATTTTATATATATATTTTTGCCCGGACCCTCATTGATTTCATCTATGGAAACACTGTCATACATTATTTGATACAGTAAGAAGTGGTGTAATAGCAGGTATATAGACTTATCATGAAAATAAAGCATGAATCTTTTTTGCATGAAGAAAATAGGTGTATATTTAAATATGGCTATATATACTGTATATAAAGTATATTTTTTTGCATGAAGAATATATATACATCTGCAAATTGTATGTTAATTTATATACATTCTATCCATCTATCTATAAAAAAATATAGGTAAAATATTAAGCAGCACAACTGCTTTCAGCATTGATAATAATAATAATAAATAAATGCTTTTTGAGCAGAATATAATTTTAAGTAAATTATTATTTTGCACCAAGAATATATGTGTGTGTATATATATATATATATATAGTATATACAGTATATATACACACATACACTATATATATATACTCACACATGCATGCTTCTTGAGCAGAGCAGAAAATAATTTTGATTAATTACTATTTTTTTGCACAAAGAATATACGGTTCGTGTGTATATACTCTCTCTCTCACACACACACACACATATCCAATTTGGCTCCTTATAATGCTCCTTAAACCTTTGTAGTCTCATAAAGGATTTCTTTTGGCTGGAACTATTAATTTCTGTTTCCAAAGTCAAACCTTCCATTCTTTTGTAGCTACAGTAATTCCATTGAAGAGTGTCCATCCAGGCAGTGCTATGTTGTATGGTTCCCATTCATCTCTGCTCTGAATGCTGGATACAGACGAATGCTCTATTGAAATCATTTCTCAGAGAGAGGGGCTCTCAGTTGCAGCCCACAGCTGTCAGCAGGGCGACACAGTCAACAAATCCACATCAGTCTCTGTTCGGGACTGATAACTCTTTTTAATGAAATGTTTAGTACACACTAAATGATGTCACTCCAAGTCTCGAACCCAGTCGATAAGTCTCCAGTTGCTGGTTTCCATCAATGGAAAGTATTGCGCAGGATGAAGGGGAAAAGTTTACAAAATAGACCTTTTAAGAAAGATTGTTAAGTAGGTCTCTGTTAATATCTGATCAACAATAATCGGCCAAGTCAGTTGCACATACTTACTCCACGGCTCTCGTTTTATATATGTAGGCCTATGTTTTTTCATACACTCTATATTGCCAAAAGTATTGGGACACCCCTCCAAATCATTGAATTCAGGTGTTCCAATCACTTCCATGCCACAGGTGTATAAAATCAAGCACCTAGGCATGCAGATGCTTCTACAAACATTTGTGAAAGAATGGGTCGCTCTCAGGAGCTCAGTGAATTCAAGCGTGGTACCGTGATAGGTTGCCAACTGTGCAACAAGTCCATTTGTGAAATTTCCTCATTACTAAATATTCCGCGGTCAACTGTTAGTGGTATTATAACAAAGTGGAAGCAGTTGGGAACAACAGCAACTCAGCCATTAAGAAGTAGGCCACGTAAAATCACAGAGCGGGGTCAGCGCATGCTGAGGCACACAGTGGGCAAAAGTCAGCAACTTTCTGCAGAGTCAATAGCTACAGAACTCCAAACTTTGTGTGGCCTTCAGATTAGCTCAAGAACAGCGCGTAGAGAGCTTCATGGAATGGGTTTCCATGGCCGAGCAGCTGCATCCAAGTGGTGTAAAGCATGCCACCACTGGACTCTAGAGCCGTGGAGACGTGTTCTCTGGAGTGACGAATCATGTTTCTTTGTAACTTATGGGAATAGGATAATATTGTACCATATTGATATAAAAATACAAAGAGAAAGAATTATATTTTGTATCATTTTATTTTTATAACAACAACATGTAATGTTTAATGTTATCAGGTCAGGGTTTCCCAAACTGGAGTTCATGAAAGAAATGCAAGGGGTTTATGAGTTTAATGAAAAGTTAATTATTATATAAAAAAATAAATAAATCATAAAAATTATAATAAAAATTAGTTTGAAAGACAAACACCTTCCAAAGACAAAGCAATACATGGTTAAATGACTTACTGAGTGATAAATCAAATAATAATAAATGTTTAAAACATGAAAAAGAATAATAGGGAGAATCACTAAATTATGAATGATTTAGGGCCATTGTATGAATAATATGTATTCATGTAATCAGTAAAAAGTAACTGCAGTCTGATTACGACTATTTCAAAATGTAATATAATAATTACATTTTTGAAATCTGATTACGTAATCCAGATTAAATGTAATCAGTTACTACTAAGTACTGTATGTGTGTGTGTAGAAATTGCTTCCTGAGATTTACATCCCCCCTGCATTTATATATATATATATATATATATATATATATATATATATATATATATATATATATATATATATACACAATTTCTCACATAAAATAATTAAAAATCAATTAAATACATTTTATTTATGTTTTTTGCCATTTAATAAGTGGGATACTGTACATTCAGGTGGCCATTATCAGAAAATAAACTCTTAGGAAGACCTAATCATCCTTGTCAGGGTTTATTTTCATGATAATGACCGACTGACTGTACATTATCACTTACATATATGATGACTCACATTATCGCAGTGTCATGTGATATCGTTTACACAGCATTAACTTGAGATATTAACAGAGCTCTGGTGTTATCTCTTCTCCCATAAGATACTTTCTTTAAAAAAAATTCACAGCAAATGTGTAATGTATAAATACTAACAAGAAAACTAGATAACATTTGAAAAGAAAAATTAGTCAGTGCTGCTACCTTGATCTAAAATGAGAACATATTTACTGCATTGATTTATCCACTATAGGCCTATCTATTTATTTACATATATAAAGCTGTTCTGAATTGCATTTCACCTGGATTATTCTTGCTCCATCCTGAGTCTCTGTCACACAAACAAGTCTAGAATGTTAATCAAAGGCACCACATGTGACACAGAGGCCTCCCGCTCATTTCCCATTGTTCTGACATCACAAAGGCTTTGGGGGCAGCCAGGAATCGGGAATGGCATTATTATGTCTGGGATGATAAAACCCTGTAAAAGACTTCGTAGATCCAGATTGAAGGTGAAGGAAGTTTTTAGTTCAGAGTTTTACCCACAACATTATGTTGTAGCTTATAGATTGGATCTTGGTTTTGAGATACAGTTTTAAAACAATTACAGTAAACGCTCATCAATAGTGAGGTGTCTTTGTTTACACTGCTCTGAGAAGGAAATTATTGTTTTGTTGATTAAGAGCATTAAAATACTTCACTTCAGTATCCCACTGATTTTTAAACGATATAATCCTGCCCATCCAGTCCAACTAGATAGTTTGTCATGTTTCTCTGATAGTTCCACTTCCTAATAAGCTTGTTTTGCAGTCTCAATAAATGCCCGGCACTGTGCCGCGTCCTCAACGTTTGCTGAAAGGGGGTTGTTTTCCCCTGGGGATAATATCAAGCCAAATGGCCAGTCAGCCAATAATGACGGAGAAAAGTAGGGCAGAAGGCATCATCACAACGTTTGGGGAAAGAAAAGCTATAGTCCCTGATTAGGTGACACATGAACAACTTTTATATAATGCCACACACACACACAAAACAAAATGTCACTGATAAAAAGAGTGAAATAAACATTAAAACACAAAAAAATCTTAAAAAATGCACTAGAATTATGCCTTACACTCTTAAAAATAAAGAGTGGTAGGTGACGTAGGTCTACATTATTACATGTACTTACTATAGTTATAACTGTAAATTATGCATAATTACAAGTAACTAACCCTAAACCAACCCCTAACCCATACATGTAGTTAATTCATATTACTCAGTACTTATTTGAGTAAGTACAACGTCACCTTAAAAAAAAGTGTAACCAAAGTTTCTTTCCCATTTAACAGGGTATATTTTCAGAAAAGTTATGAACAACCGTTCTTCCAGTAACATTAATAGAACGTTTGTTCAAAATTACCTTGTCTTTAATAATGTTCTCAAAACGTTACAGAAACTATTTATACATCGTTCATGAAATGATTTTCTGAAATGTTTTAGTTGGACATTTGTCTAACGTTTTTGAAATGTTACTGCTTGTTTCAGAACGTTTAGAGAACGTTCAAAAGTAACGTTCCCACAATCTTTGATCAAAATAGAGAAAATAGAGAAAACATTTCCTTAATGAGGAATCTAATGTTCACCAAGGCAAAACATTTTTAAAACTGGAAGTTTTGAACCTTTTCATAACTTAATGGGAATGTTGGCAAAACGTTCTTAGAACATATTTTTCTTAGTTGGGTTTAGTAAGTGTTCCCTAAAAGTTTCTTTGGTTCCTCTGTGTGAAAAAAACTCTTTTGGAACCTTTATTTTTAAGAGTGATAAAATAATGATGTATATTTTGAGTTTTCATTAAGCAGGTTTTGCAAGTTCTGCATTATGGTTGCTAAAATAACAGCGCGGCTAAGCAAACGGAATACATTCATGAAAACAGAGTTAATTAAACGGCGGTATGATATGTCTGCGCGAGTGTATATTGAGCAGACGGCACACATGTGTGATGGCTGCACTCTGAGTGGCTTGTGAAGTTTGCTGAAGACTGTTTTTTGTCTTGATGTGTCAAGAGCAGCTGACTTCATTGTTCTGCTTCGACTGCTCGCTGTCGAGAATGCAAATGTGTTTTTTTCTCATTAATGCAAAGATTGTGATACATATGTGAGATTATTATTGTCACTCATGTTTGCTACGGCTCAAATGAGGGTCACGAACAAACCCCAAGTATACACTAGGGTTATAACATTTTGACTATTTTTCAAATAAAAGATTTCCTGTATCATCGATAAACTTTTGATTAAAGGGGTCACGAACTGCATTGTTTTATAATTTTCCTGTGGTGCACTTATAATGTTAGTATGATTTTTACATCAAAAATTGTCATAATTTAGAAAAGTAATGTTATTTTTAACCTTGTATTGCCCTTCTCTCCTCGTCATCTCACTAACACGCCATTGGGCGTTCTGCAGAGGTGGTCTTTCACCTATCTATAGGCACATTCCAAAACAAGATGTTATCTGGGCTTGGTTTCAATAAAAGCTGTTTTGGGACTAATAAGGAAGTTTTCAGTTCTATAACTTCTTATAGTATGATGACCTCTTATATGTCAAGGAAATTTTTATTTCTCCTTTCATGACCCCTTTAAAAACAATGAAAAAGGCCCTAATTCCTCCAAGTTTTAAAAAATTTCACACCAGAAAAACTATTTTTGAACAACCATATAACAAACGTTACTGCTTATAAGTAGCACTTCCTAAAACGCTCTAGAACTGTTTAGAACTTTCTGGAACTTTCTAGAACTGTATTTTAGAACAATTCAAATCTTGGTATATATAAGAGAGAGAGTCAGTGAGATAGAGAGAGAGAGAGAGAGAGAGAGATTAACCAGAGCTCTGTTAATATCTCAAGTTAATGCTGTGTAAACGATATCACATGACACTGTGATAATGTGAGTCATCATATATGTAAGTGATAATGTACAGTCAGTCGGTCATTATCATGAAAATAAACCCTGTAAGAGGGTGCCAGGCCATTTAAACATTTAAAAACAAGCAGAAGCACTTTAAAATCAATTCTAAAGTGGACTGGGAGCCAATGTAAAAAAACATTAAAACATATTACATATTTTGTGAACACCGGTTAAGAGTCTTGCAGCTGTGTTTTGGACCATTTGTAATTTAGATAATGAAGAATCGTTTAAGAAATAAAAGCATGAATCTCAGTTTCAAAATGCTTAAAAGAAAGGAAAGTCTTCACTTTAGTCAGTGCTCTAAAAACTTGATTTGACAACAAAGTGTATTTGCCTAACAAATTTAAGTGCCCTATCAAATAAGACACCCATGTTTTTTTTAGTGTTTTTTTTTACACATGATTTAGCTGAAGAAGATAAAACACCAGAATTTAAATGAGAAGTGATTGGGACTTCAGAAGAGCCAAACACGATGATCTCTGTTTTACTCTCATTTAGATTAAAAAAATGTAACGACATCCAGGCTTTGACATTGGAAAGACAGGCACAGAGGGAGTCTAAGCCATTTTTGTGATTCAGGGGCAAATAAAGTGTATCGTCTGCATAGCAATGATAATACAAGCCATGCTTTTTAAAAAATAGAGCCCAAAAAGGAAGCATATATAGAGAAAAAAATAAAGGGACCAAAATAGAGCCTTGGGGGACCTCACAAGCCTCCTATATTGATCGAGAAGCTTCTATTTTTTAAGGTATGACTGAAACCAACTTAGTGCAGTTCCTCTGATGCACACAACTTGCTCTACCCGAGAAAGCATGACCTCGTGGTCAACTGATACTTGTAAGCAGTAACGTTTGTTATATGGTTGTTCCAAGTTTTTAAACTTAGAGGAATTAGGGCCTTTTTTATTGTTTTTCAGCATAAGTTTCAGGAAATCTTTTATTTGAGAAATAGTCAACACTGAATTTACACTGAAGGAGGGTCGAGAATATCATAAAGTGGATTATTTTGACTTGGTTATAATACTGACTGTCAGGTCACATTTCTCTTCACAAATCGGCTCATAAAGCAATCATTCCAACTTTAGTTTTTTATTACGGCAAGTTTCAATTGTCTTCTGCAAAAAAGATTTTGAAGGTGGTGGGGTTTGCTAATAAACAATACAGAATGGGCAGAGTGTTCCAAACTTCAGGCTGTGTTAGAGGCAGGTTAGGGGTCTTTTGTCCTGCAAATCCACCATTGAGGGTGAAAATCTTGGAGCTTTTGAAATGGAAACATGCGGCTTGACGTGATGTGACACAGACAGTGGGGGGAAATGCTCTGATCCAGAATGTTAAGCTTTCACCCTGACTGTGTACATGCTCACTAAAGGTTAACACCTCGTCTTGCTGACTATGTTGAGTTTTTAAGACGTTTTTAACGAGGGAGGATTCTGTCGAAATCAACTCCCCTGCATACAGTACGTGAGATGGCAGATGCTGGGAAAATACCTTTGAAAATAACTTCCTGTCTCTTGAAAGGGAGATTACAATTTCCCAAATGATGGACCTTGAGAAATGATTATGTGAACAAACAGAAGTGATCTGCCTGTACAAGGAAGCAATTAAACAGGATGTGCTGCTCAGTCTCGGGCAGGAGGAAAATACACTAATAATAATGAAATAAACAATATAATAGAAATAAAAATTCAATATAATTGCAAATAATAACTTGAACATGAGCATGTTGCAATGGGCAATTGGAAAGTTTTATTTTGCTTTCATTTCCTTTTTTAATGACGTAATACAAAGCATTATGAGGTGTGTGTAATGTATGAAGTTGATGACCCCAAAGTACCTACCAAGGAAAGTCTGTTCAGTCGGCAGCCATATTTGCAATGCCTCCGGGCAGCTATTTCGGCCATACAAGACCAAGCCCTATCTATTTGAATAGGGGAATCCTGAAATCTCAAAAACTGCTTGCGGAACTCACAAATAAATAGCATATTTCAAACAAAATCTAACATGAATTGTCCCATGAATGTTGTTTCTAATGCTCAGATAGCGTTAAAAAAAGCATATTTTGCATACATGCATGTGCATTCCTAAGTGTGAGTCTCAGATTTCTATGGGAACCGGAGCTTCTAACGGCAGCTGCAGTGACACAATGACTTTATTAATCAGCGATTGGCTCTTTTACTTTAGAAGGCGGGACTATTCCGGCATATTGGGCATTGCAGTTTCTCCCATTCATGAGTAATAGGTGTGAACCGTCTTTCTAAATCTATAGTCTTTGATGACTCTTGTAGCAGAATATATGAGCTGTTTGATGAGTTTTTCAGCCATGTTATAATTTTTAAGAGACTTTATTAATACATAGGACATAGGTCCTGAAGAGCCTCAATCCTGCAGAGTTCAGCTTCAACCCTTATAAAACTCACTTGCCTGTAGCTTCCTAGTAACCCTTGGTTGATTAGCTTGTTCATGTGTGTTTGATTAGGGTTGAAGCAAAACTCTGCATGACTGTGGCTCTTCAGGACCGACGTTCACCACCCCTGCTAATAACACTGATGTAGAAGCACCTAACCCTTGTTGTAAGCCTAACATAAACTGTAAACCTGTCTCTCAGATCTGATTGGTTGATTGAAATGTTGTTCCAGGATCAAAAAAGATGTTGATTCAGGATCATGTTGCACTTGGTGAAATCAGAAGGTCTAGTGTAGAGACACCTTGTGGTAGAGCAAGGAACTGTACCAAAGACTGTTTTGACGAAGAGGAACATTATATGTATATTTATCACTCTCTCCATGTTCCTCCAAATGTATGACTATCTTTCAAACAAGTTTCAAAAGATATTTTTGAGTGAGCTATTTCTTTAAGGGTCACCAGGCCTCAGCCTCGTTTGTTTCAGGTTTGTGTGAGCGTCTCAGAGATATCACATCTCTCCAAGAGAAGCGTTAATGACAGTTATGAGAACAGTCATGGGTCTGCAGCACAATGCCAGCACTGTTCACCCTCCCAGAGAAAACCCTCTGTCAGCACACCACACCAGCTCTCTTTAATATACAAATACTTGAAGGTACCACACCTAATAAATCCTCCTCAAGCACTGCTACATCTAGATTGTTGTAACTCTACACGGCACTCTACATGGCTAAGTTTTCTCCCCAAGAATGCATGTGTGTGTGTGTGTGTGGTCCTGATAAACCCTACTTTGTAGGGACACAAAGAAAGTAATACCAGTCCTTTTTGACTTTGTGGGGACATTTTTGGTCCCCATGAGGAAAACCGCTTACAAATCATGGTAAATTAAGTTTTTTGGAAAATGTAAAAATGCAGAAAGTTTTCTGTGTTTAGGGATAAGGTAAGGTGATAGAATACAGTCTGTACAGCATAAAAATCATTATGTCTATGGAAAGTCCCCATAAAACATGAAAAGCCATTGTGTGTGTGTGTGTTGTAAACACTTTACAACAAAGGTTTTATTTGTTACTACTACTACTTAACTACATTAGCTAACATGAACTAATGTGCAATACGTCTACAGCATTAATAATCTTATTTAATGTTAATTTCAACATTTACTAATACAATTTTAAAATCAAAAGTTTAAAGGGAGACAGAAAATACATTTATAATGTTACAAAAGATTTGTATTTCGAATAAATGCTGTTCTTTTGAACTTTCTACACCAAAGAATCCTGAAAAAAATATCACGGTACCAAGGTTTTCACACAGATATGAAGCAGCACAACTGTTTTCAACATTAATAATAAAAAATAAATGTTTCTTGAGCAGCAAATCATCATATTAGAATGATTTCTGAAGGATCATGTGACACTGAAGACTGGAGTAATGGTGTGATTTGATTACAGGAATATATTAAACAGTTATTTTAAATTCTAATAATATTTCATAATATTAATTTTTTTACTGTATTTATCAAATAAATGTAGCTGAGCAGAAGAGACTTCTTAGACTTCTTTCAAAAACATTTGTAAAGTGTATAAATGTATATACATTTACAGATACTTTGATAAAACAGAGAATTTTGAAAGAATAATTATATTGGAAGAATATCTTTCTCCAATAACATGGCCTGGGAAGGTCTTGGCCCCCTGAGGGTCAAGGAACCTGATCCATACTCTAATCTCTCTCTCTATCGGCTGTGACACACATCAGTGCTGACAGGGGTCCTCCCAGCAAACCCCCTCCCCCGGGCCATGATCCCACACACAGCTGGGACAGTGCGCCTGCGTGGGAAAACAGAAGTATGCAGCAGAACACTGCACTCACAGCAAGTGCTGAGAATGCCATGTATCTTTTTGTCACATGTTAATTGTTTTCCGAATTTTTGTTGCCCTGTAGGCGGTAATGATACAGACTGCCAAAGCTCTCAAGGGAAATATGAGACTTCATAATGTAAACTATTAAGAAATTAGCTGTAGCCTAAATCATAATTTATGATGAGCGGGGGGTGACCTGGGCCAGTAAACAACCACCATAGAAACCACATCATTTGCATAGCAACACCCTGGCAACCACCCACAACAAATGGCAGCAAGTTTTATGCATGCATTAAAAAATTTAGTTTCTTCCTCTGTACTTTTGTCGTGTTTTTCAGTACAAATATCTAAACATTCTTAAATCAAGATACATTTACTTGAGAAGCAAAATGACTTGATGAGATATAAAGTTTTCTGAAAAGAAAAAAAGATCAAAATTAAGTGACTTTACACTTAAAGGGATAGTTCACCCAAAAATGAAAATTAGCCCATGATTTACTCACCCTCAAGCCATCCTGGGTGTATACGACATTCTTCGTTGAGATGAATACAATCAGAGTTATATTAAAAATGTCCTGGCACTTCCAAAAGTGGGAGCCAAAAATTGGAAGCGCAAAAAAGTGAATCCATCCATTATAAACATACTCCACACGGCTTCTTTGTGTAAGAAAAATATCCATATTTAAAACTTTATAAAGTAAAATATCTAGCTCCCGCCAGACCTTACCAAGAAAATGTAGCATCTCTTGCAGTTCAAAACGCTTACGCCAAGTCCGACGTCATACGTCATTCTAGTTATGCTGAATTAAGTTTAATACGGAAGGTGGTCCGCCGGAAGCTAGATATTACTTTATAATGGATGGATTCACTTTTTTGGGCTTCAAATTTTGGGCTGCCATTCACTGCCATTATAAAGCTTGGATTAGCCAGGACATTATTAATATAACTGATTGTATTCGTCTGAAAGAAGAATGTCATATGCACCTAGGATGGCTTGAGGGTGAGTAAATCATGGGCTAATTTTCATTTTTGGGTGAACTATCCCTTTAATACAAGAACATGGCGTAAGAAAAACTTTAAGTTTATTTTTCTTACTCCATTGGTAGATTTTTTTTTATTTTAAGCAAAAAGTAATTTCATTTTCATACTTTTTTTGTTATCTTATGTAATTTGGTTTCTCAAGTAAATGTTTAGATATTTGTACTGAAAAACGAGACAAAAATACTGAGGAAGAAAATATTTTTTGTTACAATGCACCACTCACATTTTTTTCCAGAAAATGTAAAAATATATATTTTTTATAATATATATTCCTTCTTTGTTTAGAAAATACAAAATGAGTCATTTTACAGAGGAGAGAAATGATTCTTTTATTTTTATAAATCGGTTAAATAGACATAAATGCAACAAAGGAGATACAGAATATCTAGGATTCATAGAAATAGTCTGAATTAGGCCCATCTACTCTTTACAAATAGAGAAAATTAGGAAGAAAATCATAAAACACATGTGACTGCAGCAGAGAGTTGGATGTACATTGTATATTGCATAATTGTATAACATAATTATATCAATGTTCTGATAGCAAGTGATGTGTTCAGAAAATAAGAAAAAAACAAAACACGAAAGAACATGTAAATAGATTAATTTTCTTTTAGTCTCCCCTGGTCAGAACTGGACGGCCAAGCAAAACAAAATAAATAAATAAAAATAAAATAAAATAAAATAAATGAAATGTGGTTTAGCACATTATAATTAATAAACAATCTGTTAGGTATTTAAAGTGGAAATGAAAAATGAAAAGCTGGGTCGAACAAAAGTAACCAATATATAATATACTGTGTTCAAATGTTGAGATTGATATATAAATAATATTGGTGGTGGTTGAGGAGATTTCCCCCCTTCTATATGTAAAGCGCTTTGAGTACCCAGAAAAGCACTATATAAATGTAACAAATTATTATTAAATTAATTAATATTGATTTCTATGGAATTATTAGGGCCCTGTCCCAAATAGCACCCTACTCACAGTCTTCCTACGAGTCCACAGTTTTGTAACGTAACAACGCTTTGACTGTTGGGTAAAAGTCTGCTGTGGAGCTCGCTTCAATGCGGGTTCGGCAAAACCGCAAAGGGTCGATATCTGTGTCCGACTGCATCCCGCACTACTACAAACCACGCCCCTACAAACCACGCCCCTACTACAAGTTACGCCCCCTACAATGAAACAGCCAATTAGCACCTCCCTCCAGAATCACTGATGGTGTCACTAGTACCACTTTTCTTCTACTTCACTTTCCTTTATTTTTAAGCTTCACTATCGCCACCTAGTGATAAGCATATCGTATTACATTGATCGGCAGAAAGTATTTTAGTTATGAAACTCTAAAGAAACTGTGTATTTAATTGAAGGGGTAGGGCTAGGGTAAGGTTAGGGTTGAGGGTAGATGTTTAGCTATAATTACCATAGGTCTGTATTTGATTATATAATTTTATTAATGTTTTACTGATAGCTGTTATTTCATACTTAAAGGGATAGTTCACCCAAAAATGAAAATTCTGTCATCATTTTCTCACCCTCAAGTTGTTCCAAACCTGTTTGAATTTATTTCTCTTGCTGAACACAAAAGAAGGTATTTTGAAGAACGTGGGTAACCAAACAGTTGATGGACCCCACTGACTTTCATAGTATAGAAGAAAATACTATTGAAGTCAATGGGGTCCATCACTGATATTCTTAAAAATATCTTCTTTTGTGTTCAGCAGAACAAGGAAACATGTTTGGATGAGTCAATGATAATTATGATCTGATGATGACAGAATTGTTGGGTGAACTATCCCTTTAAATAATATTCAAAAGCAATGTTTGCCCTACAAACATTTCATACATAAGCATAAAATAAATGCACTTGAAAAGATTGTTTCAGTCAAAGACCTTCACGTTTGTTTCTTTGAAGTGTGCCATTTGGGACAGGGCCTAAAGCGATTCAGAAGTTTTGCATTTGAATTCAAATAGGTTTCAATGAGAACACTGATTGAATTAAGCAGATGATGGGTCATTGATTTTACAATCAGATAGTGTATGATTACATAAATAAATACTTTTCATGTGCAAACTCGCATGACGTTTGCTTTGTCCCGGTGAAAAGGCATCTTAAGTTTTAATGCGCAACGCAAAGTAAGATGAGTAGTGTTAGTTAGTAAACATTTTTTTAAATACCATTACATTTTAAACATGCAGAGAAAATAAAGAAAAGGGGGTTTATATTAAATATAGGTTACAATTTCCCTTTCACTTTTCCATCTTATGCCACATCACGCAACTCACCGACACGTTTCTCTGTGGGAAACAATAGAAGTTCCTCCCTCCACTCAAAAACACGTTTAAACACTTGCTTAACAGTGAATATCGTTACACTTACATCCGCTCTCTCTAAATGCATAGGGTTTTCAGATTTAGAGTCAAACTCATAATCAAATAAACAAAACTTGGGGTGGTTTAAATATATAGGACTATTAAATATGCATTCCTATGCACATGGTAGCCAATCGTTTTGACAAAGATGAGCGATCAAAACAAAGGCGAGGCTTTATTTGGACTTCTCGGGTGCCGCAGGTTCCGTTTGCACTCCGGCGTCAGAATGACGTTTTTGGCCCTGTGAGACACACCAATGCATAACGCATCATTAGTGATCCTAACTTAGCAAGGAAGTCTTGTAATGGTGCCTGAAGCAAAACCCCTCACAACCTGTTTGACAACTGCTGTTTTGTTTGGATCTTGCTCCAACACGTCCCTTTTAGTTATAGTCAATGGTGAAATTATATGCTTTATTATCGGTGTATGCTGCGATAATTTAGTTGTCGTCATACTTTTGCTGAGATAATTGACAAGCAGGGATCATCCCACTTGAAACTGCCTATAACTGTGGACAATTATAATAAACATAAATTCATTTTAAATAATGAAGAAGCTAAAAAAAATGATTAGAATAACCTTTAGATTATGAGATTTCATGCAATAATAAAACATCATATGCATATTTGTTCCCAATTTAATCTAATGATATTTAAAAATCATTTAAAGTATTTAATACATTTTAATCAGCATTTATTAAAGCACAATACAAGTGAGAGTTCATATTCATGTGGAATTGATTCATCTAGATGTTGGTAATTGAGGCCATCTTGTGGTCATACACTGTGAATGTCGATTCTTGCATTATGTTCATTACTTTAAGATTAACAGCTAGCAAACAATACCAAAATAATCAGGATGGTTAAACGTCGGACAGAATTATAAAACGCTTCTCAGCATCAGCATTTAACTGACAAACTACATGCAACTGAACAGTTAAACTACATGGACACATTTGTCCTCTGTCAGCTTCCTAGCCCTCAATAATCTCTGGGTTTTTTCTAACCAGGGTTTTGAAGAACAGCTGGATGGAATTCCTCTT
Source organism: Rhinogobio ventralis (assembly GCA_039654625.1). NCBI lineage: Eukaryota > Metazoa > Chordata > Actinopteri > Cypriniformes > Gobionidae > Rhinogobio > Rhinogobio ventralis. The sequence continues at coordinate 7,985,918 of CM077203.1, forward strand.
CTCCAGCTTTCGGGGCATGTTGGGCGAGGCTTCTGTGCTTCCCACTGATTTGTTGTCCGGGGCCGTTTGTGGTGCCGGGGCGGCAGGTTTTGGCTCCTCTTTGGCCTTCACGGCTGGAGCGGCTTCTGCCACAGGAGGGGGAGCTGGCGTCTCCTTCTTGGGCTCTGGTGCCTTGTGTTGATACAAATGAACGGTGGTTAATGAGATGATTTTTTAAGTTTTGTGCACATTATCATTCATATTTTGTACACTCCTGTTAAAGTCTGGGGTCAGTATTTTTGATTCAGCAAGGTTGCATGAAATTGATCAAAAGTGACAGTAAATACATTACAAATGATTTCTATGTCAAGTAAATGCTGTTCTTTTGAACTTTAAATTGATCAAAGAATCAGAAAAAAATGTGTATGACGTTCCAACTGTTTTCAACATTGATAATAATAAGAAATGGATAACACTAAAAACGCTACACAATAAGGTCCCATTAGTTAATGTTAGTTCATAGATTAAATAATATTAACTAACAATACATTTGTTATAATATTTATTAATCTTTATTAAATGTTAATACAACTTTTCATTGTTAGTTTATGTTAGCTCAGGTCCATTAAATAATATTAACAAGTACAACTTTTGATTTTAACAATGTATTAGTAAATGTAGATATTACCATTAACTAAGATTAATAAATCCTTTAAAGTATTTTCCAGTGTTAGTTCATGTTAACTAATGACAACTAATGCAACCTTATTGTAAAGTGTTGCCAAAAATGTTTCTTGAACACCAAATCAACATATTAAAATTATATGTTATTTTAAATTGTAAATATATTTCAAAATTTGACTGTTTTTGCTGTATTTCTGAACAAATGAATGCAGTTTTGATGAGAAAAGAGGCTTCTTTCAAAAACATAAAAAAGTGTACCACCCCAAACATTTATTAATAAACTTATATTATATATTATAAAATATAAAAATGTATAATATATAATATTATAAAAATATAATATTATATAATAATATAATTATAAATAATATATAATATATATTATAATACATAATATATAATAATAATATTATAAAAACACATTTTTAATTATTAATTATTTATACATACAATTTAATACTTAAATATAATTAATATACATACATAATATTAATTATATTTTAAAAAAATATATTATTAATATATTAAAGAAGTCAGAAAAAGCTAAAAAAAATTGTCACAATACACCATTGTTATCACATAAATCAACCAATACAATACAAATCTAAACCTAAAATACAGTCACTAAAAGAAAAGAAAGAAAGAAAGAAAGAAAGAAATATCATATGAGAGTAATGGATTTTAGTAGAAAGTAATTACTCAATAAACAGTCTATACAGGCTATATTACATCGCTGAAATATTATCTTGATTAATAACTGTGCTACTAAAGGCCTATTCACACCATGGACTATAATTATAACGATAACAATAAAGATATGGCTCTAAAAATCATTCTAAATATAAAAGAATAGAGTCCACGCCACATAGCGATTATATTGCTGGAATCACCTTCAGCTGATGAACGATAAAAACATTGACAGCCAATCAGAATCCATCCTGCTTTCAGAGCTCGCACATTTAAAGCGACAGACGACATAAACTGCAGCGCACGCTTAGAATAAATAGAGCGATATTGTCCGCTGGTGTGGACAATAATATAGTTATCGCTCTTGGTGTGAACGGCCTTTATATATATGTTTTTCACCCTGTAAAAATCTATTAAACTTGTAGTGCTGGGGAACAGATACAGACAACACAAACACACGTGTCAGATGTAAGGTTGAGCAGTGCAACAAAATCAATCAGTTTGGTTAATGCAAGAATGGCCACCGTATAGAGCCATTTACCGCTCTAGAAGACATGAGGGAGATGCTGGCGGCAGCGCTGGACGCGGCTGCCTGGATCCTAGTGCTCACTTGGCCTAGCAGTACCTCAAATTCACACAAACCTGTTATTGCATGCAGTGCTCCAATGCAGAAACACAATCTGATACACTCACACATGCACCTGGAGTTTACCTTGGGTTTGAACATTTTTCCAAAAGTCGATTTTTTCTCTGGTTTCTTTTCCTCTGGTTTTGGAGCTGGAGGTTCTTCAGGTTTGGCAGCAGCCTCAAGGGTGCTGCTCTTAGATGCGTCTACCTGGTGTTTCAGAGAAAGAGCAGAAAAAGATTATTTCTATAAGAGCAAATGAAAGAACAGTGTGAGGATTCAAGAAGGCCGTCAAATGATTGTGTGAATCATCAGTGGAGAGGTTAAAACAGATAACATCTGACTTAATTACTGACTGCTGCATTTATATGCCTGAGCCTCTTTTTCTTGTGGCACTTTCCAAAATGAGGGTACAAAATAGTACAAAAGAAATTTACTCTATATGTAAATTTTTGCAGACATGTCATAAGTTTTCTTAACATGGTTGCAGACTTCATTTAAAATAATTGGGAATATATATATATATATATATAGCTAAGGCACCTAAGACCTTGAGACCACAGCCCCCCACCGCAGCTTCAGCAATGGAAGCTTTGAACATTGCCCACTCAGGTTCAATGCCCCCAACCACCACAGGGATGTCAGAAAAGCTCCGTCGGGGGTGGGAGTTGAAGGGGCCTCCTCCAGATGTTACCAGTTCTCCCGCACTAACCGTTTGGGCTTACCAGGTCTGTCCGGAGTCTTCCCCCACCCCCTCACCCAACTCACCACCAGATGGTGATCGGTTGACAGCTCCACCCCTCTCTTCACCCGAGTGTCCAAAACATGCGGCCTTAGATCAGACGATACGATCACAATATCGATCATCGACCTTTGGCCTAGGGTGCTCTGGTACCACGTACACTTATGAGCATCCTTATGTTCGAACATGGTGTTCGTTATCCATGACTAGGACAGAAGTCTAACAACAAACACCCGCTTGGGTTTAGATCAGGGAGGCCGTTCCTCGCAATCATGCCTCTCCAGATGTCTCCATCATTGCCTACGTGTGCACTGAAGTCTCCCAGCAGAACTATGGAGTCTCCTACTGGAGCCCCATGCAGGACTTTACTCAGGGTATCCAAGAAGGCCAAATACTCCGAACTGCTGTTCGGTGCATATGCACAGACAACAGTCAGAGTTTTCCCCCCTATGACCCGTAGGCGTAGGGAGGCGACCCTCTCGTCCACCGGGGTAAACTCCACCGTAGCGGCGCTCAGCCAGGGGCTTGTGAGTATCCCCACACCTGCCCGGCGCCTCACACATTGGGCAACTCCAGAGAAGAACAGAGTCCATCCCCTATCCAGGAGTACGGTTCTAGAACCGAGACTGTGTGTAGAGGTAAGCCCCACCAGATATAACCGGTAGCGCTCCATCTCCCGCACAAGTTCCGGCTCCTTTCCCCACAGAGAGGTAATGTTCCACGTCCCCAGAGCCAGCCTCTGCTGCCCGGGTCTGGTCCGTCGAGGTGTGGCAGCGCACCTAACCCCCACAATTTCTCTCACGGTTGGTGGGCCCATAGGATGGAGAGGGGGGTGCCACGTCGCCTCTTCGGGCTGTGCCCGGCCGGGCTCCGTGGCCAACACGGTCAGCCCCGGGGCTTCCTCCGGGCAGGGTAACTCCTCCTTTTCTTTGTTGTTCCATGGGTTATTTGAACCATACTTGGTCTGGCCCCTCACCTGAGACCACTTTGCCTTGGGAGGCCCTACCAGGAGCACCAGGCTCCGGACAACACAGCTCTCAGGCTCATAAGGACACACAAACCTCTCCACCCCGATATCAATTTGATCATCTTGATGAATACAAGTTGAATTAAAATTTTATTGAAAATTAATTTGTGTAAAAATGCCTTCTCTCTCAGATGAACATGGTAGTAATGCGACACCATTTTATACCCTGTTTATAGAAAGTGCCAAGTATGTAAATGTAAGTACGTAAATAGTAGATGAGTGATTTGATTTAGGAAGACAGTCCCACCACCAAGAGACAATCGATCAGCTAAATGTATTTACCTGTACCTCAACCGGCTTTTTCTCTTCAACCACAACAGACTGCAGGCAAGCAAATATTGGCATTAATATTACAGTAATCTACAATTCCCATGGCATTTACACTCCCCGTTTATTCTAGCAAGGATAAATACTGAGTCACTGGTTATACAAAGCCTTTACATGAGCCTTACAAGTCGCTGAATAAATCTGATGTAAGTATGAAGTGGAACTCAAAGCACATGGTTTAGTTGGCCGACTGTTGTGACATGAGGTAATGGCTGCTGTCAACATGATGTCACCATAATGGACGCTCAGTGACTCATTCAATATTATTTCCAATGAGTTTTCCGCTAATTGAATGGCATAATGTATTATGCCTATGTGGGAAAACATTGCAAACACATTTTATACCTTTGAATATTATATATTATTGCTCTCTCACACACAGGGCAAAGTAATAGTAGCCTCTTGGATTAATTTGCATGTCTTGAGTCATGATAAACAAATGGGGTCAGTTCTGTTAATATCTGAACAGCCTATGCTTGTTATCATTTACCACTCTTGATGTCGTCTTAGCACTGGCTCCACTGGTGGTCGCCGCCTGAACTTTTGACACCACCTTGCCTAGCAACACCTCAAATTCACATTACTCTGTTATGGTGTGCCACATACGCTATTTATATATATATATAATAAGAGTCTAAGTCTCACCCCAAAACCAAAAAGAGAAATGCTTTATTTATGTGGTTTGGTTTATTGTCACCTACATCATGTACTCCTGCCAGGTTTGAGCTTACCTTTGGACGGAAGAGTTTTCTGAAAGTACTGTCTCTAGTTTTGGTCTTGGGAGAGTCCTCTGCTTTTGTTTCAGCTGCTGCCGCTGCTTTTGTTGCAGACATTTCCTCTTTCTTTACCACTGGCTCTGCTTTACCTTCCATCTTAGGAGGCGCTGGCGGAGGTGGAGGAGGCGCCTTGGGTGTTTCCTGTACCTTATAAAAGAGTGCAATTGGTTTTATTTCAAGCACAAAACAGCAGATGATATCTATCCATCCATCCATCTATCTATCTACATTGTTAACCAACACATCTCAAAACCAAATATTTTTTAATGCAGGTTTATTGTCACGTTATTGTAAAGCTTATGGTGCTCATTAAAATATAATTATAATAATAACATAAAACAGTGAAATATTATAAGGCTCACATTTACATTCATAATATTATAATGTTCATAATATTATATGACTCACATTTGTTGACGGTGCTGGTGGGGTCTCTTTCTGTGACTGAGGAACATTAGGACAATAAATATCAATCATCACCTGCATTTAGGACCATAATCATAATTTTTTTGCAAAGTAATCTAAGCTTGCTTATTTATTTATAAATGTATTAATGTATTAATAAATGAATATATATAAATAAATAAATAAAATGAAGAATTAATGTATGTATAAATATTATTCAATTATTAAATAAATAAATAAATAAATAAATAAATAAATAAAGCAAGCAAGCAACCAAGCAAGAGTGCTGCAGAGCTGAAAAATAATGAAAAAAGGTCTGATAAATAGAATTTGGGGTGTCCCTTTAAAAATTCTGAACTTTATAATAATAACTGAAAACAATCCTATGCAGAAATAAAAAAAAACTTTAAACAGAAAGTATACTGATACTGTTGATTGCCAGATTGCAACAATAACTACATAAATAAGTGAATACAATTTATATACATAAAAAAGAGAAATATAATATAATATAATATAATATAACCAGGGCTGTCAAATCTAACATAAAAGTTTGTGTTCATATAATATGATTGTGTGTGTGTGTGCGCATGTCTGCATACATATGTGAGTGTGTACACATATTATATAAACAAACTTTTGTGTTAGATTTGATTAATTGATTTAACAGCACAAAATATAATGTAATATACTGAATATGAATGAGTAGTGTTGTGACAGTCACGTTTTATTACCTGTTCCTTTGAAGCATCAGGAGTGGCTTTGGCTTCTTTGCTTGTTTTGGTCGGAGAGGCCTTTGCATGCAGAAAAGAGAATGGAGACAAGATAACATTAGAGTGACTGTGAAAAAGCGTCAGAGTGGCATGTTTAAGCATATATTGCTCCTTCAGGTACTCCATGTCGGAAAGCCGGGCCTACTCATCTGCATGGAGATGAAGATTGAGATATCCAAAAATGTATCTTTTGCGAGGATAATGCCTGTCTGTCAAACTCAGACGCAGTTAAGACGGGTTCGCTTTGCTACGGGCACACAAAGAGCTCCCTGGCAGGCACCGTTCTGAACATGTTTCTCATATATTGAGTCAGCCTTTGTCCTCTGGAGATGGCGTAGGCCTACCCGTGCTTTATCACAACTCCAAACGCACAGGCCTCCCTTGTGAGCTCACATTATGCAGCAAACAAAAGGCTGCCACAGTCTGACATGTCCAAAGGCTTGATTTAGAAGAGTGCCAAGGATAGTTTAACAGATTACAGACGCAGCGTAACAAATACCACAATGATGGAGTAAAAATGCATCATTGTAGTCTGGTATACAGCAAGTCTAGATGGTTGCACAGAAATGCACGCCTTCCTGCTATTCTCTTTAAGTTATATATTATATAAACACTGCGCACATATATTTCTCAGTAATATTTCTTAAAAAAATGTTTTGAAAGAACAATGCACTTGAGGTCATGAGTTCAATTCCCTCAAAAAAATAAAATAAATAAATAAATCTCTTGAATGCACTGAAACACCTTTTGGATAAAAGCATCTGTCGAATCTGTCAAATGTCGTTTGAAAGAAACTTGAAATCATTAAAGCATAAGCTAAATAATAAAGCAATTAAATTTGTACTTACAAATGTTTTGAAAAAGTTCATAACTGACTTTTCTGCTGCTTTAATGTCCTCTGGCGGATTCTTTTCTTCTATGACTTCCACAGGACTGGGTTCGAGAGCTTCACCCTCTGGCTCCGGCTCTGGCTCAGGCTCTGTGCTGATCTTTACGTTCACTGGACCCTATAGGCAAATCCAGAGAATTAGCCCTTGGAAATGTGTTACAACCCTTACAGCTGACGTGCAATAGATGCATTGAAATAGGGGCACAATTCCATCCATGCCTCTGCCTACTCGAGTCAGCAGCAACAATCATCCTATTATTAACGCCTGTTTCCCCCCCCTCACTCATTGATATTCAGCAATGCGCTGGACTTAAAGTCTGCGTGTGCTTTATCTTACAGTAAAATGTGCCATGCTTATATTATAGTATGTGTTTGGCTTGTTATATTTGACTGGCAATCACGTTTAGAGAACTAAATGTTAAACATATCACAGATATAACTACACATGATGACTGGTGTACAGTTACAGTAGCTCTCCATTGGTTATTTAGATGTTATTTGAATTTCATGCAAACTGAAACCACAATAGAAAAAGACAAAACAAAGACTTACTATGTCACTACCGATCAAAAGTTTGGAATAATTAAGATTTTTGTTTTGTTTTTAAATGAAGTGAAATTTATACAGTTACAGTTTTTTCTTAATCGCTTTGGCACATTTTTCAAAACAGTCTTAAAGGGATAGTTCACCCAAAAATTAAAATTACCCCATGATTTAATCACCGTCAAGCCATCCTAGATGTATATGACATTCTTCTTTCAGACGAATACAATGTCCTGGCGCTGCACTTTCTTCATCTTTCTACGATTGTATTCGTCTGAAAGAAGAATGTCATATACACTTAGGATGGCTTGAGGGAGAGTAAATCATGGGGTTATTTTCATTTTTGGGTGAACTGTCCCTTTAACACTCTCTAAACTGTAAGTGCAATTGTCACAACTGTCTGCTGGAACATCAGAACTCTATCACATATCTGCAAAATGTAGTTACTCACCCAAAACATTTAATTCATGCTTCAAAACCTAGTTATTGTGCCAGTAAATATCACCAAAATAAAAAAGTGTGTTTGTCATCGAGTGAGCCACACTGGTCAAATTGTTTAGATGTTTTTTTCACCATGGAAATATTTGTTATATACAAATTTCATGTGCTTTTTTTGTTTAGTTTTTTACTTTTTTGTTGACACTAACTGCTTTCTACTCTATACAATAATGTCAGTGTTTATCTGAATGCTCTTGTGGATCACACTGATTCAGAGAGTAGGCAAAAATTGACTGGAAAAAGTCAATAATGCAGTACACAAAAAGAAAATTAGCATTTGTATTTATACAGTACATTTATTTTTTGAAGACATGTAAGCTTAAAATGTACTGTTGTTTGTTCATTTTTACACACATTTATTATGTCTTTCTCTAACACATACATCTTCTTACATATCTTCCTATTGCTCTGTAATGTACTGTATAAATACAAATGAGTTAGTGCAAATATGTACAAATGAACAAATAATTTAGCATGTGACGGCTCACACGATGAAAGAATGTTTATAAGTTGTGAAGAGTTTGACAGTTTCACTGAGAATCAACTCATCAGTTTTGTAGACAATTGTACTCTTTTCTTTTGCTTAAATCAATGAGAAATTCGAATCTGATGTGAACAAGAAACTAATTGTTCAGAAACATATTGTTTTGAGGGGGAAAAAGTCTCATTCGAGAATTGAGCCAAAGCGATTTTTTGGTGATTTTTACATAATTTACATTAATTATTAAGATTTTTAAATAAGTCCCTTATGCTCACCAAGACTGCACTGTAAACCCAAATAAGTTGGGGGAAAAAAATGAGGCAATCGGTCACATCAAATTTTTTAAGTTAAGAAATTTAAAGTTTAAGTAAGCAGAACTTGCAGATTTTTATTTTGTACTCATACATTTTAATTGCTCTTAACTTCAAATATTTGAGTAATCTAATTGGTAACACAATGCTTTGATAGCATTACACACTGTATATCTGTTCTCAAACTAAGCTCTTGCTCCACTCGTCACTATGATGGTAACCCTACAAAAACCCAACATAACAGAAACTCTTCTAAACTAACATAGCAAAACATTAAACACTGCTTAATCTCCACCTTCACATTAATCTCGCACAAAAAAACATTATATAACACTTAATTTTTAAGTTTCATGGCAAAGCATGCTGGGAAATTGAAATCCCAGTTAAATTTAAGTTTGTCTAAATTAAAAGAAACAAGTTCATAAAACTCAAAACAATGAAACAATTCAGATTACTTAAATGTGTCAGTTTTGTGAAAAAATAAAGTTCTGAATACTCATAAAGGTTAATTTGATTAAACTAATTTGTTTAATTTGAGTTGCCTCTACTCAAACCAATTCATTATTTTGAGCGTTAGATTTTACAGTGTGCTTTTTTTTTTTTTTAATCAAAAAACAGTAAACTCAGTAATATTGTGGATTGTATTTTTACAATTTAAAATAATTGTTTTCTATTTGAATTCATTTGAAAATGTTATTAATTCTTGTGAATTTTCAGCATCATTAGTCACATGATCCTTCAGAAATCATTCTAATATGCTCACGGTTTCCACAAAAATATTAATATAATTTCAACACTGATAACAATAAGAACCATTATTAATAATTGAGCAACACATCAGCATATTAGAATGATTTCTCATAATCATGATGATGCTGGAAATTCTGCTTTGCATCTCAGGAAAAAATAAAATGTTTACATTTTTACATTGTAAAAATATTTCACAATTTTACTGTATTTTGGATCAAATAAATGCAGCCTTGGTGAACAGAAGAGACTTCTTTCAAAAACATAAAAACAAAACAAAAAAATCATAATTATTAAAATAATGTGATTGGTAGTTTATATAGAGACAAGACAATAATCCAACATGCTAACAAACTTTGATGTAGTAAGTTTCGACGACACTTTCAGGAACAATTCTGGTAGTTTGTGTTAATTTTGTGTTAATCGATGACAAGCATCTTGAGGAAAGAAGATAGTACGTTCACATTAGGAGTGAATCGTATGTGGTGAGTTTGTCCATGCAGTGCCATTCTTGCTGAAAGAACATTGTTTGTCGGAACTGACCTTATTCAGATATGCAAACTCATCTGGGCCGATCTCAATTGTGATGTGAATAGCAGTTACAGCACATACATCTACACTGAGCGGCTTATAGGAAGCGTCTTCTAAAGCCTTAGTGCAAATGAACTTAAGTTGGGAAAGAATTGGAGCAGATTCTGCTGAATTACTTTTAGTGAGCAACGGTTTTTTTATTGAATGTCCACTATGAGCAGAGACGTTCAGCGGTTGAGCTGGTTCGTCAATAACCACCCAGCTTTCCTCATCTACAGCTGCCTCTGAATTAGCAGCCAAGACGAATTCGACAGCAGGAGGAGCCATTTCTTCTTCAGCAACCAGCACTGGTTCCACAGATGCGGTTAATGGTTCCTCTGCAACGACCAATGTCTTCTTGAAATTGTACCTTAGAAGTTCTTCTGTTTCATTTACATGGCTCACTGTTTCTTGTTTCTGAGTAATCTTCAAGATTTCCTCAACAATATCTGCCATTTCTTCAGCAACTAGCAATGGCTTCTCAGTTCCAACAACTGGTTCCTCAACAGGAGACAACACTGGAACGTTCTCACATGCTAAGTGTTCCTTTTCATCTGATATTATGCTTTCAACAATTTGAATAAGTTCCTTGTCTTCTAACAAGGCCTGTTCAGCATCCACATTCTTAGGTTCTTCATCTTCTGGAACCTTAGCATCAACCGTTGGTGGTTCTTCAGATTTCAGACTTAATGACCCTATTGAGATGTTCTTTGTCAGTGAGCTTCGGCTTTCAGGTTGCGTGGGAATAGTGTCGACCAATTGCAATTTGAGCTTCTCTGCAAATTCCTCAAGAATCTCCTTTTCATCTGAATTAACGAAGACTTTATCCTTTTGGAACGAGAAATTGGTAAATGTGAATCAGAATGCACTACATTTTTGCACTTTACAAAGATTAGTTGTTACCTGGTAGATGCTCGGCAGATCACTTCAGGTATCCATCCAAAAATAATCATGAGTTAAAGCACAATTTAACCCTCATCCTTCCCTCACAACCTGTAACAAATCCTTGCCTTTTTGGTCCAGACAGCTTATATTATTTAATTTTTATTTATTTATTTATTATTTTAATATTTTTTAATGCAATTTTAATGCGATTTGTTTTATTTTATTTACCTTTAAGTTACTAGATTTTAATAATAAATAATAATTTTAAAGACCATTCTTCACATTATTTCAACTAAAATTCTAAATAACTCTCCAATACATGCATAACCAGCTCAAAATATCACACTTTGGGTCAATTTGAGTGTCTCTGCCAACCTCTTGTGGAAAAAAAATAATATAGCATGATATTTCATGACTCATGCCACTAGATGGCCTTATAGCTCTATATGGAGCAAATGAGCTTTTCCACTGGTTCCGAAAGTCAATTCTTGAGTTTATCGCAGAATGCATTCAGATACACATGTACACATTACAAAATCATTAGCATTTTTTAGGTTTTTCTATGTGTACTGAAGCATTCCTAGCATTCCATTTATTCCTAAGCGGGTCAGATTGACCCGCGAGGGAAGGATTTGTTACTTTTTTTTATTACAACCACATAAACTCCTCGAACCCCAGTCAATTTTTGTGTATTCATGGTTCAAGTGCCACAAAGGTCCTAAGGTTTTGGACCACTCTAATGAACACTGGATAAAAAAAAAAAAAAAATGAGGGAAGGATGAGGTTAAAGGGATAGTTCACCCAAAAAAATTAAACTTTTGTCATCTTACTCACCCTCAAGTTGTTCCAAACCTGTATAAGTTTCTTTCTTCTGTTGAAAATTGGTAACCAGACAGTTGACGATAGCCATTGACTTCCATAGTATTTTTTTTCCTACTATGGAAGTCAATGGCTACCGTCAACAGTTTGATTGACTCTTTACAATATCTTCCTTTCTGTTCATAAGAAGAAAAAAACTCATACAGGTTTGGAACAACATGAGGGTGAGTAAATGATGACAGAATTTTTATTTTTTGAACTATCCCTTTAATAGCAACAAATCTAAAATTCTTTGTTTTATGATGAATCTACTTCAAGCTGTTTTTTATATACTGCATACCATTTTTTCCGATGTCAAATAATAGCAACACTATAGTTTAGGGTCCAGTTCTCACTAGTTGCTTATTAGCATGCATATTACTAGGATATTATTATGCTGTTTATTAGTACTTATAAAGCACATATTAATGCCTTATTCTGCATAACCATATTCTACATCCCTTAATCCTACCCAATACCTAAACTTAACAACCATCTTACTAACTATTAATAAGCAGTAATTAGGAGTTTATTGAGTCAAAAGTCCTAGTTAATGGTTAGTTAATAGTGAGAATTGGACCCTAATCTAAAGTGTGAATTTTTTTCTGTCCACACTAATAGCAAAGGGAGTAGCCAACCATTAATATTTGATGTTTAAAATACAATCATGTTTCACTGTTGACGGGGCTACCAGATAAATCAAGTGGCCAGGAAAATGTAAAGGAGAAATTATATTGAATTAGTAAAATAATAAATGAACAACTTTGCAACTTCTACTTACAGACTGCACGTCAGTTTTCAGATCCACTGCTGTGACCTGTGCGTCAACAGAATCGTTGTTTTCTGATGCAGGTTTCACATGTTCGATCTTCTTTTTGAACATTTTACCAAAGATGTTGGTTTTGGGTAGTTCTGCATCTTTTGCGACTATGGTTTGCTCAGGGGTTGTTTCCACATGTGCGGGTCCGTTGAGTTTACTGCCGTCTACCTCCTCTTTTTGTGGTGGTTTTGGTTCATTTGTGATGGTCACTGGTGGGGTTTCACTCTTTTCCTCCACTGCTGCTTCTTTGCTAGCCACTAGACAAAAGAAAATGAAGAAAAGTGATGTATGCAATGCACAGGGATACTTAATATCTATGCTGCCTTTAGTTATCAATTTGATCAATTTGACTAATAATAAATCATAATACACACCCACTTCTTATGGCTTAGGCCTTATTTAGATCCAGTTTAATGATCCTGACAATCAAGTCCCGCCAAAGTTACACAAGCATATTCAACAGGACTGTGCACATGCATCTGCATTTGCATACTTGAGTAAAGTGTGTTTCTGGCCTTATTTCTACATGCATTGTGCAACTTTCATTCTCTCATGTATGCATGCATCTACTGCATTCTATGGGATATATTTCACTCTCCTCTAACAAGTCTCTCAATAATCAAGGAGCATTGAAAAAGTACTTGTGAGTGCACTTCTCTTCTATAAAGGCTTTGGGAAAGTGTTAGCAACCACACACTAGCAATGCATACACAACGCAAATTAAACATTGCTTTATCCACCATGCATCTGACTACAACACCCAAAGTTTATACAGAGCTTTGCGCCATGTTCTCGAAAGTGGGTTGACTTGCTGAGTTAATCCAAACAATGTAAAGTTACTCCTGTAGAACTTTACTTTGAGAGATTATGAGGGGAGATACATTGGTAACACTTTATAATGAGGTTAGTTAATAAAAATGTATTGGTAAATGTTTAGATTAACATTAACTAAGAAGTATTGTTCATTGTTAGTTCATGTTAATGTTAACCTTAAGTGTTGCAGATACGTTTAGCCACAAACAAAATAAATGTGCAGCATATCGTATACATACCAGGGATAGTGACATCTGGAGTCTGGACTGCATGTCCATTCAGTTCTCCATTCTCCACTTTTATCTCAGCATTTGTCTAGTAAATGACATTGGTTAATTTCATGATCTGTTGTTGTTCTGTGTCTTGGTTTAAATATGTAGAGGTACATTTAAATTTTTCTTGAATATACATGTTACTTAAAAATACTGATGTTGAAAAAGAAAGTTATGTTAAGGTAATAAATAATCAAAAAATGTTATATGTCAACTACTTACAACATTTAAATGTAAAGTTGATTGATCATTCCCCATCTTCGCTTTAAGTCAGCAACTGAAAATGAGCATTGAAAATATGCAAAGCACATAGTTATTGCATATTAATGAGGAAAATACCCACAATATAATTATAAGTGTTACAAATCCCAATGCAAAGCAAAATGACATGATTTATGATTTTAAGAAGTCTTGTATTCTAATAAAATGTACTGAAATTAAGTGACTTTAGGCCTCAAAATAGAAAAGGTCTGCAAATTGCATAAGAAAAATAACCGTTTTCCCTTTAAATTAAGTTTATTTTTCAGAAAACAAGGCTTTATATTTTAAGTAATTTTGCTTCTCAATCACATGCATCTTGATAATGTTTAGATATTTACTTGAAAACAATCCCAAATAAGCATGATAGTTAAATATTAAATAATACTTCTAATTATTAAATAACTTAAATACAATTGCATATACTTAAAATATTTGTATTTACCTTTCCACTGTCTTGTTGACAATTAAAGTCTGTGTATAGTTTCCAAACCCCCAGTAGTCTGCTATCCGTCAAGCCTGTGTGTGTCCACATATACCTGTCTTAAGAGTGGGTGGGGCTCAAAACCGATTACCTTAAGACACTGTTGATGAGACATGGATCTCTGAACTTATTAGCACTGATGAAGTCAGCATAATGTCCTTTTGTTTCTCACTGATGAGCTTTTCCACTTAAAAAAGTGACAGGATTATCACACACGTCAAAGATAATGCATCAGACAATATCATCCACTTATTCAAAGAACTGAACCAGAGAAAGTGTCAAGCTGATCTGAGAACAGCTCTCACAGAGCAGTCTGTTTTGTAGGTGTGGTTGGCCCCAAACAGGATGTGTGTAGGATATAAAGCAAAAAAGTTTATTTGCGCAGTATGACTCTCATCCAGGGCTTGAGTACAGAGTACATGATACCAAGCTTACCAACCTAAGCCTTTATTTATTTAATGATTCCTCACTTGCAGAATACATTAGAAGAAACATGACAAAGACTTAATTGTAAGCGTTACGGTGTGAATAAATATCTATAATTAAGATATTTTGCTGTAGGGCTGCAACTAACGATTATTTTGATAATTGATTAGTTGGCTGATTATTTTATTCCATAAATCAGTTAATCAGATAAAAGGCCTATTTTTATTGACAAAACACACTATTCCACACCCTGCCCAATGCTGTACTTCAAACAAACATGTCAGCTGAGTGCTATGAAAATAGTGAATCTACACTATATTGCCAAAAGTTTTGGGACGCCTGCCTTTACATGCACATTTTTACATGCACAACTTTAATGATATCCCATTCTTAATCCATATTTTCCATTCTTAATCACATTTTTAAAAATCTCAAACACATTACATTCGAAGCCATAGGTTTTTAAAGGGGTCTCAAACTTCTGGACTTCACTGCAGGTTTGTTGATTGGATTATCTGATCTTCACAATCTGATCAATTTAAACTCGTCATCAAGCATACAGACATTTTTTATGTACTCATGAACCCTGGATTCGATCAGTCCTCGGCTCCAGACTGTAAAATAAATCCTGAAGTGAAGTACCATCTAAATACAAAACATGTGTACAATGGATTGCTGTGGACTGTAGGCAAATGGTAGGCTTATGGTTAATGACATAGAAATTAGAGTTTGATTTCTAAGGCAAATATTCAGCAAATACTGATATATGGGATGCATTGCAATTCATTTAATTAATTACTCAGTATATTACATTGGCAGTAAAAACATTTGGATTAATTAAGAATTTGTATGGTTTTTAAAGAAGTCTCGTATGCTCACCAAGACTGCATTTATTTGATGAAAAATACAGTAAAAACAGTAATATTGTGAAATATTATTACAATTTAAAATAACTGTTTTCAACTTAAATATATTTGAAAATGTAATTTATTCCTGTGATCAAAGCTGTATTTTCAGCATCATTACTCCAGTCTTCAGTGTCACATGATCCTTCAGAAATCATTCTAATATGATGATTTGCTGCTCAAGAAATATTTATTATCAATGTGCTGCTTCATATTTTTGTGGAAACCGTGATACACTTTCATTTAAAAGTGTGGGCTTTAAAAAAATAAATAAAATAGAAGTTACTTTTATTCAACAAGGACGCATTAAACTGATTCAAGTGACAGTAAAGATGTTTATAATGTTACAAAAGATTTCAAATAAATGCTGTTCATTTGAACTTTTATTCAACAAAGAACCCTGGAAAAAAACGTGTCACAGTTTCCACAAACAAATTAAGCAGCAAAAATGATGATAATAAGAACCATTAAAAATAATTGAGCACTTTTTGAGCCTATTTTAAAATATACAAAACAGTTATTTTAAAATGTAATATTTCACAATATTGCTGCTTTTACAGTATTTTTGATCAAATAAATGCAGCCTTGCATGGTGAGAATGAGACTAAAATATAAATTATTCCAAACTTATAGAAATTATAATTTGATTAACTCTTTGCCCGCCAGTGTTTAAAAAAAAAAAGTTGCCAGCCACCGCCAGGGTTTTTGATAATTTTCACAAAAATGTAATGGCCCATAGAATATTTAGTTGTATGAATATCTGAGCATGCAATATATCAAAAGAAAGAATAGACCCTCTGCTTTTAAACAAAAAGCATTCCATTTTTATCAACACTTAAATATGGGTAAGTTTCATAAAAAAGCAACATTTTGAACAAAAAGCTGAGAAAATCACGTTTTTGTAAAAGACGACATCCAGATCAGATTCAGAGCGATGGTCAAACACCGTCCTATAGCTCGTCCTAGGGCGACATTTCATTCAGTGACATTAGATAGTTTTGATTTATATGCTGTTTAGTGTTGATGATCACGTTATTTTACATATGCATCTGCTTACATACGATTGCTTGTTTTTCTGCATCTTCTTCGCCTGTGTTTTGATCAGGAGATTCTGTACTCATTCAGAAGATGCGTAATAGAACCCCCTAGCGTCTAACAGTGAAAACACGGAAACACTGAAAATTCTGTGTTTGGCTGGGAAGCGTTTTCTCACAAATAACAGAAAATTCCGTGTTTGCCCTTGTCAAAAAAACCTTTATTATTCAGTCAAAATACTGAGCTTGGCCTTGCGCGTTCCTGTGAGTGTGTGCGAGCCGTCAGCATATTATTATATAACTCGCACTGTTGTCATTGCACCCAGGATAAGCACACACGCACCAGGAAAGCAGGCTCAATAGAAACAAACGCGACTCTCGTCTTATCTATAAGGTTAATAATAAGAAATAATACAATAATTCTATAATGAGGTAAACCTCCTGAAGTGAATGCTTTGCATCAGTTGTCATGACAACATTGCGTGAGCGCACGCACTGACAGGAACACACAGAGTAACGGCCGAGCTCAGTATTTTGACTGAATAATAAGGTTTCTTTCTCGCAAAACCTTATAGAATGCCTCCTGAACACTTTCCATATAGGATGCGCATCTCACTGTATCATTGCGTAATACTTTTGTATCCGTTTTTCAAAATGTCTCCTTTTGAGGTCCAAAAAAGATAGAAGGACATAGGGCATTGGAACAACAGCAGGGTGAGTTTAACTTTTTAGAGTAACATTGTGTGTGTGTGTGTGTGTGTGTGTGAGAGAGAGAGAGAGAGAGTGAGAGAGAAAGAGAGAGAGAGAGAGAGAGAGAGAGAGAGACCCAATTGATCCCATTCAAATGCTGTAGAAATTATCCTACAGGATGTTTATGTATTGTCTTATAAGACAATAACCACAGAATCCAATAGGAATCAGATAAGAATCTATTAGGACAAGACATAAATATCCTAAAATACTATTTCTATATGACTAACGGAATCCTATAGGAATGGTTCCAAAATATGATAGAAATTCTAAATGGAATCCTGTACAGGTTTCTTATTGGAATCCTTTAGGATTAGCAGCAAATATCAAGTCTACTGTATTAATTCTGTACTGTACACACACTATATAATTGACGGTAAATGCATGTCATTGTGACCCCCTATACTCATATTCTTGGCACACCCTTTTTCTTGATTGTTTTATCATAAATTACCAATCTTGTCCTTTAAGATATTTTTCTCGACGTAATATTAATTCTTTTCATTGCACGAGCATAAATATACAGTATATGGTGATTGTCTCCCACGGGCCCAGTCAGGCTGTTTTATTCATTCTCCATTCCCCGGACTACCCTTTGGCAGTAAATGCAACTCTTTGATTCACACGTGGCTGTTTGAGCTGAGGAATCCTCTTGCTTTGCCAAATTGCACTGTAAACCCTTTAACATCTCATGAAATAAATGTCAAACAAAACACTAATATGTACAGTGCACCGCTCTTTTCCTATTCAACAGAAAGCATGACAACGAACAAAGGAGTAGATCAGCAGAGGGTGAGATTCTGTCATGTAAGCGCCGTTCATGAATACAGAGTCACATTGTAAATGTACACACTGGGGGCGAAAAGCAAATTCCTTTGTGGTCACATGTGAACTTGATCTGACTGCCAGCATGAAAGGAATTCTTGCGACATGCTAACAGTGAAAAAGGATGCACAGAATGCAATGGTGTTACCACATTTATCGAATTATATTTTGGTCATTGAATGTATTGCCTAAATGAATGATAGTATTAAAAAAGAATCATAAATGAATAGTAGGTTGGGAAAAGGGGGAAAATGTTTTATATTATCTCAATATTTGTCTTTGGGCGTAACACTGTTTACAAAAAGGATGTTCAAGAAGCTTCAAGAACTAGCAACCACAGTGAGTTTGTTCAGTCAGGTTGTGTCCACTGTCATTATGTTAACTAAATATTCAACAGCTTGTGTCCTTTCCACTGGCTTGACTGTTTTACTTAGTTACCACAGTAATATTGGACACTCGAACACATCCTTATCCTGAAGCTGAAAGTGATAGTTCACCCAAAAAGAAAAATTCTGTCATCATTTCCTGTTATGCATTTCTTGAAAACATAACAGAAGATATTTCAAGATCCTTTGAAGTTCCGTTTTTCATTAGATAAAAGCACATAGGACAGTGTTGAGGGTAATGTTATTACAAGTAACTTGGGTTATGTAATTGGATTACTTTTTCAAGTAACTAGCAAAGTAACACATTACTTTTAAAATTTACAACAAAATATCTGAGTATCTAAGTATCTTGTCTACATCATACACTGGAACGCCAGTCTCTTGTGAACGTGCATACGACAGTTAGCGGAAGTTAGAGATTACAGATTGTAAAGTTTTAAATATGGATATTTTTCTTTCACAAACGCATCACTTCGCTTCAGAAGGCCTTTATTAACCCCGTAGCCGTGTGGAGCACTTTTATGATGGATAGATGCACTTTTATGGACTTCAAAACAGAAACAGCCATTCACTGCCATTATAAAGCTTGGAAGAGCCAGGACACTTTTTAATATAACTCCGATTGTATTCGTCTGAAAGAAGAATGTCATATACATCTAGAATGACTTGAGGGTCAGTAAATCATGGGGTAATTTTCATTTTTGGGTCAACTATCCATTTAAATTAGTAATTTTTGAAGGTCAGCAGTAAGTACATTGGTCAATAAAGTGAGATTAAATGCATAAAAATATTTGTTTTATTTATCATATTTAATTATTGCATAATTTTATTTGTTTTGAAGAATACTGAATCTTTTTTGTGCAAGTGAGTTGCAAGTAGTAAATGCATGCTCAACTACAATAACCATCATGTTTACACAATGGCTCTTCACCTCTGATTTTTCTCAACACTGGGACAAGAGAGCTGTCAGTCAATAAATGGGAAAACAAAGTAACTTGCATTTGAAAAATTAATAGGTAAAACGGTTGGTCGGGATGGAAATAACAGCTGTAGTTTGAGTTCTCAGATCTGAAATACCGAGTGAAAAGATCATTTCCACACAATAAATATTTAAATATATATTTTTCACTCTTTGATAGCTAGTTAAACTATTTAAAATTGTGATATTTTATTGGGTTTTTTTTTCTGGTTCTTGGATATTGCTAGATATACAGGGTCAACTAAGGTAGAAAAATTTTAATTTTAATTTTCAATTTTACTTTTAAATCATCATATTTTATGTTTGTGTGGAAATAAATCTACTACTGCCCAGAAGATGTCGTAAGAGTTCTGGAAATCCTAACCACAAAGAAACTACGGATAATTTCAAGAAAACTTCTTGCATTTCGTTTAAGTCAGTTATTACAGTAAATTATTGTTTCATTCTCCCTCTGTCAAAAGTACCACATTTTCAAATGGTAAGAGAAGCACGCAATAAACTTATGAATACCCACGTGCTCCATTCCGCCGCCGTTCACGCGCGTGCACGCAGTCCGTTTCCTGTTCAAGATGGCAGCCACCATGAAGAAAGGAGTGGTAACTTATGTGTTCACATAAACGGCGTCTGTCTAGATTCACGTAGTATTTTTGCGCGAGCTTAGTAACGTGTTAGTGATACAGATATATCTAAAACAGTGCACGAGAGAGTTAGTTGTGGGACGCTGGAGAATATTTATTTTCATCAGCTATACGGCCAACGTCACATTATTCATGATTGTCTGGCATTTACATTACTTATTATTTACGTTTACCGTTCTGCTGTAAACGGCTGTACATTTTCTCTTAGCTCATATGCTATTGTTTTTAGGTCATAAGTCAATATCTGCTTATGCCACTATATGCTTATAAGGTTACAGCTTAATGCTGTATAATTTTGGTCTTTATTTGAAAATATAGATATTCCTAGATAGAAATACATAGAACACACACACCAAGTTACTGTATTATATGACGTGGAATTACATCATATAAGTTTAATGTCACTATTTAATGTTATATATTGTAATTTAATGTCACTTCATATGTTTACAGATGCAGCATACAACGAAAATGATTGCATTGAGTGCTTTTTATGTAGACTTTATAAAAGTGTATTTTAATATAGAGAGAAAAAGGCTTATATTGGAATTAATGCACAGTTTTGATTACAAATATCGCTTGAATCATAACAGGCAGCTGAAGATGTCAATGTTACATTTGAAGACCAGCAAAAGATAAACAAGTTTGCCAGAAATACAAATCGGATGTCTGAACTGAAAGATGAAATTGAGGCCAAAAAGGTAAATGGATGGTTTGATTTTTATACATTTTCGACTGCATTTTGTTCTGGCAGATGCTGATCTTTTTTCCTTTTTTTGTAGAAATCCTTACAGAATTTAGAGGATGCCAGTGATGACCTCATGATGTGTGAGGATGATGCAATGCTGATCCCGTATCAGATCGGAGACGTGTTCATCAGTCACTCTCAAGATGAGACGCAGGAAATGCTGGAGGCAGCAAAGGTGACATGACCCAAACCAAACCATGAGCCTTTATTCAAGCTGTGCATGTTTTTATGTTTCCCACAGAGCTAGTCAGCCGTACACATTCTTGTCCGTACACTCTGTAAAAGCTTGGAGCTGTTGTAGCCTAGTGGATAAAGATCTGGGCCATATTCGCAAAACATTTTATCTTACCACTAAGAATTCTCCTAAATAGCAGTAAAAGTTCTTAGTTAAGAGTTTCCTCTTAAAACCTATTCACAAAGCTGTTACATTATATGGTCACGCTCTTATTCATGCAAATGCTTTTAAACCATTCAAGCGTGACAAGACAAAAGAGAACGCGCTGTCTGTGAATGTCAAGTCCGCGTCATGTTCGGTAGCGGCAGATCTTAAAGTCTCAAAGTGGCCGATCTTAAATTCACAGCAGCCACTAATGCTGTGTCAATAATGTTAATCAAAGAACAAAGGTAACAGAGAAAATTGTAGCTTTAATAAGGATTAATCTATATTTAATTTATTATTTATGCAGTGTGACTGTTTAATAACTCAATTTCTGTATATTTCCTACCTGTTAGACAGGAAGGGCACAGGTAAATATGACAATTTCAATAAATGTTGAAATTGATATAGATTTCAATTATACTGGAATGCTGAATGTCTATCATTATTGTTTAAAAAAAAAATTCATAGAGACATTCATAAAAAAGATGCCATTACAACAAATATTTAAAATATACTCTCACTAAGTTGTTTCTACATTCATTTGGAGAATAACTGTAATATATATATATATATATATATATATATATATATATATATATATATATATATATATAATGTATGTGTGTATACACACACATACACACACAGCCGACTCTTCGCCACCCCGACGACTCACTCTTGGCCCAGCTGGGGATTTGGGGTAATACTCTGGGTTTGGGCTGAATTCTGAACTTGGAGCCCCCTTGGACGGCTCGCCAAATACCCTTATTTCACTCTTTTACTTCATTTTATCATTTGTAAGTGTGAACTCGGGCATGGGATCGGGAAAGGTCCACGAGCTGGAACTTGAACTCTGGTCACCTGAGCTGCCCACAAGGCTATCGGCGCTGACGACAGGACATTATTTTTAACTTGACTGCAATGTTTTATTCTTCATAATTTAAAGCATATTGCCTGTACATATTAACCTTTATATTATGTCATTGCAGATTAAAATCTATATATCAAAATATTTATTGCATTTTTAAGGGGAGGGGATCCCTAAAAAAAGTTACCGGCCAACTGGCATTTGCTTTTGCTTTGCAAAAACTATTTTTGCTTGTGTTTCTTGCTTGCTGAGTGTTGAATTTCAACCCTCGTTTTACTGCTCAACATTTCCATACTTTATATTCTGGTATCCACAGGAAGCTCTGCAGGATGAGATCAAAGTTCTGGAGGGTCGTGTGTCGTCCATACAGGAGGTCCTTGGAGATTTGAAGGTTCAATTATATGCCAAGTTTGGAAACAACATCAATCTAGAGGCAGAAGAGAGCTGAAACCTCAAGCATGTGGACTTAACCTCAAAGACTCTCAGTCTCTAGGATATGATATTTCTACTCTAACAACACGATCTCGCCCTGTTTACTGTGGTGATGTTTGTTGCATTTCATGTTCTTATGTTTAGTGTTTATCTGAGCTATTGCATGCAGGTGGTTTTGGGGCGGTGTAAAATGAAGCGTCCAGCAAGAGAAAACGAGAGGCACTGATGTAAAAATAATAATAATAAAAATAAAAAAAAACATTTATTTCTTTCAGTTTCATTTGTTTTCAGTGGATGCTTATTATTGTCACGATTAAATAGGCCTAGAATAGTGGTTAAAGCTTTAAGCTAGTAATGGAAAGTTTGCAGGTTTAATCCTTCATGTTTCAGCTCATAAATACCCATAGTGTCCTTGATACAGACATTTAACCTCAGGTTATGGATAGTGTAATAAGTGTACTGTAAGTTGCTTTGGATAAAAGTGTCAGCTAAATGATGTAGTAGTGTAGTAAACCCAAGATAATTTATTGTTTAATGTAATTTTTGTTTTTAATATTTAAAACTTGCACTACCATTCCAAAAGGTTGGGGTCAGTAAGATCTTTTATTTTTAAATGAATTTTAAATCAACATTTCTATTCAGCTAGTATGCATTAAGTAGATCACATCAAAAGTGACATTTATAATGTCACAAAATATTTCAGGTAAATATTTTTTTGAACTTTCTATTATTAAAAAATCCTTATCAAAGAAATGTATCACCGTTTCCACAATAATATTAAACTGTTTTCAATATTAATAATCAGCATATTAGAATGATTTTTGAAGGATCATATTACAGTAAAGGCTGGAGTAATGATGCTGAAAATTCAGCTTTACCATTACAGGAGTAAATTAAACATGTTTAAATACTGTATACTTTTAAAGGTGCGGTACTGCAGTCCAAATTCAAAATATTGGAGGTCGTTGTTTCCCCCACCCCCTTCTCCTCAGACTCGGCACTCGACGGGTTGCCAGCTTGAGGACACGCAACAGAAACAAGTGCAATTGACAATGAATGCCACACTAAGTTGATGGCAACCTGTGGTGTCGAAATACTATTGGGTAAACTGGCAGCGTGCGTTATCACACAGACCAAAACAAAAACAGACATTCCGACACGGAACACGCATTTTAAAGTAGAATAACTGGCTAGCATAATTTTTCTGAGAAACAAAGTGAATTTAGAGTTTCCTACATATTATGGTATTTTTGCGCTTTAGTAAAATGAACAGCACCTTTAAATGAACTATTTCACAGTATTACAGATTTTACAGTATCAAATAAATGCAACCTTGATGAGCATAAGAGACTTACTTTAAAAACATTAAAAAATCCCACTGAACCCTTTTGGTAGTGTGTTTCAAATATGTGAAATAGTGGGTTATATTACTTTTTTTTATTTATGCTAATCTTAATTCTACATGTAATATTTACATTTCATTCTGCAGATGCTTTTATCTTATGCAGCTTACAGATTTGAATACAAAAGGAGTCCGACATTTTTGCGTTACATTTTTTTTGCGTTTTTCGCATCCATAGAAAGCATTTTGATAGGGGTTTTGACAATTCATAAGAAACGCATACGAAAATTTCGGACTCAGTGTGCCTTTAAAGACCTTTACAGTGAGAAATGAATGCCTTCAATTTAGTAGAATTTAGGATGCAAATGGTTAAAAGTCTTCAGAATTCAGGGGGCTTCCAAAAAGCTTATCAATATCTATGATGAATAATTATACTAAAACTAGTTATTAATATGTTGTAGTGATTTTCGGCAGGGCATTGAAAAACACATTGGTTGTACTCTAGTATTTTATATTTTAGTGTGTAAACAAAAAGTCACATTGAGCATTAAAAAGCGTGACCCTTTTTTGAGAAGACATATTTAATCACACCTGCTTGATATGTTCACACACATGGTGTATTCTGTTACAGTAAGTATAATTATTACTCCCTCTAATTGGATCATTATAGAGTAAACATAGTCACTACATGGTGGCAGAACTGTGCTAATTGACCCAGAAGAAGCGAGTGTTGAATTCCAGCGATTGTGATTTCTTCATCTGCATAATGGAATGTTGGTCTGGTCCCTGCGGGAGCAGGAGTGATTGTACTGGCCTAATTAAAGCCAGTGTGTGAGTGTCAGATAAATAAAGGAAGTTTGAGGCTTTGGTGGCCGAACCCTGGAGAATCCAGATCTCAATGAACTAGTTCCTCTGTCCAGTGGGCATAAAGAGAAGCTCCGTCCACTTTTAGTTAATGCTGAGAGTTGAGAGGACTCTTCTTCCTCTTCTTCATTACTTTCCTTTATTTCATTCTTTCCCATCTTTCTTCATTTATTTCCTTCTTGTGCTTCCTTCTTCCTTCCACTTCTTCCTCTCCCCTTCCTGTGTTGTTTCCTTCTTCATTTCCTCCTTTTCTTGTTTCATTATTCCTTAATTTTCTGCTCTGCCTTCTTTCTTTCTTCCTTCATTTCCTTGTTTCCTTATTCCTGCTTTGTTACTTCCTTCTTTTCTCCTTTCTGCATTGCTCCCCTATTCTCTTAATATCTATTTCCTTCCTTCCTTTTCTTTAATTCATATCCTATGTTCCTTCATTATCTTTAATTATTTTCTTTCTTCCCTTCTTCCTTTCTTGTTTCTTATTTCTTCATTTCCTGCTCTCTCTTCCTTCTTACCTCACTAAGTTCCTTCATTCCTCCTGCATTTCTGATATATTTCCTTCCTTTTCTTCCTTCATTTCCCTTCCTTCTCCCCCCCTCTTCATTCGTGTCCTTTCTTCTTTCTTTCATTCCTTCCTTCCTTATCTTTCTTCCCTTATTCCTTCCTTCCTTACTTTCATTGACTTTTTTCTTGATCCTACTTTCCCTCTTGCATCATGTCTTTTAATGATTATTCGTAAGTGCTTGTTATTTGTGTTAGTTTCAGTAAACACTCCATGTCTCTGAGCTGTTGTTATGATTATCAGTGCTCAAGTGATAGTCATCATTGTCAATTACACTGTATGAGCCTTTTGCAGTTTAATCAACCATGCTTAACTCAAGAGTGTTATTTGTGCAACTATAGATTTTTTTTTATCATCCTTTTTTATAGATATGAACAAGATTTGTATATTTTTGGAAGAAATGTGAGTGGTGCTTGTCCATGCTGAGGCCATGTTTTGTAGATAGTTACCATGACATTGCTATGATGTTTCTAGGGTTTTTAAAGGGATAGTTGACCCAAAAATGAAAATTACCCCATGATTTACTGAGCCTCAAGTAAATCTAGATGTATATGACATTCTTCTTTCAGACGAATACAATCCGAGTTATATTAAAAAATGTCATGACTAATCCAAGCTTTATAATGGCAGTGAATGGCTGTTTCGGTTTTGAAGTCCATAAAAGTGCATCTATCCACACGCGTACAACAGCTAGTGGAAGTTTTAAATATGGAAATTTTTCTTACACAAACGCATCGCTTCAGAAGGCCTTTAAACATCAGGTTGGAAACATCAGGATATTTATTAATATAACTCTGTGTTAATCTGAAAGAATGTCATATACACCTAGGATGACTTGAGGATGAGTAAATCATGGGGTCATTTTAATTTTTGGTGTAATGTTGTAATTCTGTCAGGATCACTATCGTCAAAGTGATAGACAATTAGCATATAGCTTAGATTAGCGGTATGGTTCTGTTCTGGGCAAGAACTCCCTGCGCATCCATGCAGCCTAGCATGGATAAGAGCAGGGAGAGCTGTGGTAAACCTCCCTAGGGTAAACAGAATAGAAGCAACAATGTATTGCAGGTAACATTAATGTCAATATTAAAATGTACACCTATTTCGGGAATTTAGTCTGATTCAGGGGGAATCAGAATGCCAAATCCTGACTGACGAGTGAAGGAGCTGGGGCTGGAGGAGGGTAATTAGCTCCAGAGAAACGCGATAGCAGCTGATAATACTGAAGGAGCTTATATATATGCATGCTGTGATAGGAATTATATTCCTATAGGTAGACGTGGTCAGCTGACAGTCAGCTGATGCGAGCTTGACTAACGTGACCTACCAGAACTAACGCTATATGCTGGATTTTAGAACATAGTGCTAGGTGGCTTCTTATTGGCTTATTACTAGTATCTAATATTCCGGTTTCTAAATTCAAGTCTCTTCAATGTTAGTCTATTGGACTTTTTGCCCATTTTAGCATCTACACTTAAAAAAATTTAAGTTGCTTTATTGGCGTCAATAGTTCCATGAAGAACCTTTAACATCCATTGATGCTTTCCACTGCACAAAAGCTTCAGATTATTAAAATTTATCACACTAAGAAAAAAACCCCTGAAAGGTTCTTTGGAGCTGCAACGGTTCATGTGACACTGACGTGAAATCAGATTTCATTCGCCCCAAAGGAAAGCATATTTACATATTTTTTTCCCTTATATAGTGCGCAAATAGTATAATGTAGAAAATAGTAAATGTGTGAACAAGTGACAGATTTTAGCCGCAGCTTCAGCATTTATTTATAATGTAGGGGGCGGGGCTTTAGATTCTAGAGAGCATGTGATTGGACAGAAAATCTGATGAGAAGATGTGCAGCGTGATGTCATCAAAATCATTAATCCATATTGGCAGAAGTGAGACTGTAAGTTTTGAATGCTTATATCTTCTAAATGTGAATTTTCTCATTGTTTTGGAGCACACTAGCTTATAGATAGTATGAAGAATAACATATTCATACTTTAAAGCCAAAAAACTTCCATTTTGATTTCATGGGGACTCCTGTCATAAACCTGAATTTAAAAGTATGCACTTTAATTTTTGTATGTTTGGTCCTCTATACTTCATTGCTGTTGTTAAGGTGACTCTAGACATTTGCAAGGCCACAGTTGTGCCATTAAATGCCAAACGTGACTTTTAGAGAGTCATTGGGACTTAAGAATGTGTAATTACAAACTCGGCTGATGGTATGAAGGCATGATGATCCATGGTTTGCAATGCACCTCTACAATCTTTCCACTAGGAGTCTCTATTCCTCAAGTAATTTCATTCCAGGCGCATTACTTTTAGACACTTCTTCCCGATGTTCACATCAGATCGTCTATGGGGGTTGCAATGAAAGGACACCAGCACCAAATATTTGATTGAATCTCTCATTCTAACAAGCTGCTGAAAACGTGTCTTGTTTATACATTTTGATCACTGTGCAGCGTTATTGCCTACAAAACAGATGGCAAACGCATGGTATGCTGTGCCGCCCATGGGAGAAGAACCACAAATCTGTCTCCTGGTACTCTCTTTTCCTCCGGAGAGTTCATAGCCATTGCTACAGTATCTCCCTTGACTATAAAACTGTACAGAGATGTATCGCACTTGCTCCTGTTTGTGTCAAATGTAATCTCAATTGCCAAGGAACAAACATCACAAATTTTTAATGCTTTTTTAATGCTGCATGCCGCTACTTGTGGATTATTTAGCAGTAAGAGAATTGGTGTGTTTCTCAGTGTTGCTTTCTGTCCTTGTGGACTGAGTATATTGTATTGCTCATTTTGAAATGAAATGGTTTAGAACAGACTTTTTAAATTATTATTTTTACTACTATTATTATCATGAATATTAGAGCTATTACTACTACTACTACTATTATTATTGTTATTATTTTTACTTCTACTACAAATCTATTACTATTACTATGATTGTCTCAAATTGCCTCTATCTATATCACTAAAATATCCCATTGCTTAAACTTACAGTGTACCTGCATACATCACTATATCTATATTAGCTGTTTTTTTTCTTTGTTTTTCACTCTTCTGTATGTGTATGCGTCATTGATCTCTTGCCTTGTATAAGCTACTATGTTTTGTTAATTTACTATTTTTTTCTCAATAAAAAAAAGGAAAGAAAATTATATTCACACAGGTATAAGAAATACTTTGTGGAAGATATACTGTAAGGAATGCAGCAATCCATCTCAAAGGTATATCTGATTGGTTGCATAAAGAAGTTCGTCTTTTAAATATCTAATGCACTCAGCAGATATCGTCTCAGTTACGTATGTAACCCTCGTTCCCTGAAGGAGGGAACGGAGACGCCACGTCGGAGTACCGACGAATAGGAATCTTGCTTGCGAGAGCCAATCTACTTCGAGTGAAACTAAACAAGCCAATGCACATTGGCATGTAATGATTGCACCAGGTGCTCATGCCACACAGCGCGGGTATAAATGATACACAGGTGTTTGCATCAAATTAGCTTCGGGGGTCTTCTTGGCGAGAAGAACACCACTCGACGAACAGGTTCCACTTCAAAGCACAAGCCTGTCTTGTAGACGGTGCTCGTGCCAAAGTGATGGTGTTAACTACCTCTTGGGGTAAGTCACCTAGAACCTCCGCGTCCCATCCAGGGGCCAAACATGAAGCTTCCACAGATCTGGATGCAGGTGCCACAGGGTGCCCCGTCTCTGAGTCAGAAGGTCCTTCCTCAGAGGAATCGGCCAAGGAGGGGCTGTCGCGAGAAGCATAAGTTCTGGGAACCAGGTCCGTTTGGGCCAGTACGGCGCCACCAACAGGACCTGCTCCTCGTCCTCCCTGACCTTGCACAGTGTCTGTGCAAGTAGGCTCACTGGGGGAAACGCATATTTGCGCAGCCCCTGGGGCCAGCTGTGCGCAAGTGCATCCGTGCCAAGTGTACCCTCGGTCAGCGAATAGAACCACTGGCAGTGGGACGTTTCTGGTGAGGCAAACAGGTCGACCTGTGCCACCCTGAACTGTCTCCAAATCAGCTAAACCACCTGGGGGTGGAGTCGCTATTCCCCTGGGAGCGCAGCTCGTGAAAGCTCGTTGGCCACACGGTTGCTCACATCAGGGACATGAATGGCCCGAAGCGACCTCAGACACTTCTGACTCCAGAGGAAGAGATGGCGGGCGAGTTGCGACATGCGACGGGAGCGCAGACCACCTTGTCGATTGATATACGCAACGGTCGCAGTGTTGTCCGTGCGGACCAGTACATCTTTGCCCCAAACAGCCTTTTGAGGCGGCTCAGAGCAAGATGCACTGCTAGCAACTCGAGGCAGTTGATGTGCCAATGCAGGTGCGGGCCCGTCCAAACCCCTGACACTGCATGCCCATTGTACGTGGCTCCCCAGCCCATGGCAGAGGCATCCGTGAAGACCACAGCATGCCTGGACACCTGTTCCAGAGGCACTCCGGCCCGAAGGAACGAGGGGTCTGACCATGGGTTGAAGGATTGGCGGCAGACCCGGTGAGTGCCGCGTTGCCACGCCCATTTCAGGACTCGGCCGTGTAGCCAATGCTGAAGCGGTCTCATATGAAGCAGGCCGAGCGGTGTTACTGCCACTGCGGCTGCCATATGCCCCAGGAGCCTCTGAAACTGTTTCAGTGGGGCCACCATCCTGCCTTGAAACGTGTTCAGGCAGTTCAGCATCGACTGGACGCGCTCCTCTGTGAGGCGTGCTGTCCGTTCGACCGAATCTAACTCCATACCGAGAAAAGAGATCCTCTGCACGGGGGCGAGTTTGCTCTTTTCCCAGTTGACCCGAAGACCCAACTGGCTGAGGTGTCTGAGCACCAGGTCCCTGTGTTCGCACAACTGATCCCTGGACTGTGCTAGAATGAGCCAGTCGTTGAGATAGTTGAGAATGCGAACGCCCTGTTCTCTCATGGGCACAAGGGCCCCCTCTGTGACTTTCGTGAAGACATGGGGGGACAGGGACAGCCTACTGATATGCTCGACCCTTGAACGCAAAGCACAGAAACGGCCTGTGTCGTTGAAGAATCGAGACATGAAAGTATGCGTCCTTCAGGTCGATCGCTGCAAACCAATCTTGGGGACGGATGCATTTGAAAATGCGTTTCTACGTGAGCATCTTGAACGGTAGCTTGTGAAGGCTCCGATTCAGGACTCGCAGGTCCAAGATTGGCCGTAACCCACCGGTTTTCTTGGGTACAATGAAGTACGGGCTGTAGAAGCCTGTCTTCATATCGGCTGGAGGGACCGGCTCCATCGCGTCCTTCGCCAGTAGGACTGCGATCTCCGCACACAGGACATGGGCGTCTGCAGCGTTCACCAAAGTGAAGCGGACACCCTTGAACCTGGGGGAGGCGCCGGGTGAACTGAATCGTATAGCCGAGCCTGATGGTCTGAATGAGCCAGCGAGACGGACTGGGGAGCGCTAGCCAGGCTCGCAGAGGCCGTGCAAGCGGGACCAAAGGGACCACCGGCATACCCACCGTGGGGCAGCGAGGTGGAATGCAGGTACCGGGCTGGGGCGGCTGTCTCGTGGAGGTGACGAGCAGGCTGAGGCGCTGCCGGCGGCGGGGTGGAGACAGCAGCTGTCCGCCGTGGCAGGATGTGACTGATCGCCTCAGTCTGCTTCTGTGTGGCCGTGAACTGCTGGGCGAAGTTCTGGACCGCGTCGCCGAAGAGGCCGGTCTGGGACACGGGGGAATTAAGGAACCTGATCTTGTCGGTTTCCCTCATGTCAGCCAGACACAGCCAGAGATGGCGTTCCTGGACCACCATAGTGGACATCGCACGACCCACTGCCTGCGCCGTAACCTTCGTCGCACGAAGGAGAACTGCGGGATCGTGACCACCCTCGTGCAAGGTCTTCAGTGCCTGGACCTGATGGACCTGCAGCAACGCCATAGCGTGTAAGGAGGAGGCAGCATCCCCACAAGCCTGGTAGGCCTTTCCGATCAGATCGGACGAGTAGATCGGAAGGAGCTCCCTGCGCCGACACGTCATCTCCAGAAACTTCTGACTCTCCCTCCGATGCATCGATGGACATCTGATCATCAAGAGGAGCCCCGAAGGATACGGATGGTACACACCTCGTGGGTGGCCCACCGCGTTCCAACGGCAGCTCTACTGGCTGCGAAGTGTGGGAAGGGTGAGGGTTCCCCGGGGTTGGGTCCCTGGGGGAAGCGCGCTCACCGTAATCCTCAGATCACCCGCGCTACTGCCTGAAGTAACCCTCTGTGGAGGATTAGATCAAGGCAGAGGCACGGGGACTCCACCCCTTGCGAGATGGAGTCTCGACCACAACTCCGAGATGGTCATGTTCCCGCAGTGAGAACATGAGTCATCCACCAGCGCTGCCTCAGCGTGCTGAACGCCCAAACACGAGATACAGCGCTTGTGACCATCCCTCTGTGAAACCACCGCATCCAGAAACACACAGATAGAATGTCATCCTGAAAAGGACGCAAGCTCTATCTGTGTTGCTCTTTTAGAAGGACGCTCTCCTTGGTGCTGAAGCACGCAGGGGGAGGGGTCGTGGCAGGGTCTTCGGAATTTCCATCTTAAGTGCAGTTGAATGCCATAGTTGTATTTCCGACTGAAATTCATGCTGAAATCTAGTGCTCTGATTTCGCTGCAATGCCGGCCTACACAGCAAATTCACAATGTGTCAAAGTTCCTAGAACACATGATAATAAAACCTGTACGGCACATGTTTGCTGTAAAACACAGTAGATGATCTCTGTTATAACTGTACATGTGATGTGGGTTCCGTTGCTTTGTCTATATGCTCGCTCAGTAATTTTTTTAATTTTTAATTAATATTTTGAATATTTTCTATAATATTTTGGATAATATTTTCTTTTTCATTTGTTTTGTTATATCATTTTATTAGTTTTTTTTAAATATTTAATACATTTTTATATACTGCTATTTAGGTTTTAATGTATTTTATTTTAGTTTTAGCTAGTTTTAATCTATTTATTTACAGTTCATAATTTTAGTGTTTCAACTTATTTCTGTCTATTGCCAAGACAACATTTCTAACTTATATTTTATTTTATTTCAGCTTTATTTCAATGTTTTTAATAGTCTAAAGCCCTATTTGGACGGTAGTTGTTTCTCATCAGGTCGTAAGGTATTTTCATAATTTACAGGGGCTAGTCTGTGATTTTATTGCCGTCCGAATCCAGAATGTCAGTGGTTGCGTCCGAAATTGTGTATTATGCGAGTAGGTACAACATTTGAATTTGAACGAACTTCGTTACAGTTAAAAAAGCGTGTTCTATATAGTATGAATGTAATCCGTACTAAATCCGCCATGTTGTCGTTATCATGTGACCTACCAGCGTCAGTTGCGTCCCTTCACATCCATTCATAAATCCTCTCCCGTGGCCTCATGGGATAGTAAAGTGTCCCTTGTATGCGCACTTCAGAATCTCGCCGGAAGTAGTAGGTCATCCAGGTACTTTTCGCCTACTGTTTTTCGAATACTATGAATTCAGACATACTACTCTGTTGGCGTACTGTTTTTCCACATACTATACAGTAGAGAATATTCGATTTCGGACGCAGCTAATGTTTTTCTCCCACCACCTGCGTAAAAATCCCCGGCCGAATTACCTACTGTTTTTTGACAAACACCAAGGTTGTGTGGTAATTTAATTGCCGTCCAAATCCACATCTCTGAGTTTTCAAGAAGAGATCACTTGAAAATTCACTATTTATATCTTTTTTGTCCACTGCGTTGCACCATATATGGTTGCGCTGTGCTGTAATTTGGATGCATTTTAAAGATCTAGCCTACACTGGGGGTGAATTTTTTGTTTTTCATTATATAAAGCCTTAAAGTTCTACATAGTTAGGGGCGTGGCCACTTTGAGTGACAGGTGGATTGCCATTTATCTGCTGTCTGTTAGTCATCACGTCACCTCAGCTCCACCCACGTCCCGCCTCTTTGCCCATTTCAGTTATCCGGAGTGACGCATGGTGACACGCTGACAAGATGGTAACGGCCGACTTTGAGGCTTCAAAACTGCTCTTCAGAACCCTATGGGTGACATCACAGACAGTACGTCCATATTTTTTTACAGTCTATGGTAGGATCACAAAACTTGCTCCTCCACCGTGAATAAATCGCCATCCGAATGCACAAGTTTTATCATTGAGGTGGCATGCAAATGTATTTTTACGGACATCCACATGAGAAACAAATGCCGTCCGAATAGGGCTTTATTTAGTGATAATAACATTTGATTGACAGGATATAATCGGCCCTGATCATCGGCTGTTTTTAAATCAATCGGCCGATGATTTAAACATTTATTTATTTTAACAGCCAATACCGATTATTGGCCGATACGTCGATGCATCCCTAGTTCGCACAGTATAAAAATCATTGTCTATGAAAAGTCCCCATGAAACATGGAAACCCAATGTGTTTGTGTTTTCTGCTAATATTGGCCTTCCACAGTGGAAAAGTTTTTCCAATTTTACAAAAGTAGTATGGTTCTGTTCTTTTAAACTTTCAGTGAATCTGGAAGAAATGTATCACAGTTTCCACAAAAATATTAAGCAGCACGACTGTTTTCAACATTGATAATAATAAGAAATGTTTCTCGAGCAGCAAATCATTATATTAGAATGATTTCTGAAGGATGTGACACTGAAGACTGGAGTAATGATGCTGAAAATTCAGCTTTGATCATAGGAATAAATTACATTTTAAACTTGTTTAGGAATAACAAACTGGTAAGCTTTCTTATAGAAGCAGTGGGAACACAATCCAATGCAGGTAAGCAGTGCAGCGATCACAAATTATCAACAATGGAGTCTTTGATGATGATAACTGGTTTTGTCTTACATATGATCCAGACACACAAGAGGGAGCAGATGAGACGAGAACATGACGTGGAACAGAGTGTGTGTGTGCTATATAGCACTTGTGATGTGGGCTGATGAGTGACAGCTGTGCCAGGGAGGATCATAGGGAATGCAGTCTGTGACATGCACATTGTTTACTGCAAAAAATTTCATTATAGTATACACTCACCTAAAGGATTATTAGGAACACCATACTAATACTGTGTTTGACCCCCTTTCGCCTTCAGAACTGCCTTAATTCTACGTGGCATTGATTCAACAAGGTGCTGAAAGCATTCTTTAGAAATGTTGGCCCATATTGATAGGATAGCATCTTGCAGTTGATGGAGATTTGTGGGATGCACATCCAGGGCACGAAGCTCCCGTTTCACCACATCCCAAAGATGCTCTATTGGGTTGAGATCTGGTGACTGTGGGGGCCATTTTAGTACAGTGAACTCATTGTCATGTTCAAGAAACCAATTTGAAATGATTCGAGCTTTGTGACATGGTGCATTATCCTGCTGGAAGTAGCCATCAGAGGATGGGTACATGGTGGTTATAAAGGGATGGACATGGTCAGAAACAATGCTCAGGTAGGCCGTGGCATTTAAACGATGCCCAATTGGCACTAAGGGGCCTAAAGTGTGCCAAGAAAACATCCCCCACACCATTACACCACCACCACCAGCCTGCACAGTGGTAACAAGGCATGATGGATCCATGTTCTCATTCTGTTTACGCCAAATTCTGACTCTACCATCTGAATGTCTCAACAGAAATCGAGACTCATCAGACCAGGCAACATTTTTCCAGTCTTCAACTGTCCAATTTTGGTGAGCTTGTGCAAATTGTAGCCTCTTTTTCCTATTTGTAGTGGAGATGAGTGGTACCCGGTGGGGTCTTCTGCTGTTGTAGCCCATCCGCCTCAAGGTTGTGCGTGTTGTGGCTTCACAAATGCTTTGCTGCATACCTCGGTTGTAACGAGTGGTTATTTCAGTCAAAGTTGCTCTTCTATCAGCTTGAATCAGTCGGCCCATTCTCCTCTGACCTCTAGCATCAACAAGGCATTTTCGCCCACAGGACTGCCGCATACTGGATGTTTTTCCCTTTTCACACCATTCTTTGTAAACTCTAGAAATGGTTGTGCGTGAAAATCCCAGTAACTGAGCAGATTGTGAAATACTCAGACCGGCCCGTCTGGCACCAACAACCATGCCACGCTCAAAATTGCTTAAATCACCTTTCTTTCCCATTCTGACATTCAGTTTGGAGTTCAGGAGATTGTCTTGACCAGGACCACACCCCTAAATGCACTGAAGCAACTGCCATGTGATTGGTTGATTAGATAATTGCATTAATGAGAAATTGAACAGGTGTTCCTAATAATCCTTTAGGTGAGTGTATGTTTAGCTAGAGACATTTTTTTGGACTGACTATATGTCTGCTGCATTTGACATCACAGCTCAAGATGAAGGATTTTGACTAGGTACATTCCCTGTGTTCAAAGGCAAGCTATCTATTAGCAAAAACGATATACTTAGTATGTATCAGAATGTGAGTTTTTCAAATTTTCAGACGGGTGTGTAGCATGGTTGAACTGTGTGAAGGTGACTTTTTTTCTTTGCATCTAGCATATTCAAACTGACAGTGCAGAATGCGCTCACAAATCCAAAAGCCTCTGTGCACTTGATATAAAACAAGACCCTTCACTTGACAGCTCATGTAGAAGAGATTATGACAGCCTGACATGTACGGGAACGCTGGGGGATTTGTGGCAGATTAATAAACCTTGGCCCACTGCTGGATGTGGCATGGAAAAG
The DNA here is from genome assembly GCA_039654625.1 of Rhinogobio ventralis. Lineage (NCBI taxonomy): Eukaryota > Metazoa > Chordata > Actinopteri > Cypriniformes > Gobionidae > Rhinogobio > Rhinogobio ventralis. The sequence continues at coordinate 8,022,213 of CM077203.1, forward strand.
AGCTCAGGGACGTGTGATAGTACGTGCGGCGTGGGCCGTGTAAAGGAACTCATTGAGGATTCAGTGTAAAAAAAGGTGCTTCGTTTGTCCAGATGGACTTGCAGTGAGGAAGCAATCACTGGCAGGGACTCGGAGATGAATTCATTTGCCAATAATTATATTTCAATCACTGCAGCTTGGGACGCCTTGCTTGGATGCTGAGTGCTTGCTGAATGAAGTCATATTATTGTGTGTTTGAACTATGCAGGGAACAAAGTCTTTTAAAACCATTTCAGAGCCTTGCCTGTCATTACTACTAGTCTGTCATTGCCTTTGGGAAAGCGATTGTTGTTTTATAGGGATAGTTCACACTATGAAATGAAATTTCTGACATTATTTACTCACCCTCATGACTTTCTTTTTTAGAGCAGGAATGGAGCAGGAATCATTTTCATATAATGAAATTTATAAGGGAACTGGGGCTGTCAAGCTCCAAAAATGACATAAAAACACCATGAAAGGGCCATGAATACGGGTTTCGATCAACATGATCGTAGTAGATTTTTCCATTTTGGGTAAACTCTTTCTTTAAATGTAAAAACGAAAATGTATGTATTGAATATGTCATACTCTGGTGGCTTGGTCTTCCCTCATCACCTAGGCGACACTCTGATCATTGTTTTCGGTTTGGACTGCATCCATTTACAAGCTCCACCAGTCCTCTCTCTCTCTCTATCTCTTTCAAGGGCAGATATCCAAAGACTTTCTGATTACAAAATCACTGATCATTTTGCCACCGCCCCGCAATTGATTCATTCTCAGCATAACATTACCAAGACCGGGCTTCCACTCCATAAACCCATCCAGTTAGTCTAGTCACGTCAAAAGTTCTACAATAAGCAACTTTCCTGTTCACTACTCAACAAACACAAACAGTTTTCTGTGTGCCTGTATAAAATTATGAAATAAACACTGAATCCAAATGCACTGAGCATTGTTTAGCAACTTAATAATCACTGAGCAAAGTTCAGAAAGACTCTTGTTTTGAAACAAAACAACCTAGGGCCAGATTTACTAACAGCTTGCTCCAGCGCAAACCCTCTTTTGGCATAAAAAACTAGTGCAGAAAAGGCTTATTTTTGCTTATATATATGCACAGACAGGGTTATTTTTTGCGGCTGACCTTATTGCATATGCGCTTGCGGGAGTTTCCCTTACAGACAAAAAATTTACGAGAGGAGAGTATTTAAATGAATCATGCAAGGTGATTTACTAAGGTTTGCGCTCGTCAATGTGTTTGCTCCATTATTTACCACCCCCCAAAAAAAGCATGTCTTATGCTGCCTTCACGTGCTATCAGAAATTTCGTAATTCCCACTTCGTGATTACGAGCTTGTTGCATTGAAGTGAGTGACTTCAAAGGGCGTTCATGTGCAATTTTTAACTAGAAAACTGAAGGCAGCTTTAAACTAGACGCTAATTTGCACTGCTCTTGGTAGATTGCGTTGGTCATGGAAATGATCCGTCTGCATCTGTGCATCTGCTAATAAATCCAGATCAAAACCAAGATTGGATTTTGTGATCTAATCTGATTTCAGAATCCTTTTTTTTCTTTTGAACAACCCATTTTCAAGATTTGATCCAATCCAATAGACAAAATCCGATCGGAGTACTTTTGAACAACTGGCTCCTGAAAAAGTGTGTATCTGGTCAGGGTGATCCAGTGCAATTTTGCTTTGACAAAACCGGCACAAAAGTAAGATGGAATACCTGATCCTAAATAGCAAAACGTGGGACTTCCAAATCCAGATCATTCTGATCCAGATGAAACTTTTTGACTTTTGGCCCAAGGTTATTCCCACTCCCACTCTGACCACATTGGAAAACCCAGATGCCTAAGAATTATATTCTGACTAGGGCTGCACTATAAATTGCAGTTAACATGAAATTGCACCTATCGCGATTAAGAAATCGCAAAGGCTGCGGTTATTTTGTATGCGCAGTTTTCAGTGCAGGGTGGCTCTGTGATCAGTAGTAAATGCTGCTCCATCTGAACGATCCATCACTGCGAGTTTGAGTCGCTTATAACGTGCATTAGAAAAAGCAACACACATCAAACATCTTTCCAAATTTGAGAAGCATTCAGTCATGTTTAATCAATCAAAGAGTTTCAATATTCTGTTTATTCAGCTCATATATAGTACGATGTTCATAGGGATTTCCTGGAATGACGTGTGCTATTGTACTTCTGCGCCACATATTTGGAGTACCTTGTGCAAGAGTGCCCTCTGGCTTGCAGATGGAGCAGCATTTACTACTGATCACAGCTTCACTGAGAAGCTGCGCATTAAATCTGTAGTCCGTAACTTTTTTTGGTTAAAAATGATCCAAATTCAATTTTTGAGCAAGCTGTTGACATTTTCTGGTGAAAATTCTTATTTAGGTTATACTCCAAGACGTAGAATCTGTGAAGTACCTGTGAATCTGTGAAGAATCTTCTGAAGTACAGTATCCACACCGGTGTGGTGACTGACAGCAAGCCGCACATACTCCTCAAAACATTAGATTCATCCGCGGTGAGAAGCCACGGCGTTGCACAACTCACGTACAGATGATAACTCTGCAAATAACTGCAATTGCAGAGATGGCGAGACAGAGGCAAAACTTACAGACTGCAGCTTTAAATAATCGCAGCCTTCGCCAAATCACGTGCGGTTTAATTGCGATTTATCGTGCAGCCCTAATTCTGACCGCTCAAGATGCCTTGTTGTCAAGTTCTGACGTCTGCCTCTTTAAATGTTTGAGCTTTTTAAAGCAGGATGGATTCTGATTGGCTGTCAATGTTTTTATCATTCATAAGCTGGAAAGAATCGTTCTGAAAGTGATTCCAACTATATCGTTCCCCTGTGCCGTTATCATTATAGTTGTGGACTCTATTTTATTATACTTTTATATAACTTTAACGTTACCGCCCTTGGTGTATTATGCCTATTTTCATTTCTCCTGAGAAAGTTGATAAGTTGATGTAGCTGAGAAGTCTCCAATATATAAATCAGTTATCTGAATAATATTTATATATTATAGTATTTATTGATATTTTGAATTTGCTATATTTTTATCTTGTTCTATTTAACTCTATATTGTAACATTAATACTTAAACATATGTTTTATTTCAATTAGTTGCCAAAGCAACTTTTCTAATTATTGCTAGGTCTTTCAGTTTTCATATAATATATATTTTTTTATTTCAGCCTTTCAATAGTTTAATTGTTTTAATTTCGTTTGATAGCCCCCCTGGGAAATATAACAGTCCCCACCGCCACACCCCCAAGTTGTGTGTCCTGGGGCTAGGCTTGGTTACAGTTTTAATTGACAATAACAACATTGCTATGAATGAGCAACCTATACCAGTAGAGGCTAATGGGCCGTGTTAACCAGCCAAACCTTCACCCCTTGTGCCCAACCCTTAGATATCACACTGCTTTCATGCTGGGTTTGCGTTTAGGGATGCTTTCCTCTCACCTGTGCTGATTCCATCCTCCTGTGGTGACTCATGTGCGCCTCCTGATGTTGCGGTCCAGCTTCTGTGAGAAGGGAAGCAAATGCATTTTGAGAACATCCCCAGTGTGTGATCAATCAAAGTTCCTCTGTGTATCAGTCATCCATTGCTATTAGAAATGAGCTAAACTGATTAGAGGGGAAGCACAGAGAACTTTTATCATCTGTCTCTCTCTCGCTCCGTTCTCTCCCATCTGCAGCGCTCTGAGACAAAGCACTATTTGGTGTGAGGGATAAAACATTAATCTTCTTTTAGTAAGTGTGGTAACTGCTTTATTCCCGTGAGCTGGCCAGCGGCTGTCTGGGAGACTGCTTCCTCCAAATATGTTTTCTGCTCACTTATTGTTCTATACTGTGGGGCACAATGGGTTAGAAGTACCTGTTTTCCATGGTTTTCCCATGGTTTTCCCATGGTTTTCCCATAAAATTACGTTTAATTATGTACGAAACGCACATACTCTCTTTCTTTCGCTCTCTCTGCTCTCCCACACAAACACACACACATACACTACGGACACACACTCGCACAGAAACGTACGGAGCCCCTAAAGGGACATGGTGGTAGAAAAAATTTAGGATGGGAGGAAAAATTTTTTTTTCAAATCTTTTGCGCTCTCTTGTAAAACTTTTGCAATCCCCCGAGAAACTTTGCATTCCCTCGCAAAGATACTTACAGATAGTTAACGTGAGACACTTACAATAGAAGTGAATGGGACCAATCCATAATTGTTAAATACTGTGTAAAGCAAATCCAAGTTTGACAATGTTACGTCATATACAATAAAACCCTAAACTGACTGTAAAAATAATGATTTAAACAGCTTTACAGCTCAAATAATAGCTTTTTAACTGAATGTATGTAAGAGCTTTTATAAAATTTTAAGCTTTACGTTTCTGCTTTTAACACCTCCAATTGGTTCCATTCACTTCTATTGTAAAGTCGTTGAGACAAAAAATATTTTTTTGTGGTAATCAAAAAGATGCTGTTGACTGAACTTGTTCACTTGCTCTGATGTAATTTACATACAACCAGATTTGCATCAAAACGGCATCTGATGGATACTGACAAATTTGTCCCAAACATTTCTGTATATCCAGTATTTACGTCCCTCTCTCATCCTTCACTTAGAAATGCACAGATAATTCATGAAAGATGGATGTCATTAAAGGCCACCTTTCACTTGGCATTAATTTTTAATTACCATCTGGAAATTCTTTAGCTGGATTGCATTTACACCTTGCATATCCCACACTGCAATAAATTATTTTCTTACTCTGTGGTATTTTTGTCTTATTTTCCAGTAAAAATATAAACAGTCTACATTTACTTGAGATGCTAAATGATAAGATATTAAGTCTAGTTTTTCTGGGTGGGGGATCACAATTAATTAAATTTAGCTGAAAACAAGAAAGAATATCTGCCAATATTAGATATTCGGGTAAGAAAAATAAACTTGTTTTAATTAAAATTTTTCTCACCCCATTGGCAGAAACATATTCACATTTATTTGTGCAAAATTACATATATTCCAGATTATACACACATATTTTACACACAGAATCTGTTTTTGTAAACAGAATTTTGGTAGTAAAAAAACTTTTATTTTTAATGTATTTACATGTTCTTTTACATTTTTTTTTAAATCTCATTTTATTGTATTTAACTCTAATTTGATTATATTTTCCTGTTCCAATCAGACTAGTGCCGTTAGCTCTGTTTAAATTAATAATTAAATGCATTCTGACAATTTTCTCCCAAAAGTTTCAGTGATCCGATCACAATGCATTTATACCTGGCTTTTAATGTGGCCAAGGGGTTTTCGACTGTAATCCAATCACCGCAAACGCATGTTCATGTGTAAAGGTGGCCTAAATGGTCTCTGTTTTGTTTTGTACTATTTTACTATGCTCTGAAATTAAATGTACTTTGTTCTGTCCAGTGGAAAGCAACGTTACTTCTTTCAATAAACCCAATCCCGCAGTCAGCTGTTGTCCAATAGATGACCACTGTGAGAAGGTTGACTGGTTTGTAACCCCAATATCCCTGAGCATCTGATGGTCTGCTGTAACATCTGCTGTCTCATTTGCCATTCTAATTCAAATCCCATGTGGCTGAAATAGGGAGAGAGTGCACTAATTGACACAAATTGCAGCGTACTTTTTCAAGAGTTGTTTTCAGAAATATTTACGGTCACATCTCACAGAGGACATTGCTTACGGACACTTACTGATAAAGAGTTAGATTCAAAGAGTTAGATTTAACTTTAGAGAGCGACAGTTGGGTTTCGGAAGTAAAAACGCCATTCATTTTCACCATAGGGAAATATATTAATAAATTATAAACCTTTAAAAGTGCAATGTGTAGTATTTATGAGGAATTTATGAGAAATGCAATATAATATACATAACTATATTTTCAGTGGTGTGTTAAGACCTTACATAATGAACCGTTATGTTTTTATTACCTTAGAATGAGCCATTTCTATCTTCATACACCGCGGGTGCACAGCCATGTTTCTACAGTAGCCCTAAACGGACAAACTGCTCTACTGAGCGCTAGCTACTCCCTGCTGTATCAGACGACATCTTTGTCATGTGTCGCTCACCGTAGCTTCTCTATGTGCTTTGAAAGGGAGGGGTGAGCGGTGAACCTTTAAAGACAGACCAACTGTGAGCTACGACGTTGTTAATGTATGGTATTTGCTTCTGTTGAAGCCATCATCCCGCATTTGATTTATTTATTTTTTAAATAATCGTTTAACTGTGGAATTGGTGATGAAAAACTACATTACCCATGATGCTGTACAAAGAATTCCACCAATCAGAGAGTCAAGACATGCAAAATGCGCCAAAAGAGTTCTTTAGCCCCGCCCACTCCCTTGAAGTGCTGCGAATGACATAATCGGGTCGGTCTTCCTACACTCTCATTGCGTGTTGTGTTGACGCCAGGGCCGTAACCACCATAGACATTGAGGGGGACAAGTCCCCTTCAATAATTAGAAATGGACAAATTGTCCACCCCCAATATTTGAAATTCTTGCACTGATGCACTCTATTAAGCAGCGTTCCTTATGTTGTTAGGATGACAAAAAGGCTTAAAAGTTACATTTTTAGTCTGGTCTGCCTCAGCAGTCTAACAGCGCTCGTCAGTGTCACAATGATTGAGATGGCCAATCAAATCAAAGTAGGCGGGGTTTACTGTTTACAGTAGCAGAGCGTGAATTCCAGTGCAAAGTGTCCGTTTAATATTGAAAGAGAGTGAGGTAAGAAACAAAACATTATTTACTGACACAACTGATTTGCGATAGAAATGTTAAACGACCGACAGTAACATCCAGGGATGCAAACTACTCGATTTTCCCCCTCAAATATGGTCATTTTGAATGGAAAATATGCATTTATGTGATTCATAGAATTCCTGAGTGTGAAGAGACAAGGAACATTTTATTAGTCATACAAATAAAAGAACATATGTGCATATTTTAATGCAAATATTATTTGCAAATAGTTCAAAATGATTATTTCCCAACTAGAATTAGACCTAGAATTTTCTTTTCAGTTAGTTGCATAGCAGTCAATGAAGGGACAGAAACCTCTCAGATTTCATTAAAAATATCTTCATTTGTAGTTCGAAGATGAACTAATGTCTTTGGTTTGGAAGGACATGAGGATGAGTAATTAATGACAGAAATTTCATTTTTGGGTAAACTAACCCTAAAGAATTCACTTGTTGTCTTCCATATGAAAGTTTGGAATGACATAAGAGTGAGTAAATAATGTCAGAAGTTTAATTTTTAGATGAAATATTCCTGTAATGCCTAATTTATTGAATCATGAAATGGTGCAGTATAATTTAGTGCATATTTGAAACTCTGCTCCCTCTACTTTTACATGGCCGACAGACTTTAATGGAAAAACAAATGACTTGCACGGAAAGAAAAGTCTGCATCTCCCTTAACTCTCCACCGGTAATACATTTCCAACTTGATTAGAGGTAAAAGCTTGGAAGTTCTTTCATTTCTGTTGATTTAGTTGATACAGGAATGAAATGGAAAGCCATTTATTCTTGCAATAGAAAGGTGCATTTCAAAGAGTCTGCTCTGTCTTTTACTAATACCTAATTATTAGGGATTACATTTGTCCTCTTCTGTGCAAACTATGTCAGTCTGAGGAAGTCATGGCATATGCATCATCAAGTGCTCGTCTTAAACCTCTGATGTACCACTAGCACTACAAAAAGATCCTTATATTACAGAACCATTAGATTTTTGTGGCCGTTGTTCAAGGAATGCAAAGTACAGGTTGCTTTTGTTTGAATTAAGATGTCCCAGGGCTTTAAAAGCATGCTGTGCCATTTAAAAACGGAGCCGGTGGAAGTAAAGCAAACATATGAATAGGCACTCGGGTTTGACCCGGCCTCTGTTTGTTAGTCTCCAAGCGTCGAACCTCTTATAGACCTGGCTGACAATAGTTGTGGGTGGTAATGTAAGTTTCTGAGAGCTGTTGTCAACATCGGCAAAGTGTATCATAAAAGGGCTGCCTCAATCTCTCGCAGGCCTCCCATTGAGTGTGTTTAAAAGTGAGAAGGTAGTCAGAGCCAAGCTTCATTTCTCATTTAACAGTGAAAGACTTTCGCTAAACGCAGCTTGAACTTAATATTCCAGGCCTAATTCCCTTCAGTAAAACATGTTCATAATTCATTTCGGAGATGCATTTGCTTTGTTTTCTTTTAAAGAGCCGCTCAAAGTTTGTAGTGATTATTCATTTTCAGTGCATAATACCTGTTCTGGGTCATTAGGGAACTTAAGAAAATTATTTGGAAACAATTTCAGGGCCGGCATACATCAGGAGTTTGTAAATTAGCATCACAAAGAAATTTTCTGCCAGTGTTAACATGGTAAGACTTCATTACAGCGACTGCTAAATCGTTTTTGAAGAACACATTAAGCATAATATACATTATATACATCAAATATACATATTCATAATCAGGACTGTGTATGCATCAAGACATAACTAAACAACCAGAAAAATACCTATTTTGAGTAACTGTACTTCATTATAATATTTAAAGACCCCATTATATCTAAATTATATAGAACTTTAAAGCTATTAGTTCAATGTTTTATTTATATATGATAGTGTGCACCTCAACATTGGCATGAACTTATATTTAGAAATATATGCATTTAGAAATTACAGATTTTTTCTTCTTGGAAAACTGACTTGTACACTTTGATGAGGTATTTTTGTATTATTCTGGGGAATTTGTAGTTTATATACTATTTTACAAAACAAAAAACATCTCTGCATTTAGACCTAAATCTTTCTGCTTATCAAAATAGTTTTTTTCCCCTGTCTGATTTAACTAATGATAATTATTTCAGTGCAAATGTAACTGGACACAATTATGGTCATACGCTATTATGAAAATATACTTCATCTTTGAATACATTTTAAGGATGCATTCAACCATTTTTTCATTATAAAAAAGTTTTACATAAAGACATGAATTGTACCTTCACTCTTGGAATAAATGAATCATGACTGACTGTGAATAGAGCATTTCTTCAATGGCTTTTGTAATTGAAATTTTGGCTTTTGTGTGCTGCAGTTGGAAGTATAATCTAAGACAACTTCCATATCGACCAGTGCAACACAAAAAGGACTGAGTTTACTTTTAATTATAAAAGTGATGCCGACTGCAGTGATGGCGTATTTTTGTAGGCCAACTCGGAAGTCAGCGTCACCCTGATTCACTTGACAAAAACAGAATTTTTCCATTGGCTTTTGGATTATTGCAAAAAATTAGCTCAGTGTCCAACAACAAAAGACTATGGGCCCTATTTCAACGATCTGAGCGCACTTGTGGCGTGTCCGAATCCACTTTTGCCAGTTTAACAATGTAAAAAATGGTTGGCGCGCCAGGTGCATGGTCCAAAAGGGTTGTACGTAGTCATGGGTGTGTTTTGGGCGTAACATACAATAAACCAATCAGAGTCCTATACCCTTTAAAAGCCAGTTGCGCTTGCACCATGGAGGATTTGCTATTTACATGGCAGAATTTGTGAGCGGAAAGACTGAACACTTCTCCAGAGAGGAATCCTTTAATTTTTAATATTTGGCATGTTTGTGTGCTGCTGCGCATCCCTGTGTGTGTAATAAGTAGAGTGTATGCGTGTTGTGGACCCGCCTATAGGCACATATTACTAACACGCCCTTTAAATAACACAAAAAATACTTACAAAGTAAGTAGGCGCTATTGACACAAAGGCGCTATTGACTTTAGACCAGGTTTTTGTTGGTCAATGGCGCAGTCGTTTTCAGTTATAGCAACACGGCAACAATGCGCCTGAACACACCTCGTTTTCAGACCAGCACGCCCATGCGCGAGTACATTTGCTATTTAAACAACGTGGCGCTGGATGTGAAAATGATAACTGCACTTACAACTGTGGAGGTTGTAAAAGTAGACTAGTGAGTAGATGAGTTTAATTGTTAAAGTTGTAAAGTCGAAAGTGCACGATAAATAAAGTTATTGTCTCCCAAAAGAAAGAATCAACTCTAAACCGCCTATACGAGTCGCTTGTACTTAGAATCTCACTGCGTGATGGTTCTGCGTCACTAGAAAAGACATTTGCGTAATGCCGCTCGCGAACAACATGTCCCGCCTTCAAACGTCATTTTACTGACGACTGCTTCTCAAATCAACGCGGGATTCACAAAACGCTTACTCTTGAAAGATTGGTCAGTACTAGTTTATTTGGACCAGCTTGCTCCTCAGAATCACAACCTATAAGTATGAATAATTATTGATGTATATATTTTCTACCGGGTGTTCAAAATACGTTGTTTTGTGTTTTATATTGTGTACGTTTCTGGCTAACCGGCTAACTCACGTTATTACTGTCTTACTGAAATACTTCTGCTAATCAGCTGGGGGCCACTATTACCTAAAATTGTGTCTATTAATGCAGATTGTCTGGCGTTCATACTATTTTGAGTAAAGATAAAGGATGGAGCAAGTTTGTTTTACAAACTTTAAATGTTAAATCAGTCATTCACCGTTATTGATACAGTTCCTGCATGTACACCGCAATAAATTAGAAAAACACACATGGGTTTGTTGATGGACGTACACTTGTTAATGCTGATGGTGAGGAGTTCTAGTTGAAACATCTCATAATGTACCTCAAACTGAGTAGTTATCATTGAGAAACGTCCTGCTCAAGACATCCTTGCGATGGAGGTTTGGGTTGAATAATTAGTTCTTCCAATGTTTCATCATCAGACTCGCGCTCGGATTGATATGATAAAATCGATGTCTTTACAGTGTGTACAATCGCTGAGCTTTAGGAAGCAGAGCTGAAGTTCAGTTATGGTAATGGGGGTTTAGCTTCAGAAACACACGCTGATGAAATTGGAAGTGCTAAAATGCAACCTTGCTTCTGGGTTTTGGCCTGCAAAAATACGTCATCCCTGCAGCACTATTTAAAATGTATTTGTGTACGATGTGCAATTTCAGTATGTAACTCCGTGTGTCCTAGAGCCTTATAGTCAAGACACTGAAAGAAATTATGACTAAGTTGCTTTACAAAGTTTGTGCATCAAAACTAATGAGAAAACATCCACTGTCTCTCGGTTGCATTAGTCATTTTGGTTGCATCAAAAAGGTGTAGGGTTTACTTTTAAGTAGTTAAATGTGGAGTCTTTTTTACTTTCACTAAAGTAGTACTTGGACTTTTAATTAAGTACAATTTTGACACATAACCTATAATTATACATACTTTCTCAGTACTTGTTACATTGCTACCTTTGCCTCTATTTAGACAAGTTAATTATGGGCTAAACTGATTTTGAATGCATTTTAGGGTGGGCGTAAGTGCCGTCCTAGTGAGTGTCCACTTCAGAGTATGCCGCAGAGGTGTGTGACTTTTAATGTCTCCAGAAATAGCGAAAACATCAGGTTTGTTGTGTTTTAGCGGAGAAGATCCACTCACAAACTTCTGTGAGCATCTATGAACCCTGATCCTCAGAGTGCACTTTCACTTTCCACCATCATTTATTAATACGCCCTGACCTGAGGTCTCCGCTCGTGAAAATACGACACCACAGCAGCGTCCCCAGCCGCCAACTCCACTTAAACAACAGTTTGTCCTCCTAATGAAAACCAAGGAGATGGTGCCACACACACACGCACAGCTCTCCATCAGAAAGATTGCTGAAAAGGTGACATGTCTGGTCCTTTGTGTCATTTCAGAGTGTCTCCGTAAACCTCAGAATATCCCTGCGTGTTGTTGAGCAGCCATAGGTGGGTGGCTTTTTTTTCTTAAGTATGATAGATGTAGTTTGGCGTACAGCTGCCTGACCGTCCGCATTGTGTCCCTGTTCTCCCGGAGGGGAAGAGACCGCCATCGAATAGCAATATAGCACTTCCAGCAAGCTTTTGTTTCCTCTCAATCTACAGTGACTGAATTGTTTAACGCTCTTATTGGCTTCCTACATAGTTCCTCTGAGTCGAGTGCTTATTGAAGACGAATGCATTCAGAAAAGCAGCGTTTCATTGTTCAGCGTTGGCTTTACTCAGCATTACTCAACTAAATTAGTTTTCTTGCTCCAAATTATTCACAGTAAACTCTCTACTGCAGAAATGGATAGCATGGATAGTCTCACAAGGTTTTATAGGCCTGAATAAGACTGAAATATATGTAAAACATAAAACATTACTTATGCACTCACTGATGAGCTAGTGTCTTGACATCAACCACTAGGTACGTCAATTGGGTATGGTGTACTGTACGACATTTGGCCTTGGCTGTCCAAAAAAAATAAAATAAATAATACTAATAATTGTGCAAAATAGTAAATTGATTAAGTAAAGTGGTCTATAAGTATTTTCTAACAGCTTGCGCCAGCGCAAACTCTCTTTTGGCGTTAAAAAACTACTGTCAGGATTTACTAAAGACACGCAGTGATAAATTAGCGCTGAAAAGGCGTGGACAGGGTTATGCATATGCATTTGGAGTTTCCCTTTCAGACACAGAATTTATGGGAGGAGAGTATTTAAATGAATCCCGCAAGGTGATTTACTAAGGTTTGCACCATTATTTACAGTGTTGGTCATTATGGAAATGATCCGGCTGCGTCTGTGTTCTTTAATTTGCGTGTCGTCAGTAGATCACACGCTGAACTGTCCACTCCCATCGGCGCTTTTTTGGAATTGTGCCATCACGTTAATTTGCCCTGTTTAGTAAATCTGGCCCTATGTGTAATTTAACACACACGTTGGGTTTCCATGTTTTATAGGGATTTTCCATAGACATAATTATTTTTATGTTGTACAAACTTTCTGCATTTTTACAATTTCAAAAAACAAATAAACAAAAAAATAAAAATTTAAAATGATTTATAAGCTGTTTTCCTCATGGGGAACAAAAAAATTACATTCTGTCCCTGCTACGTAGGGAATACCTGAACCACACACACTCACACACACACACACACACAAGTTTCTCATACGATGGGCCCAAAACATATTCATAACCACTATAATATTCATTGCATAGTTCAAAATGATAGCTAATTGTGTTTACAAAATTCATATTATAATCTATTCAATAAAAGTAACTTATTTAGCCTCTAGCAACTCACTTATAATTGCAGAATGCATCATTTTATTCTATTGTTTATCACTGACTTCAGCTATTTAACAGATTGCTATATCACTTAATGGAATAATTGTTTTTTAATGTAAATTCAATGCAAGCATCATATATATATTGTGTGTGCTTTGTTATGGTCAGGTAGGAATAAAGCTAGGAATTTAGAAGTTTGGATGACATCAATTATTTTCTTAGTCTGAATATGGGTCAGGTTCCCAACCTACTGAACTCTATGGCAGCTTGTAATTTGTTGGAATGATGCAAGTAGTCACTATTCATTTCCATTGCATGGAGGGAAAAAGACGCAATGAAAGTGAATGGTTACTGAGGCTATAACATCTTTTGTGCAGAGTAAATGATGACACAATTATCATTTTTGAGTGAACTGTCCCTTTAAGTCTGAAAAATATACAGTGATTCTTTGTTAAAACAGGGAGATTAAATTTGAAAACAGTTTTGCCTATTTATGAGAAAAACAGTGATCCCTCATGGATTCTTGTACACACTTTTGTAGTGCATTTCCACATTGTTGTGAAGGTCAGGCTGGACAGCAAAGGATGCTAACTGTCTGCCTCAACATGCTGTTTGGTGTGTGTGTGTGTGTGTGTGTGTTTCTCCTCAATGACACGCTGTCATTAGTGGTTTACTCAGGCAGAGTTGTTGAACCTGCTCTGTGTTAACAGTCACCATTTGATAAATATTTGATGTTTAAATGCAAGAATCCTTTTGATCGCAGTATATTTGGTTGTTTTAGTAAACAAACAAAAAAGTATAAAATTAAGCAAATGAACAGATGCTGCATGCGAAGAACAGTGTGTGAGCTGAGTAGTATGTCCAAATTCATAGTATTCATAAAACAGTATTCAAAAAATACCCGGATGACCTACTTTTATATTTCGGATGCAGCAAGACAATGATTACTAGCAATGATCAATCAAGAGATGAGATATATCACAGTTATGCTTTAGTAATGTTAGTATGGTAATCACTATATGATGTGGAAAGTGGAAAAGTCAAATAGCGCTAGAACTTTTCTGTAACATTATTTGAACTCTTTTAACCCTCAAAAGGCTAAAGAGAGTTTTTTTCCAAATGAAATGAGATCATGACATGACCCAATATAACGGCCGACGTATATTGCAGCTATTAAAGGTTTGTTGAATCATTTATCATAACTTGCTTTTTTGTTCACGGTTGCATCGGAAAAGAGGTTTTAAAGTTTAATAATAATGCATTTTCTTGATCAAGGAACCAAGGAATCATTCTCTAGCTTGAGAATCAAACCCCATTTTTTAAAGATTACAAAAAAAAAATACAAAACTGCACATTTTAGAGTGGTCTTTTATTGTGGCCAGCCTAATGCACACCTGTGCAATAATCATGCTGTCTAATCAGCATCTTGATATGCCACACCTGTGATTATCTCGGCAAAGGAGAAGTGCTCACTAACACAGATTTAGACCAGAAATAGGATTTTGAGAGAAATAGGCCTTTTGTGTACATCGAAAAAGTCTTAGATCTTTGAGTTCAGTTCATGAAAAATTTATAATTTTGTTCAGTGTATATTCAAACTGTCAACTCGAGGTGAACAAACAAGTGTATTCTATGATTAAAAAAAAATTCAGTCAGTATGCATTTTTAATCATGCTAAAATGGTGTAAGATTTAGGAATTCGATATTGTACTTATCCATTTAATTGCGAATGCAGTCAGTGCGCTTGCAGAGAGAGCCCACCCACACGCTCTTGTGATTGGCTGTGATTTTTGATTGATTGATCTTGGGTCGAGTCTGGTTTGCCGCTGAAAATCCTGTCACATTGCGTCTGGTTAGGACCTTTTACAGTCTATGGTTAGGACATGGCGTTAGGCTGTTTAAATTTGCTTTTCAAAGCTGCAACAGAACTAACGAGCAGCATCATGAGCTGTTTATTTCCCCTGCTTGTCTGAATGCCAGGGTATGGCATCTGCCATACTCTGCCATACGTAAACACCGTCCCTGCATGACAGTAACAGTGTAGTCTAGAAGTACCTTTAATCACTCACTGCCTTTATAGTTGTCCAGCAAAGGGAACATAACACAACCCTCACCAAAACTAACTTGATTTGATCATGATCTGATTAAAGGCTACCTGGATAAAGGGGGTCACCAAAGTGAAATTCCAAATTCATCGACATGCTTTAAATTATTCTAGAAACGTCAAGAGTCCCTTGACCCTCGCCTTCGTCTGTGATTCATGAGGGGCTGTTATTGATTTAAGCAGGTGTAAGGAGCCGTCTCACCGCAGAAGAAATTCAATCTTACCTGACATCCACAGGTTTATTGTTCAAGACGCTGTCACATCAGCCTGTGCTGCTTACATATCAAAACAAATGGCATAATTCAACATTTCACAGTCTCATTGTGCCATACACCAACAAATAATAGTACATCACTGTATGTTTGGTAGCTATAACGGCCTCAGAAAATACTTGGACTGAACATTTCTGAATGCCATTGCATTAGATAATAAATTAACAATTTGAATTTATTATTTCAGTTTTAAAAACAATACATGTAATGTTCGTATTTTATATTGTGACACTTTCTGATTGTCAAATGTTAATAACAAGGAACGTTCTCAGAACTTTGGTTAACATTCTGGCAACATTCTCTCAAAGTTATGAACAAACATTCGTCCAGTAATGTTAATAGAACATTCATACAAAGTTATGCGCTGCTTCCGAAATCGAATACTTCCCTGCTATATAGTATGCGAAAAGTCCCCGGATGATATTCTGAAGTGTGTTTAATAGACAATCTTCTATCCCATGAGGCCACGGGACGGGATTTATGAATGGAACTGAAGCGATGCAACTGATACTGGTAGGTCACGTCCCGTGACAGTGACAACATGGTGGATGTAATACGTCATAATTCATACTACCTATTATCATACTATATAGACTAGAGCGTACTTTAAAAAAAAAAAATGAATGGTCGCGAAGTAAATTCAAATTCAAATGTAGTGCCTACTCGGACAGTACGCGATTTCAGTCACAGTGATGGTCTTTAACAATTGAAATATTAGCATGAAAAAATTATTTATACATCATTAATGGAACGCTTTAGTTGGACAAACTTCTAATATTTTTTTAATGTTTTAGAATGTTCAGAGAACATTCAAAAGTAACGTTCCCATGATTGCAAAATTATAAAAAGGAATGTTCCCTTAAAGGCATAATATGTAAGATTTTTGGATTAAAATGGATTAAAATGGACCAAAATCCACTAGAACAATGTCATATATTTTGTTGACTTGTGTACTTGCATTATCCCAAATGAAGTGGTCTTTTGTGGCATAATAAAAGCTTCACGAAATCAAGGTGTCATCAAGCTACGCCTTTGTAGCAACCTCTAGCAGCGAAAAAGTACATATTGTGGCTTTAATATTTATTTGTAAAATCGCTAGGGGGGGGGGGGGGATGTGCAAGCGACACCCAACCATGCAACACATGTGCTAGCTGGGTAGTTAATGTAACTGTTACACTATACGAAAACTCACCATGACGTCACATCATTAATAACCGTTCTTCCGGGTGGCAAAAGCCGAAGCGTTCCTATGGCAAAGCTATTAAATTGCTTGGAAGGAAGACCCACCGTCGGCACTCGGCAGTAGTCTAATCTACATTTCAACAGTTCATTCAAAAACAGACGTGGTGGAAATTCAGACATAGTTAACATGATCATTGAGGGACTGATTAACTAATTCAGGAGACAGCAATACATGAAATGCCTAACCTTGGTCTAGTAGATGTAGCGCTAGTCTACTACCATAATGTTTAAATGAGCCTCAGCCTACCATTGAGTAGTTATTTTAGTGACTGTTGCTGTTTGACTTACAATATGTTAGGCTATGGTAGATGGTCTATTTCCCTGTTATCTAATCTAATTAAAAGGCTATGATCGTTTTCTGTTGCTCGGATCGGATGGCACAGATGTGAGCTTTTGACGGTGAAAAGGATAGCGCGCTACTCAGCTAGGCATTCACTCAAACTAAACTCCTGGTGATGATGAAACCAATGTGGTACACGCATCAATCATCCATCAGCAGTAGCCTACAACTGTTTTGCTTTTCCTATTTCTTCCATTGACATTTGATTAGTAGCCTACATGACACTAGAAGTTCTGTCTCTTCACTTCAGGCAGTGACTGGCAAGGAGTTTGATCTTCAAAAGAGACCTTAAGTTTAAAAATATTAGTCTCGAATTTCCCCAGCTGAAGATAATTATGCTCTGCTATGATTTTGTAGATGGACAGTTTTGATGACGTCCACTCGCTTTAACCTCCTCACCCACAGGTTCCGCTGGATATATTTACTTTTTTCTGAAGGAAATCGATAAAATCCTACATCTTTTGCTGTATATCTGGCGGCGCAACCCCAAACACAACACGTTTTCGTCAAAGTTTCAACTTTGAGCAACAATGTTTTTAACTATGTAACTGTTTCCAGTAGCCGGCTGGATCTCTTCAGTTGTTCAGTAGAAGCCGCTCGCGTTCTGCCACCCGGAAGTATCGTGGTGCCTATTGTTTACAAACATTCTGAAATGCCGTATTGTTGGTTAAAATTCATTGCACAAATTGCCATGAGAAATTAAATGATGGTGAAGCTGGAAAAAGTCTAGCATAGTTTAGTTTGATATAGGCCTATGTAGTCTAATGCAGTAAAATCCATACATTTTTAAACATGGTTTAAATTTTCAATTGTATTTGGGAGATGTTGAAAATACTTTCCAAGAGAGAAATGGTTTACTAAAGAGTTAAGGCAATAGTTTGCATGACTTATTGATTGTTCTCATGTCTATGAGAAATATGGAGAGCAAAGTGCTTGTTTGAATCTATTTTTGAGCCATGTGGTCCCTCTGTAATTTTTTTCATAATAGATGCTTTCGATTTGTGTGTAAAAATAATGCCTGTTGTTAACATTATGTGAAGAGACTTTAAATTAACCTATACGTTGCTAACAATTTGCTTAAACATGAAGTAATTTAGTTATTTTTCAGCATAATTTACTTCAACACATTTCAGTAGAGTCAACATTTGGTAAACAGCAGGTTGCTTTTCATTTTCTCCTAAGATTTCAGTTCGTGCAAAACTCATTAACTACCCAAAAAATAATTAGCATAGCGGGAAAGAAAAAAGGAAAAGAAGACCCAGAGGAAAAATTAAGCATTCAAAGTTTTTCTGTTGTGTGGCTTTATTCAAGTGTCAAGAACAAATGAAAGGGAAGATCCACGTGTTGAGCGGATATTTGTGAGTGTACAGAGATCATGAATGTACGTTTTAAAGAGATAGATCACCTAAAAGGGAATATTTTGTCATCATTTACTCATCCTCATGTTGTTTCCAAACCCCTATGATGACTTACTTTTTCCTGTCTAGTCACCTTTATTTATATAGAGCTTTATACAATACAGATTTTTTTCAAAGCAACTTTGCAGCGATAACAGGAAAATGATGCATTTCGGCTGTTGTTCAGCTGAAGTCAGTTCAGTGTGGATTTAGTTCTCTTGTAAAGATCATCAATTATTAAATGAGTTAATTTCATCTATAAATCAGTTCTGCTAAAAAAAGAAGACAAAAAGCATGTTCCTGCTGAACACAAACATTTGTAGACTGCGCATGTCACTCTTTTTTTATTCAGTTACAATTAATGGGGTCTGGAGCTTTCAATAAAAGGATGCAAAAACCATAAAAGTGTCATAAAAGCAGCCATGACTTGTGTGCTATATCCACGCTAACAAAAATATGTTATAAGAACGCTTTGCTAACGTTCTTAGAATGTTCATAACTTTGAGAGAACCTTGCCAGGACATTAGCTAAAGTTCTGAGAAAGTTCCCTGTTAGCTGCAATACTGCTTGTCTTTTATGATTATTATGAAAACTTAATGAACAGACCGAAAATAAAGGGGTCCTATTATGCTCATAAGCCCAAGTCTTGATTTTCTTTTTGGGGTGTACTAGAAAATGTTTTCATGCTTGATTGGTAAAAAAACACATTTTTTTTCATATATTTTACATTATTACAGCTCCTTTCTCCTCAGTCTGACTCGAACAGTCGTTTAGTTCCTGTTTCGATGAAGCCCCTCCTTCTGAAATTTGAAATGTGCTGTGATTGGTTAGCTGGCCCAGTGTTTTGCGATTGGCAGAGCTTAGTGCGTGTTCGGGACATGTCACGTCCCTTCATAACAGTGAGGATGCAGAACGGATTTCAAGCACAAATTTCACAGGATGTTTCAACGTGGTATGTTTTTTTTTTTGTTTTCTTATAGGTTATAGATAGGATGTTATCCACCATTTAATCATATTTGTCAGAAAACTATGGCAATACAAACAGTAAACGATCACAAAATCATGGATAATTTTCCTAAGGGAAGGTGAACAGTCTCACAAAAGCTACAGAAAACACTACATCAATACTGTAATGTTAGTTAGCAAGCGAGTTAATAGAAAACACAACTACAAGTAATAAGATCCATAAACAACAGATTGTCCCGACAAAATGGGAACTGCTTAATTTCAGGAGAATCTTTTGTGTGTAGCCTGCATTGTACTCTCTTAGGTTCTGGAAGCTGTCCTCTGTAAAACGTGCAGGGCATAGATAAGCGTTGGGGTTATAATGTTCAGAACCAGTGTTTAAAATAAATTAACCACTCTAGGTTCATTTAATCATCAGCCTTAGGACAAACTTATTCCAGGGTGGAAAAAAACAGCAACAACACACTTCATCTTCTCTAGAACAGCTCATCCAGGCCTTGCACCCTTTTTTGCGCATTCTGTAGGTGGAGATTATTTAAATTACTAACAGTGTGACTTCACAAGATTCTGAAAAACGTGTTGTAGTCCAAACGATCCGTTTGTTGTAATTCTTGAAAAGTGGATTCTGTAGAAGTGCCCTAATATTCCCTTTCATGCAGTGTGAACGGTCTGCAAAGTTGTAAAATCAAAAGTGCACGATAAATAAAGTTATTGTCTCCCAATAGAAAGAATCGACTCTGAACCGCCTATACGAGTCAACAGGAATTCTAATTAGTTGTGGCTACAAGTCACTAGCTAACACATTTGCATTATGCCTGCCTATGTTCTACATTGTCCATTTGCGAACAACTTGACCCGCCCTTCAAAACGGGATTCGCAAAACGCTTGCTCTTGAAAGATTGGTCAGTACTAGTTTATTTGGACCAGCTTGCTCCTCAGAATCACAACCTGTAAGTATGAATAATTATTGATGTATATATTTTCTACCGGGTGTTCAAAATACATCGTTTTTTTGTTTTATATTGTGTAATATAACACATTATTACTGTCTTACTGAAATAATTCTGCTAAGCAGCTGTGGGCCACTATTACCTAAAACTGGTTGTTCTTACTACTTTGAGTAAAGATAAAGGATGGAGCAAGATTTTTCCAAATCGGTCATTCATGTTAGCACTCAGCTAACATATTCGCTGTTATTGATACAGTTCATGCATGTGCACCGTGATAAATTATAAATATACACATGGGTTTGTTGATGGACGTACACTTGTTAATGCTGATGGTGAGGAAATACAGCTGCAACATCTCATAATATACGTCAAACTGAGTAGCGTATCTCTTTAGGAAGCAGAGCTGAAGTTCAGTTATGGTAATGGACATTTAGCTCATCCAACAAAGGAAAGTGTTTTTGACCTTTGATGCATGTAAACCTGTTGTAGGAGACCTCCAAAACAAAATAGAGTGTATGCAGTATGCACTTGAAGACTGAGGCAGCATTGGTTTTCAGTGTGAATGCCGCGAAAAACACACAAAACACATCTAAAACAGGAAAGAGCTTTGAGGTTGATGGTACAAACAGATTTGACAAGAAATCTGAGGTGTATTTTTACAAACTGCCGAAAGCTATAAAAGAAGCAAATGGATCGCTGCGAGTCACAGAAACAGGGTGACTCCAGGCAGCAAACGTGGATTTACAGTTATATATTTTGTGTCATTTTGTGTCAATATGTTGAATTTTGGGGTAAAATCATACCCTATATAGACAGTTTCAACGGCAACAACGTAAACAAACGTTACTGCCCATACACACTTTTGTGTCCCAAACGTAACTTCCGGTAGACGTCTGCAAACAATCAATAACAACAGAGGCTGCATTATCTTTCTTATGCGTTATCATCTTTTATTTTAATTGTGCAACATTATCTTAATTTATATGTTTTATTGTTTCAGCATGTTTATTATAAATAATCTCCCATTTCTGTCTGCAATAAAGAGTGGGCCCCCCTTAAAGGGTTAGTTCACCCAAAAATTTTAATTCTGTCATTAATTACTCACCCTCATGTCGATCCCAACCCGTAAGACCTTAGAGAATAAGAAAAATATCTTAATTTGTGTTCCGAAAATGAACGGAGGTCTTACGGGTTTGGAACGACATGAGGGTGAGTAATAATGACAGAATTAAAAATGTTGGGTGAACTAACCCTTTAAGGACCATGTAATGCCGTTTTCTGTACAGTAGCTATAAATTCTTGTGCGCCCGCCTTTCAATCATGCAATGCGTCGGAATAACGTTTCTTTGTTTCATAATATAAGTTTAATGTTGGGAAACTTAAACTTGTAGATAAAGTACCCTATTTGAGATTGATTGTATATGAATGCATCACAAAAAACCGTGCTCTATGGGCACTGCCATTAATAGAGGATAAAGCGAAAGTTGTTTTACACTCAGTGATAAAGGCCTATTACATACCCAATTTAAATATTTTGCGGGAAACATAAGTGCGATCAGTTATCCAGATGGCGACCACTTGAACAAATGTAAACGCGCCGAGTCCTGATTGACTGATGAGCCGATCTGCTTGATCAGATCACGGTGATCGCATGTTAATGCCAAGTGTAAACGCAGCCAGAATAAGTTACATCATAAGTAGATTATTTCTGATAACAAGCAAAATAAATAACAAGTAAATTACATTAGACATACAGTCTAAATGACATTAGACGCTACTCTCGTATGCAGTCAGACTGGATATTTATGAAGCATTCAAGGCTTTTTGGTGAGTCGCACACACTGGTTTTTGCGCTGGTGTCATATGCTCTCTGCTTGATCATTAATATTTATATCATGTTATCCAAGAATAGTATGTCAAAAATGTGTTTCTACTGAGTAGTGCGCCATACTATCCACTAGCCAGACCGATAAACAAACACAGACCGGAAGTTAACTTCGGGCCAGGCGTGTAACCGTGGCAACACGCGTGCATTCGATGAAACGGTCTATATTGTATTGTTATATATTGTATTGACAATTCAATATTTAACATCTTATATTCTGCATAATTGGATGTTTTTAAATTAGCACTGACAAAAACTATAGGGCTGGACGATATAAAAATATAACATTGATATAAGTGATCACCTGGATTTAGACCTATAATGTAAAGTGTTCACAGGCAAATTTGCTTTATGTATTTCCCCAGCGTTGAAATCAGGCACATATGAATGTCAGGAAACACGATTCCTGGCTGCATTTCAATATCCATGGATCATTGGATATTTGGTAAGTTGTAATGAACACTATATCGAGTCCAACCTTTAGTTTAAACTGATAATCGTTTGTTTTACTCATGTTTTCGCAGTTTCCCCTATTAACTTCATGCAGCAGCTCTTTTGCCACTCAGTCCGGCTGAGGGGGTGTGTTCCGGCGGCAATGTGACGTCAATGCATTGTATACCCTCTACTAGAAACCTTTAAAATAGCATAATAGCATAAAATAAGCTTTGAGCTTGTGACCTTGCAGATCTTTTTTTAATGCTCAAACAGCAACATTACAGACTAAAGTTGAAAAAGTGAAAAAGCATAATAAGACCCCATTAAAGCTGCCTTTCTGTGGCTGTAACATTGCATCCGAATGAATCATTCAGAATAATTTTGTGAACCAATGATTCTTTAAAAAGATTGGACTCAAAATAACAATTTGTTCAAAAATTGGACATTGTTACTTGTCTTACAAATTCATTATGAACTTATGAATGATAAATGTGTCAAGGAGAGCACGATGTCAAGGCTTTCAGTAAATGAGACTCTTTAGGTCTGTTAAGCTCCAATACGTCAGCATTCAACTTTTAATGCATGAGTCATTTGGTTGATTTTTATGATACTTTCGATGGTACTTTTGCATTTATTTATTTATTTATTGAAGCATTAAAGTTTCCATTTATTATAAATGAAATAAACTCTAATTTTGTGTTCCACAGAAGAAAGAAAGTCATCAAGGTTTGGAAAGACTTTCAATGTAAATAACTAGACAGAATTTTCATTTTATTTTGACATGACCCATTCCTTTAAAACCACTTCATTTAAGTGTCAAAAACAAAATAAATGTAAGAAGATCCATGGTTGAGTGAACTCCCTCAAGGTCATATAAGCACTCGACACTGTTAAGATCAGGAATAAAAAGATGATGCTTGTGTAAAGGGTTCACGTAAATCAGTACCACATAATCAGAGAAGCAAAATATTGTTTATAAGGAGCTACGGCAGCAGTGAGCTTTCTCTGTAAATAACCACAGCATTCTTGTGCATGGACCATAGAGAAAAAACACAGAAAAAAACAAGGCACTGTTGCAATGTTGAAATTGGTTGTCCTCATAAATATGTCATTGTATTTCTGAACATAAATATACTGGCCATATGGCTTTGTGAAATGCCATCAGAGCTTAACAGCAATTGCTTGTATTTATTCCAGCGAGAGATTTGAGATCTGTGCACATTTTATGCGCTTATAAATGGATATGAAAGGTAAATCTTTTAACACTAGGGCAGGCAGGCCCACCGTACAGTATCTGTCAAACTATGGAAATGGAGCTAATATTTACGGTGACGATATATCACTCCTCACACATGTCTGAATCTAGGAAGTGAAAATTAATTTTGGCTAGCAAAAATTGGGATTTCTAACTGTGCGTCAATTAAAGATCCATTATTTCTTGAGGTGAGATCTGCATGCTGTGGTAGTGTAATCTTGTATAATGTAGACCGGGGCTAGTTGTCACACTCTATATTTCTCAGAGTTGGTTAAATTTGGAGTTAGTTCCTGTATAGACATATAACAAATTCTTGGCTGCTTTGGTTTAACACCCGGGGCATGTTGTCACAGTGTATGGGGTAATTTGTCACGATGGAATTTGTAATTTGTCACGATGGAACAAATCTTATACGACTGATGCCAGACTGTCTGGGCCAAGAGCATTTTGAACTCTCTCTTGCAAAATTAGCATACCCACCCGAGTTAATCACCTCAGTATTGTCTTAATCTGTATTTCCTTCCCTTCACCCCCTCTTCCCCCACATCTTCTCTCCACATGCTGAGATAATCTGAAATTAACCCAAAAATCTATATGGTTTAATGTGAACAATTGTCATACAACACTATACATGTTTGGTATCATTTGAAATGTGACTGGCACAAAGGTCTCATTCCCACAAAAGTAAACCAAAAAGTAATAAAAGGTTTTACACACAGCTCTTACTGGCCTACGTCTGTTACACTCACCCCCCTAAACCTCACTCCAATCCAGGTCACGGCACCAAATGTTGCCGGTCTTAACCGCCCCGCTCCAATTGGGACTCGAACCGCAGTCTCTGGCTGTCAGTCGCTAGAGCACCTCTTGAGATCAAGGGAGTGAGGTTCAAGGTACCTCAGCACAAGTTTGGTATCGTTTTAAAGTGCAGCATTCTGACTTTGTGAATATTCATAGCGAATTCTCAAAGACATGTACCAATGAAATGTGATTTTCAAACTCATTCTGATGTAAACAAAACGATCTCACTCGCGCTGACTGACGGATCCGAAGCATGTGCACAAACACTCCTCAGAGTTACTCCCCAACACTGTGTAGCCTATATTGGGATCGCGGGAGTGAGGTTTACATGTAACTAGTAGTTACGTGTAACTAGATTAATTTGAAAAACTGTAATCAGTTACAGTTACTGTGAAAAAAATATGTAATTAAATTACAGTTACTTATGAAAATGTTAATGATTACAAAGGGGGTTACATCGGAATATGTTGAATAATATTAATTTGTTGCTTTGCCTGTTTTTGATGTGCACGATGCCTCCTGCCATTTAATGGCCGTTTTGTAAAGCGATGCTATTCTGATGCTTTTGATTGGTTCTTGTTTGAATTTGTAGCGCACCACGTCTGCCAAATTACATCAATCCACACTGTAGGCTTCAACCTGTCTGAGAGTTGCCACCATGGCGAGTGATAAAAAGGCATTCCAGTGCTGGAAAATAGAAAAGTAATCAAAAAGTAAATCAAATGTAATCAGTTACATTACTTTTATAAAGTAATTGAAATAGTTACACTACTTCTATCTGTTATGTCTTAAGTGAACATTTGGTTAACTATTGGGGAAAAACATCTGATGTGTAACATTATATCCGTGCAGTACAGTAGGTCTTA
The DNA here is from genome assembly GCA_039654625.1 of Rhinogobio ventralis. Lineage (NCBI taxonomy): Eukaryota > Metazoa > Chordata > Actinopteri > Cypriniformes > Gobionidae > Rhinogobio > Rhinogobio ventralis. The sequence continues at coordinate 8,047,896 of CM077203.1, forward strand.
ATATATAGGCTGCATGTTATACTGTGTTCATTAATTTTAATCAAACAATTGTGGTATCATGGGAAAAAAGTTGAATATATATTTTTCCTATAGATATTTGGTTTTGACTTGGTGTGTGCCAAATTTGGTGTTATTACCAGGGATTTTAAGGTATGGTTGCTAGGTGATTTTGTTTTGGAACCTTCAAAAAACTTTAACTGACTTTAGATTTTTCTCAAAATTGACTTTGCTGACTCTATCGACTTCAAACAGGTGTAGCTCTAAGAAATCATACATAATTTTGGGTTTTTTAATAGAAAATGTGAAAATTACAATACATTTGCTTATTGCAACTGATTTTTGCAGTACGGGTCACATTTATACATCATTCATGGAACTTTTTTTCTGAAGCGTTTTAGTTGGACATCTAACATTTTTTAAATGTTTCAGAACGTTCAGAGAACATTCAAAAGTAACATTCCCATAATGTGTGTAAAATTATCAAATTCAATGTTTCCCTAATGTTCACATAACTAAGAAAAAAACTTTTTAAAACATTTAAACATTCAGAGAACATTCTGAAACATTTTCATAACCTAATTGGAACGTTAGCAAAACTTAGAACTTAGAACATATTAGTTGATAGCTGGGAAGTTATTGAGTTACCCAACTTCCCTATGTGACAACTAGCCCCTTTCTTGCCTATAATGTAAAACATGCGCACTGGTTACTAAATGAAGTGCATGGGTTGGAGAGCTGTCTGTCCTCTGTAACATGCAATCTGATTGAGTGACAAGCAATGAGACGTAATTTATGGGTCCGTGGCACCTCAGAACGAACTAAAAGATTTCTCATTTAAATTCTAAGACGCCCAAGGCCTTAGAAGCATCAGAATGCTTTCTGAGTCATCGTCATTACCCTCAAAGCCACATCATTCACGAAAATCACCTATAATGTGGGTCTCTGCTGAACTGGGTAAATATTCACAGTGATCTGTTTCTAGTAACAGATTTTCATAATTTATACTTAAAGGGACAGTTCAACCCCCAATATATGAATATTCTGTCATTATTTCCAAATCTGTGTGCAGTTATTTTTACTCTAGGACAAAACAGGAAAAATTATGAGAAATTTGTTTGAGAAGCCATGTCTATCAAGCTGTAAAAGGACAATATAATTGCACCATGGCCTATGCCTCTCATAGAGAAAACAATTTTAGCCAGTGTATTGGCACATCGAGCTGGCAGTGATGTATCTTTAAAAGCTCACATTAAATGACACCGTTACTCTAATCGGGGCTCTGGCGCTTAAAACCCAGGTCACATTTAGTGGGCAAACAGGTTCAGTCCTACAAAGTCATTGAGATATGCAGCTCGTCAGATCCAGCCAGGCATATGAGGACCTCGTTACAAAGTCAGGCCAAGATTATAACTGTTTTTATGAAATACTAGAGATGCTGACTATGTGTGTATCTGTGTGTGTGTGTGTGTGTAGCAGGTTTTTCCTACATTCAACAATCCCAGCTTAACTCATAAGAACCCGGACCAATTTCTCCTTATAGGAAAATTATGGGGCATATAAAACCGGCTTAATGGACCACTTGTAATATGTTTCTGCAGTTGTTTTTGAAATACAACCCCTCCTTGTAAAAGATCTGTAAGGTTACATATATGTGACATTGGGCATTTATTACCATGGGACACCTTGTGTCATTCTTCTGAGTTCCAGATTTTATATAAAACATAGTGAAAGTACATAACACTAAAAAATTATTGAATCAGCTAAATTAATTGAGCAGCTCATTAACATTTTTCTTAATGTGACAAATACGTCACATTAAAATTCCACCTACTGTTTTAATGTTAACAGCCCGAATGTCTTTTTTATTTTTTATTAATTTGTTTAAGAAATGTATTAAAATCAGGTTAAGTGTAATTTATGATATGTTATTAAAACATTAGAACTGTTGCATGGGTTGAAACATACTTTTAGTAACAAAAACAAGCATTTTAAAAATTTGCTGACACTGCAACATATGCTAACCAGACAGGCCACCATTTTGAAAATGTTGCCATGGCAACAAAAAATGCACACATTGTCACATAACTGAACCTGGGTGTTCCTTACGTGTCACTTAGGGACTTCATGAGTTGAAATGGAGGGATAATGCTTTAAAAAGACCTTTCCAGATAATCACCAGTGTTTGTGACACCCGTATCACTGTGGGTTCTTATGGGTAAAAGGAACTCACACTCAGTAAATATCCTAAATATTTTAATTAAAACTCTATTTCTTGTAATTGTGACATATCTCACAAAAGGACTTTATATCTCACAAATGCAAAGTTAATTCTTATAGATGTGACATTATATTTAACACTTGTTGAAAACGTATTAAAGTTATTTCTTATACTGTATTTATTACTTTATATCTCAATACAACTTTCTCACAATTGCAAAGTTATTTATCATATTTGTGAATTTATTTCTCATAATTGTTTCTTTATTTCTAGCAACTCTGACTATTTCTTGGAATTGGGTTTATAAAGAAAATTATTAAAGTCATGGATAGCTTGAAATCATGCAAACAGGTGTCTATGAGTGATTGGGATCGGCAGCAATTGTTGTTAACTTATGGAAGTCATTGCGTCTCTGCGTCTGTGTGTGTGTTGTGTGTGTCTGTGTATGGTAAGGTTAAACAGCTTATACATTGTTTTAAATGATGATTGAAAATGTAAAAATGCAGAAAGTTTTCTGTGAGGGTTGTGTCTATGGGATCGAATATACAGTTTGTGCAGTATAAAAATCATTATGTCCATGGAAATTTCCCATAAAATATTGAAATCTTAATGTGCGTGTGTGTGTGTGTGCGTGTATGTGTGTGTGTAGTGAACACTATTTATTTTCCTAAGCTGCCCTGTAATGGGTATTTATCCCAATACTGTGGTAAAGTTCATAGAGTGAGTGAGGAAGAAAGGAGGCGTAGAGCGTTTGAGAGTGAAGCACAGCAAGCAGCAGCGATGGTACAGAAAACTAGCTGTAAGTGAACTTTTTCTCTGTGGGAATGTGTTGTGCGAGGTGTCTCAAAGGAGGCAGGTGCATCTTTCCGCTAATGCAATTAGCATGCAAGGACTGGAATAGTGTGTGCTTTGTTAAAAACTGCAATGTTGTAGTAAATCATTTATTCCAATTAATTCTGATAGGGGGGTTTCTTTTCTTTCTTGCTTTACAAAGTTTTGATGAAAAATACACACATTTTATTCACATTTATTTAGTTTTCAGTTTAATTGTAGTTACATTTTTTGTCATTTTGTTATGTGGTTTTGTCATTTTTATTATTATTATTATTTTTTTTTTTTAAATATGTATATTTTTTAATTTCAGGGGTGTCCCAAATGTGTATTAAGTTGTTTACAAATTACAGACATTAGTGTGTCATTTTTATTATTATTATTTTTTTAAATGTATATTTTTTATTAAGTTTTAGTTTGAGATATTTTAGTTTTCAACTTAAACTAAACGAAAATGAGAAATATATTCTTGGCAACTAGCTGAAATAAAATAGGTTTACGGTGTTTCGTGTTTTATGTCAGTACTTTTTTTTATGGTTTTACCTTGATTACAAGAGTTATTTCTGCACTTCCTTCCTTCTGCCTTTAAATCTGCATGACTTTCTGCAGACGTTCAGTCAAGTTGAATCCCTGTCTCTTTCCTCTCTTGCAGTGCAGAGTGTAATCAGGCCCTACAAGCCCACAGATAAGTCTGCTATTGTCTCTCTCTTCCGCTTTGGCATTCTGGAGCATGTCTACCCAGCTTTCTTCAAAGCCATGAGTCATCCGGACCACATCGGCATGACCCTCAGCGTTTCCGTGGCCGGATATGTGCTCGGAGGGAGCTCGTACTTCCAGGCCGTGCTCTTCGGAGGAGCTTGGGCTTGCTTGGTTTACTATTGCTGCTACGAAATTTATGACAGCTACCTCAAGAGGAGGATGGAGGTGGAAATGGCAGATATTCAGGCAAACTTCTTGGATAACCAGTTGAATCATTTCTGGGTGGCGGAGACAGAGGTGAACGGGCATTCGAAGGTGGTCGGGCTACTGGCTATAGTTGGTGTGAAGGATGGCATTTCGAAGGATGGGTGGAACGCAGATGATGCAGTGACAGCGGAGGTGTTTCAGTTAATCGTCTCCTTCCACCAGCGACGTCAAGGTCTGGGAACCCAGCTTGTAGAGACAGCCGTAGAGTTCTGTAAGGAGCAGGGACTTTCTCAGGTGGTCGTAGAGATCAGCTCCCCACAGACCGCGGCCGTTTCGATTTTCCGCAAACTGGGCTTTACTGTGACCTCTGTGCACAGCAACACACACTCCAACCATTTGGTCTCAAAACTGTCCAGGATCAATGTGATACGAATGGAAAAGCATCTATAATTTTCAACTAACTATGAGTAACTTTGCAACTACATGTCAACTAACTCTCATTTGCATGTACATGTCAACTAACTCTCATTAGAGTGTTAGGTTAGGGTTAGTAGAATAGTTGACATGTACATGTAAAGTGACATAGTCAGTAGAATGTCTGTTGGGGAGCATTAAAATAAAGTGTTAGCAGATATAAAGCAGACAACTATGGCTGACAGTTGGCATGTAGTTGCAAAGTTACTTATAGTAGAATGTCTAAAGTGGACTATCGAAATAAAGTGTTACCAGCAACAGATATGTTTAGATTTGTATCTCTTATTCACACATTTGACCCCTACATTCTCACTCCAAAGACAGTCAAAGAGCAATTCCAATTTAAATCAAATATAGTTTTTTTCTAGAGAATGTGTGGTTTCTTTATATTGCTATATGGGATCTAAACAAACGGCACAAGTAATAAACAATACAAATATTACAGTTTGCGCTCTCATCCATTAGAATTGTAATGCAAATAGAAGCTGAGGTCAACTTTTAACTTTGAATCTCATTGCTCCAGAGGAATTTATGCCAGCTGACCCATAAGACCATACTTAAATCTTAAAATACCTCTGAAATGCAAAACCAAAGAAAGCAGCTGGAGGTTTAACATTCTTGCAGCAACGTGAGCCTATTATGTAGATTAGAATAAAGGAGCTAGTGTTTACAACTCACATCTTTGGGAATAAAAGCCATGTTTAACCAGGTAACACCGTTATTGTATTGAAGAACATCAGTCATCAGTAGTACAGTGAGGAGGGGGGAGGGGGTTGCTTATATACTTATATTCATATATAAGCATGTAAGTTAAAAATATTTAATGCAATTAACGCAGCATCCATTTTTTTCTGGCATCCTTTGTCTAACATTACATTATATGATCACACCATCATTCATTCAAGTGCTGTTAGACCAATCAAATGTGATAAGACGCAAAAGAGAACTCAAATATACACAATGTCTGTGAAGCAGCTCTGTGTTCACTCACCCGAAACGCGTGTGATCCAGACAGCTCGCCAGTAACGGATTGAGTTCACCTTCATGTTTGAACGGACACACAAAATTGTTGATGAGTATCCTCTTAAGCAGTCTTAAAAGAGTTAAAAAGTCTTAAATGACCTTAAAGAGTTGTGAGAACATTGGATGTGTCAGATCCGCGTCATGTGCGTCAGGTCTTAAAGTGACAGCAGCCTAATAAATCTACTGCAGTGTCATGTAATGTTAATCAAACAACAAAAGACAAAGACAAAATCACTTTTGTAGCTTTAATAATGATTATTAATCTATATATTTTGGCAGAGCAAGTAAATAAATAGTGATATATTTACCTACATTTAGATATTTGTAGCATATTCAGCATATTCAGAATTAAGCCTACATTTATATATTCATATTTTCAGCACTACCAGTATATGCATTTTTACAGTGACATATTTGAATATTAAAAACATTTGTATATACATTTTTATTTATAATGATAATGATTTTACTTATAAAAAACAACATTTTAGTTTACATATAGTATATTTTAGAATTAATATTAGTATTATTATTAATTATTTCAGAATTTAGCATACATTTATATATTCAAATTATTATTTATTACATTTATAGTGATGTGTGTAATATAATTGATATATATATATATATATATATATATATATATATATATATATATATATATATATATATATATATACACTCACCTAAAGGATTATTAGGAACACCATACTAATACTGTGTTTGACCCCCTTTCGCCTTCAGAACTGCCTTAATTCTACGTGGCATTGATTCAACAAGGTGCTGAAAGCATTCTTCAGAAATGTTGGCCCATATTGATAGGATAGCATCTTGCAGTTGATGGAGATTTGTGGGATGCACATCCAGGGCACGAAGCTCCCGTTACACCACATCCCAAAGATGCTCTATTGGGTTGAGATCTGGTGACTGTGGGGGCCATTTTAGTACAGTGAACTCATTGTCATGTTCAAGAAACCAATTTGAAATGATTCGAGCTTTGTGACATGGTGCATTATCCTGCTGGAAGTAGCCATCAGAGGATGGGTACATGGTGGTCATAAAGGGATGGACATGGTCAGAAACAATGCTCAGGTAGGCTGTGGCATTTAAACGATGCCCAATTGGCACTAAGGGGCCTAAAGTGTGCCAAGAAAACATCCCCCACACCATTACACCACCACCACCAGCCTGCACAGTGGTAACAAGGCATGATGGATCCATGTTCTCATTCTGTTTACGCCAAATTCTGACTCTACCATCTGAATGTCTCAACAGAAATCGAGACTCATCAGACCAGGCAACATTTTTCCAGTCTTCAACTGTCCAATTTTGGTGAGCTCGTGCAAATTGTAGCCTCTTTTTCCTATTTGTAGTGGAGATGAGTGGTACCCGGTGGGGTCTTCTGCTGTTGTAGCCCATCCGCCTCAAGGTTGTGCATGTTGTGGCTTCACAAATGCTTTGCTGCATACCTCGGTTGTAACGAGTGGTTATTTCAGTCAAAGTTGCTCTTCTATCAGCTTGAATCAGTCGGCCCATTCTCCTCTGACCTCTAGCATCAACAAGGCATTTTCGCCCACAGGACTGCCGCATACTGGATGTTTTTCCCTTTTCACACCATTCTTTGTAAACTCTAGAAATGGTTGTGCGTGAAAATCCCAGTAACTGAGCAGATTGTGAAATACTCAGACCGACCCGTCTGGCACCAACAACCATGCCACGTTCAAAATTGCTTAAATCACCTTTCTTTCCCATTCTGACATTCAGTTTGGAGTTCATGAGACTGTCTTGACCAGGACCACACCCCTAAATGCATTGAAGCAACTGCCATGTGATTGGTTGATTAGATAATTGCATTAATGAGAAATTGAACAGGTGTTCCTAATAATCCTTTAGGTGAGTGTATATATATATATATATATATATATATAAAATATACATTTGGATTCATAATTATATATATCCAGGATTTATATTTATGCATTCAGATAAATGACCCTATAATCCAGTATATTCTTTCCCAAATGTGTGCTGTGGTAGGCTGAGATGCGCACACATTACTAGACAGAGCGCAGACATCAATCACCCGCCCAGATCTTGTCAGATGGTATTAAAGCACTGTCCAGTCGGCAGGTGATGATCTCTCCAGTGACGTCTGCGCTACTGAGCCCCCTTTCAGCCACTCCGATGGGAATTAGCCTCTAGTAATGACTTCCATCATTATTATTCCTACCATGCATAAGGAGGGGTTTTAAAATAATTGTCTAAATTGCACATCATGACTCTAATGCATGCATATGCACATATAAGTAAGGGACACATAATGTCAGGACGGATAATGCTGTAGTGTTAATGCTGAATAATTGGCAAGCGTCAAAGTGTGTGACTGTGCATTTTGGAGGCATTTTTACAGCTTGGAAAAGCTTGATGTTTTTGGAGATGATAAATATTCAATCAGTTGGTTAGGTTCCTCTATACTCAAAACATGGTACTAAGAATATGTATCAGTTTACAATGTGTAAATACAGCAGTGGGACTTCTAGAGCTGAGTTTACATGTGTATAGAGTTACATGTGCATTATCAGGACATAAAAAGTGTATATAATGCATAATTTTCCTTAGGAAATATCCACATTTTAAGGGTATTGTTAACCCTTAAATTTATTGTTTAAAGTTGACCTGAAATGGAAGTTGTAGAGAACCCTTTGACTAAAATGTTTATTATTTTCAATGATATTTATTTATTCATTCATTCATTCTAATTCCGTTTTGATTTTATTAAATTTTTATTTAATTTTACTCATCAAACTTTGTTTAGTCTTTTTTTTGGGAAGGTTACAACTTTGGTGTTCAACATATAGTTTCAAAAATGCAAACAATTAAAGATATTGAAATTTCAACTTCATTTGGTTGGTTTTATGTTGGTTTAAATTAGCTTTAAGAAAAGAAATATGACTATTTGTAAAAGGAAATGTGATAATTGAAGGTGTTTTCAAAAGAGGTAAATTATCTTTACAATTTCACATGGGTTTGATTCAGATTCAATTAGATGGTCCGTTTACACCTGGTGCAACTTACCCACTGACTCGGATCAACTTAAATTAAGCCACAGGAACACTTTTTTATAAGAAGCCATATTTTTAGAACCCTACGTCATAGATGTATTCTGATCATTTAAAATGATAGCAAACATCCTGAAATTACTTCAGATACTTTTTTATTGTACTTCTGCCTTATTTTCTCTTATCTTGAGGACCAAAAAAATGGTAAAAAAATGGCTCATCTTACCCCACTCTCCCCTATACTCACATAAAGTGACACATACATATACACATATACCATATAGCAAATCTCAGCAGATATATTATATCCAAATGTTTTTGCAGTATACAGTATACTCACGTGAGCTGATATATACTAAATAGCAAATGTCAAATACCTGATTTTTACTATATTATCGGCCAGTTCTTTATATAAAATTGTATATATAAGTATGTCCAACTTTATCCACATACATACAGTATGCTCATATACAGCAATATATATTATATAGAAAATTTCAACTGTTTGATTGCTTGTATCGTCACAAAATGTAAATTATATTATCGCCCAGCTCTAATCAGCTAAATGCGACTATAAAGCATGAAGATATTAAGATATTATTAACAATAACAGATTGAAACAACATGTATTGTGAAAAGTGCTATAGAAATAATTTGACTTTTAAAGGGGCTGTATGTAGAATTCAGAAACCCGTTTTTAGCGACACCGGTGGCCGTTAAGTAAACTGCGTGCTCGCACTCGTGCACACAGTGTTGCTAGGCAGTTGCTAGGGTGTCTGTGGTGTTTCTAAATAGTTGCTTGCTAGCAGTCAAAATGTTAAGTCAGTATCACTGTATGGGGCTTATTGGGATGCTCAAACAATGATTTTCTTTCAATGTTTTGAAAGAGTTGCAGTGTTTACACTTTCCAGGAAATCATCTTACAAATGGCTTATTTAGAGTTGTATCTGCATATTAAGCTAGGGAAAGTATTCAAACTGCGAAAAAATTACACACACATCACCTCTAAATAGAAAGGCCATTTCATATACCATCATCTTTTAGAAGACATTAAAGCGGCGAGATAAAGGAGGGATGAGAGATGCAAAAAGCTCAGTTCTCTTTAATGAACTCACCCTTGGGTTTAAGAGGGAACATAGAAATCAACACCCACACGCACACACACACACACACACACACACACACACACTGCTGAGTGCAAGGCGAGTATGGAATGCCAATTAATTCAAAAATGTTCCTTTTTGTTTAATGCAAATTTTGGGGGCACAAGCTGAATATACTAAAGCCAGGGCTGTTAATTATTATAACTTTTTTTTAAATATCCAAAAGTATTTAATGTGTTCAGTTTATTGCACTCATGCAATTCTGCTTCATTTATCATTTGTGATAAATTTATCAAGTGATTTACAGAGGATTTTTTATAACAGTGATCTCATTATCTTTTATGTGGAAACAAATATTCTGCAGCATACTGTGTGACTGCCGGATATATGAATCACTAGAGTTCCCTTTCAGTCGGTCACGTTTGACGTATGTCGGACGTCACCGACGAATTGGCATCACTTCAGGGAGCCCCTATCAGCTTCGAGATATAGAGAACCGGCCAATGACTATTGGCGTGCGAGATTTGCATCTCGTGCTCCGCCCCGCAGCGCGGGTATAAAGCAGAAGCGAATGCAGCGCACTGTTGTCATTCACTTCGGAGCCGAACGGAGTTGATGAAGCACAGACTGCTTGTATTCAGCAAGAGAGAGAGAGAGAATTGGCTGAGGATCGTTCTTGTGCTGGTCAGACGGCACAAAACAGCGTGACCACGGGCTCACCGCTGCTGAAAGAAGAGACCAACTGCTGTTTTCACAGCAACAGTCAAATTAAAAAAATAAAAAAAAAACTGTTGGTCCGTGAAGTGTTTCACTTTGAGAGCAGATACAGGCTGCACTATCTCCTGTATTCTGCCGCGGTCTTCCCTGGGTGCTTCAGCACTAAAAGAGCGTTTCCTCACAAAAAGAGCAACACGGGTGTGACACTGAGTCTTTTTCAAGATGTCATTCCACCCGTGCGTTTCTGGATGCGGTCGTTCCCTGTCGCCCGCTGACGGTCACAATCACGTGCCTGGGCATTCAGCATGCTGAGGCGGCTTTTGTGGATAGTTCATGTTCCGACTGCGGGAACATGACTATCGCGGCGCTTAGGTCGAGACTCGCCTACCTTCGGGAAGACCGAGTCCCCCTACCCATACCTCGATCTAGTGCTATTCCTGCCCAGCAGAATAGACCTACTTCGACGGATGGCCGGGGTGACCTGAGGATTACGTTTAGGGCAAACCCGCCGAGCCAGCCTCCGCAGGCCCCTAATCCCTCACAAGCGCCGCTACCGGTAGAGCTTCCGGAGGAAACTGCTGACCCCGCCCACGGCCGGCCAGTGGTGACCTTCGGGGCTCCGGCGGATGAGCAGATGTCGATCGCTGCATCGGAGGGGGAGTTCCAGTCCTCAGGGGATGACGATTCGGCTGCACTGCCTCCCTCTGGGAGAGTGGCAGCGGTCGAGTCGGACCCTGAGTTGACGGCTATGCTTTCCCGGGCCGCCGAAAAGGTCGGGCTTGAGTGGAACCCTCCACCACGTCACGAACCTTCTAGGTTAGACGATTGGTTTTCTGAGAACCAGCGCAACCCGCCCCGGTGCCTTTCTTCCCGGAGGTGCATGAGGAGCTCACCAGGTCGTGGACGACACCTTTTAGTGGCAGAAACAGACCTGGTGGCTCCTCCCTCCTCACTACCCTTGACGGCGGGCAAGCCAAGGGGTACGTGGGAATCCCGCCAGTGGAGCGGGCCGTCGCGATGCAACTGTGTCCGGCGACCGCTTCCAACTGGCGCGGTGACCCGCGGCTCCCGTCCAAGGTCTGTAAGTTCTCTTCCAGTCTAACTGGGAAGGCTTACAGGTCTTGTGGCCAGGCTGCGTCCGCCTTGCATGCCATGGCGTTGCTCCAGGTGCACCAGGCCCAGGCACTCATGGACATGCACGAGGGTAGGCCTGACCCAGAGCTCCTCCGGGACCTCCGGACGGCGACGGACCTCGCCCTCAGGGCGACAAAAGTCACCGCCCGTTCTCTTGGCCAGGCGATGTCCACCTTAGTGGTCCAGGAACGGCATCTCTGGCTCAACCTGGCCGACATGAGGGAGACCAATAAATATCGGTTCCTGGACTCCCCCATCTCTTCGCCCGGGTTGTTCGGCAACGCGGTCGAGAGCTTTGCCCAGCAGTTCTTGGCCGCCCAGAACCAGACGGAGGCGATTAAACACATCCTGCCCCGGCGGCCAGCGGCTGCCTCTACCCTGCCGCCGGTCGCAGCGCCTCCGCCTGCCCATCGCCGAGGACATCCGCCCGCCGCCCCCGCTCCCGCCCCAGCTCAGCAGCAGCCTCCACCCAGGCGTAGGCGTGGAGCCAGCCGTGGGAAGGACGTCCAGCCCGCTCAGTCCGCTGCCAATCCAGGTGGCAAGCGCCGTCGTAAGAGACCCTGAGACGGGCCACCCAGAGATGGAGGAGACTGCTCTTCAGCAGATGGCTGCAGCACCACTCCTTCCCCCGGAGGAGGGCCGGGGGAGAATCTTTTGTTGTCATTTGATTTCTGTTCCCAAATTATCAACAAAAGAGCAGTTTCCGAAATCTCTGGGTGCCAAGAGAGCGGTGTTCGACGCTTCCATGCCTTGTCACCCTCAGGCGCCTCTCTTATCGCCAGCAGGGGGTGCCGGCTGTGGGGACGCACACAAGCGGCCTTCTCACACTCGCACACCCCCTCAGCGGAAGCAGGTAAGTGTTGCGCAGCTCACTCAGACCCCACTTCGGGCCGCTCTCATGCCGTCCGAGTCGGGTCCCTGCATGCCGCCTTGCTGCCCCGTTGCGGGTACGTCTGTGGTGCCGATGGTCCCGCTTGTACGGTCGCTGGGAGCCTGGCTAGCGCTCCCCAGCCCGTCTCGCTGGCTCATCCGTACCATCAGACTCGGCTATGCGATTCAGTTCGCCCGGCGTCCCCCCAAGTTCAGGAGCGTTCACTTCACCTCTGTGTCGAAGGAGAATGCCCCTGTGCTTCAGGCGGAGATGCCGAAGGACGCGATAGAGCCGGTCCCTCCAGCCGATATGAAGACCGGCTTCTACAGCCCATACTTCATTGTACCCAAGAAACTGCTCCCGTCGCATGTCACAACTCGCCCGCCATCTCCTCCTATGGAGTCAGAAGCATCTGAGGTCGCTTCGTGCCATTCACATTCCGGGCCTGCTCAATCGTGCGGCCGACGAGCTCTCACGACAGCCAGTGCTCCCCGGAGAGTGGAGACTCCATCCCCAGGTGGTCCAGCTGATCTGGAGTCGCTTCGGGGCCGCACAGGTAGACCTGTTTGCCGCCCCGGACACGACCCACTGCACAGTTGTTTTATTCCCTGACCGAGGGGACCCTCGGCTCGGATGCGCTGGCACACAGCTGGCCCCGGGGCCTACCCAAGTATGCGTTTCCCCCAGTGAGCCTTCTTGCATAGACTCTGTGCAAGGTCAGGGAGGAAGAGGAGCAAGTCCTGTTGGTTGCTCCATATTGGCCCAACCAGACTTGGTTCCCGGAACTAGTGCTTCTCGCGACAGCACCTCCCTGGCCCATTCCTCTGAAGAAGGACCTCCTGACTCAGAGACGGGGCACCCTATGGCACAGGCTGTGGTAGACACCATCACTTCCGCTAGAGCTCCCTCTACGAGGCACCTCTATGTGTTGAAATGGAACCTGTTCGTCGACTGGTGTTCTTCTCGCCGAGAAGACCCCCGGACATGTTCGATCGGTTCTGTGCTTTCCTTCCTACAGGATGGGTTGGAGCGAAGGCTGTCTCCCTCCACCTTCAAAGTCTATGTTGCCGCTATCACCACTAATCATGACATGGTAGGTGGTAAGTCTCTAGGGAAGCACGATCTGATCGTCAGGTTCCTGAGGGGGGCAAGGAGACTAAATCCGCCTCGCCCTCCCTCTATACCCTCTTGGGACTTAACTCTGGTGCTAACCGCACTGCAGAGAGCGCCCTTTGAGCCTTTGCAGTCAGCGGAGTTAAAAATCCTGTCTCTGAAGACAGTACTCCTGACTAAATTGGCCTCTATCAAGAGTGTAGGGGACCTGCAGGCATTTTCGGTCGACGAATCGTGCCTGGAATTCGGGCCCGGTAACTCTCATGTAATCCTGAAACCCCGGCCCGGATTTGTGCCCAAGGTTCCCACCACTCCCTTCCGGGACCAGGTGGTGAGCCTGCAAGCGCTGCCTTCGGAGGAGGCAGACCCAGCCCTAGCTTTTCTCTGTCTAGTCTGCGCTCTGCGGACTTACGTGGACAGAACGCAAAGCTTCAGGACCTCAGAGTGTGTAGAGCCTGTATCTTCCTGTGTGCTCGCTTCCCATAGTCAGTAACACCGAAGTGCCCGTTCTAAGTGTCGGCTTGCTGCGCCACTCCCTTCCCTATGGAACGGATACGTGCGCTTATATGCTCCAGTCGAGTTCCCCAGAACGGCGAACCCTGTTGAGTCCTCCGCTACCCGCGGCAGTCGGATGTGGCGGAGCGTCCGACGCCAGGTTTAACACTCGTATGCATTGGTGGAACTTGTGTTAGGCTGGGTTCCATATGTTGTGACCCCCACGGCGGTCCCATATGTGTATTCTTCCACGATATGGCTCCCTACGGCGAGCCCGTGTTTTCCCTTGGCAGAGCGCTCTGCCGTCTCAGTTAGGTGTTGTTCCCCCGCCTGCTTGGCCGGGGCCACCCCTGGGACTTCCGTATGTTGCACTGCCCACGGTCAGTCCATACGTGTATTCTCCACATGGTAACTCCCTCCAGGCATGATGTGGCTTCCGCAGCGTCCCTCCGGGCACGCTTTCCCAGCGTTATCCAATTCTCTGCTGAGTGGGTCTTGCGGAATAGCAGCAGTGACTCCTTGCGGAATAGCAGCAGTGACTCCTTGCGTGAGTTTCCCGCCCTGAACAGACGGGGTCTGAGGGGCTTCCCGCTGGGCGCTGGAAGTGGTAGTAACTGTGGCGTTTTCCAAAGGGATCCCAATTCGTCGGTGACGTCCGACGTACGTCGAACGTGACTGACTGAAAGGGAACATCTCGGTTACGTATGGTAACCCTCGTTCCCTGAAGGAGGGAACGGAGACGTACATCCTGTCGCCCAAAATAGTTGCTGTACCATCACTGCATGGCCGAGTCACTGGTTCGGCTCCTCAGTGAAAAACAACAGTGCGCTGCATTCGCTTCCGCTTTATACCCGCGCTGCGGGGTGGAGTGCGAGATGCAAATTTCGCACGCCAATAGTCATTGGCCGGTTCTCTATATCTTGAAGCTGATAGGGGCTCCCTAAAGTGATCCCAATTCGTCGGTGATGTCCGAAGTACGTCTCCGTTCCCTCCTTCAGGGAACGAGGGTTACCATACGTAAACCGAGACGTTTTATTTCACAATAGCAAGATGTCCTCTGTCAGCGAAACAGCTTCAAAAACACTACAAGGTCACTTTAAGGTCACTTTTTGAAAGAAGGTTCAGGTCTGTGACTTTCTTTGAATGCGTTTTCTTCAAAAGCTTAATAGATCTGAAATAATGGAATCAGACGTGCAAAATATAAACTCACAATTCTGACTTTATAACTCTCAATTGTGAGTTCATATTGTTTGGAGCTTTTATCTCGCAATTCTGGGGGGAAAAAAGTCAGAATTGTGAGTTTACACTCACCTAAAGGATTATTAGGAACACCTGTTCAATTTCTCATTAATGCAATTATCTAATCAACCAATCACATGGCAGTTGCTTCAATGCATTTAGGGGTGTGGTCCTGGTCAAGACAATCTCCTGAACTCCAAACTGAATGTCAGAATGGGAAAGAAAGGTGATTTAAGCAATTTTGAGCGTGGCATGGTTGTTGGTGCCAGACGGGCCGGTCTGAGTATTTCACAATCTGCTCAGTTACTGGGATTTTCACGCACAACCATTTCTAGAGTTTACAAAGAATGGTGTGAAAAGGGAAAAACATCCAGTATGCGGCAGTCCTGTGGGCGAAAATGCCTTGTTGATGCTAGAGGTCAGAGGAGAATGGGCCGACTGATTCAAGCTGATAGAAGAGCAACTTTGACTGAAATAACCACTCGTTACAACCGAGGTATGCAGCAAAGCATTTGTGAAGCCACAACACGCACAACCTTGAGGCGGATGGGCTAC
This sequence comes from Rhinogobio ventralis, assembly GCA_039654625.1. Taxonomy (NCBI): domain Eukaryota; kingdom Metazoa; phylum Chordata; class Actinopteri; order Cypriniformes; family Gobionidae; genus Rhinogobio; species Rhinogobio ventralis. Next base: position 8,063,634 of record CM077203.1, read on the forward strand.
AACAGCAGAAGACCCCACCGGGTACCACTTATCTCCACTACAAATAGGAAAAAGAGGCTACAATTTGCACAAGCTCACCAAAATTGGACAGTTGAAGACTGGAAAAATGTTGCCTGGTCTGATGAGTCTTGATTTCTGTTGAGACATTCAGATGGTAGAGTCAGAATTTGGCGTAAACAGAATGAGAACATGGATCCATCATGCCTTGTTACCACTGTGCAGGCTGGTGGTGGTGGTGTAATGGTGTGAGGGATGTTTTCTTGGCACACTTTAGGCCCCTTAGTGCCAACTGGGCATCGTTTAAATGCCACGGCCTACCTGAGCATTGTTTCTGACCATGTCCATCCCTTTATGACCACCATGTACCCATCCTCTGATGGCTACTTCCAGCAGGATAATGCACCATGTCACAAAGCTCGAATCATTTCAAATTGGTTTCTTGAACATGACAATGAGTTCACTGTACTAAAATGGCCCCCACAGTCACCAGATCTCAACCCAATAGAGCATCTTTGGGATGTGGTGGAACGGGAGCTTCGTGCCCTGGATGTGCATCCCACAAATCTCCATCAACTGCAAGATGCTATCCTATCAATATGGGCCAACATTTCTAAAGAATGCTTTCAGCACCTTGTTGAATCAATGCCACGTAGAATTAAGGCAGTTCTGAAGGCGAAAGGTGGTCAAACACAGTATTAGTATGGTGTTCCTAATAATCCTTTAGGTGAGTGTATATCATGTAGTTCCCCTTAAAAATTGCAAGATATAAACTCACAATTCTGAAAACAAAAAAAGTCAGAATTGCAAAATATACTACAGAATCAGGCGTTGTTCTTTTTCTGTTGAGGCGGTGTTTCACCACACTCTGACGTCAAGATGTGGCACATTCTGAGATCGATCGTTTGCTGGGCCTGGTGTCAATAAAAGCTTTTCTTTGACTAACAAGGAAGTTTTCAGCTCTGAAACTAACAGAATATTCTTATATTACCATGACCTGTTATATATCAAAAGCTCAAGGGAAAGTTGATTTCTCAATTCAGGACCCCTTTAAGTAAAGAACACAAACAAGGTAATTGACTACACACAGCTGAACTGAACTGCCATAGATGGTTACCATAGAAACAAAGGAGTGGCGGGAAACTGAACAAAGGAGCACAGGAACGAATCAAAATACAAACTGAAAGTCCAAACACAAACAGAACCATGACAGTTACATTAGTTAAATAAGTACCAAGTAATATTAATTTACTACATGTACTTACTATAGAGTTATGGTTGGGGTTTGGTTTAGGGTTAGTTATTTGTAATTATGCATATTTTACTGTTATTACTATATGTAGTGACGTGTAACTGTCACCTTAAAGTGAAATGTTACCTTTCATTTTTATTCACTGGCGGAAACAAGCTACCATGCAACTCTTTTCGATGTTAAAAGACCTTTAGCCATTGCTCAAGCACCCCAATCTGTTGACCACAATACTGGCAACACTCAGACACTGAACACAGTGTGAGTCATTACATCCATAAAAAGCGAACAACCTCTTTTTGTTCTCTTTGAAAATCCACTTGAAACCAGAGTCACGTAGTGTGCGATCTGCCCAGAGAGATGCTGAACACTTCACAGGGCAGGAGGGCTCTTATTTCGGCACGGATGTTCAGCGCTGTGGTCGACAGCTGTTGTCATGGTATCAACCAGGGCAGCGGGCGCTCAAGTGCTTCCACAAACAGGCTACTTTTATGAATCTTTACCTCAGGATGGTGCATATGCAGGTTGTGGAGACCTGTGTAAATAACAATAGCATGATGGAATCATTTGAGCTTATTTGCTAAGCAGAGGCTCAGGACTTCATGCTTGTCTGGGATCTATTTGACTAGCTGATATGTCCCCCGGGGTGATTTGGATCTTAAAGCACAAATTATTAAGCCACACAGCTGTGTAAGAAGAGTATTTTTGATTTTGGTATATTCAGTATATTCTGGCTAAGAACTGCCTACATGCACTGAAAAAAATGGTTTGGAAACAGTTTTCACTCTGAAATTGCAATTCAATTTCACAAACAATTACAAAGAAATGAAACTAACTTCTGAAGTAGAAAAACTAAAATAGTATTTTCTTACTATAATATAATAATTTTTTTACAGTGTAGACAGGAAGAGACTACGATTGACATGTAAAGCGACCAACCAGGTAATTTTTGATTTACGTACAGTTTATCTGTATTTATATCTGTATCTGTGCACAGTTTGATGCTCTAATTTATTATTAATATAGTGCTAAGCAATTAAGCTTTTCCCTAAAATTGAGGCCATATAATGCCCTTTTACAAAGTCTTGATTTTGTTTTTGTGCTCTACTAGAATAGGTTTTCGTGCTTGAATGTTAAATAAATTTTCATAATTTGTTGCATATTTGACATTGTTGCAGCTCCTCTCTTCCAGTCTGGCAGTAATGCTCTGTTTAGTTCCTGTCTCTATGAAGCCCCTCCTTGTGAAAAGCGCAATGTGCTCTGATTGGTCGGCTGGATCCGTGTGTTGTGATTGGTCAACCGCTTCAAGTGTGTTTCAGAAATGTCCCACCCCTTACCATAGCCGCGAGTTTCAACACACTACTAACTAACTCAACCAGGCCCGCCCCTTTTTTGCGTATGCCTTGGGAGGGAATTATTTAAATGAGGAATATTGTGACATGTCAAGACTACAAAGCAAGCGGCAACCTCCGCTTGGGGGAGATACTTGAAGCCAACACGGAAGTGACTTAAACTGCAATTCATCGACTGCCCGCTAGAGACAGGCTCCAAAAGGGAGTCAAATCTGTATCTCCCCCATGTTTACAGCAGAAAAAAATATGTTTACAGCCTGGTACAAAAAGTGATTTTGGTCTATATAACTAATTTTGCCCTTCATGACAACTGTGAGGGGGTGAATTTTTTTTTTTATAACTCATCCATTTAAATTATATTAAGCCTTAAAGTTCTGCATAATTAAGGGCGTTGCCACTTGAGTGACAGGTCGAGCCAGGTGCCACTATGGGTGTGGTTTCAGCAACTAGGCACCTCAGTTGCACCCACGTCCCGCCTCTTTGCCCATTTTCAGCTATCCAGGATGGCCGACTTTAGTCTTCAAAAATGCTATTCAGAAACCTACGGGTGACGTCACAGACACTACATCCATTTTTTTTTACAGTCTATGCTACAAAGACTTATCTCAAGACTACAATGGAGGAGTTTCAGGGAGTTCAGAAACAGTGCGCACTGATATAGAGAATAACTTCCTTTGGAGTGCTTTGTAACTTTGCAGACATTTTTCATGCTCAGCAGCAACATTACACACTAAAGAAAGCTGAAAATGTAAAAAAGCATAATAGGTCCTCTTTAAAACAGAAAAATGTCTCTTTTATAAAGACTGAAATGTTTTACCTAAGGCAAAACTCATTTCATTCAGGGTGTCTTCAAAGGCTGCAATATGTGCAAAATGTGATTTACCTAAGTGCATGGCTCATGCCTACTGCATATGCTATCTGCTGAGTAAAGTGGTATTTATTATGAAATTAGTATAATTAGTATAATATCTGATAATTAAAACCAAAAAATGGTTTCATACCTTTGAACATTCTTATCAAGGCAGAATAAGCAGTTTGTAAACTGCACCCCATGAACTCATGATCTCTAGCTGCTGCTGTCTGCATGAATCGCCTTGTTCTACATGCATCTCAAAGAAGCCATGCTACTTAATGTAATTAGAATCAGACTATTCAACTTTTTAATGAATGCTCAAAGTCAACATAAAGTCAGATCTGACCCTATTTACTTTCTTAAAGGTACACGCTGACTTTTTGGGACTTTAGCTTATTCACTGTATCTCCCAGAGTTAGATAAGTCCATACATACCATTTTTATCTCCGTGCGTGCCATAACTCTGTCTGACGCACCCACCGCTAGCCTAGCTTAGCACTACTGCTCAATAAATGACAAAATAACGCCAACATTTTCCTATTTACATGTTGTGATGTGTATAGTTACATCGTGTACTAAGACCGACGGAAAATGAAAAGTTGCAATTTTCTAGACTGATATGGCTAGGAACTATACTCTCATTCCTGCGTAATAATCCAGGAACTTTGCTGCCGTACCATGGGTGCAGCAGGCGCAGTGATTACATACTCTTCTTAGTTGTAAGATGTAGGCCTTGTGTTTTATTAAAATTTATTATAATTGATGTCTTAAAAGGATGCACTATGGGCAAAGCTGGTGGATCTCTCCACTCTAAGTGGTGTCCGCAAAATAACATAGGGTTCATAGACAATTGGAAAAGCTTTTGGGGCAGACCTGACCTGTTGAAAAGAGATGGTATCCATCCCTCCTGGGGTGGTGCCGCTCTTCTCTCTAGTAATTTGGCACATAGTCTTAAAGCTAAACCTTGACTAACTAGGGCCCAGGTCAGGAAGCAGACGGACTGGCTTACCCGACCGTCTGCTAGCTGTCTCGCGTCACAGAAGTCAGATAAATCCCAGCACATAGAGACTCTTTCACCTAGCTATTTTCACATAGAGACTGTGTCTGTTCCACGAATTAGTAAATACAAAAAACCACCAAAACTATTCAACGGTAAAAATTTAATTGATGTCCAACAAATAAACAACAGATATAATACAGATGATCAAATGATAAAGCTCGGGCTGCTGAATATTCGATCCCTTTCCTCTAAAACGCTTATTGTTAATGATATGATTACAGATAATAATCTAGATGTGCTGTGTTTGACAGAAACCTGGCTAAAACCTGACGACTACATTACTTTAAATGAGTCCACCCCACAAGATTATTGTTATAAACACGAGCCGCGTCTGAAAGGTAAAGGGGGAGGTGTTGCTGTAATTTATAATAATATCTTCAGTATTACTCAGAAGTCTAGTTTCAAATATAATTATTTTGAAGTTTTGGTGCTTTACGTAACGTTATGTAGTGAAATTGATAAATCCTGTTTAACATTTGTGTTGGCTACTGTATATAGGCCACCAGGGCACAACACACACTTTATCAGAGAATTTGCTGATTTTTTATCAGAGTTAGTACTGGCTACAGATAAAGTCCTAATTGTTGGTGATTTTAATATCCATGTAGACAATGAAAAAGACGCATTGGGATTGGCATTTAGAGACATTCTAAACTCTATTGGAGTTAGGCAACACGTATCAGGACCCACTCATCTCCATAATCATACTCTAGACCTAATATTGTCACATGGAATAAATGTTGATACCGTTGAAATTCTGCAGCAGAGCGATGACATCTCAGATCATTACCTAGTATCATGTATACTTAATTTAGCAAAGGCTGCAAAGCCGTCCCCTCGCTTCAAATATGGCAGGACTATCACTGCTGCGACTAAAGATTTCTTTGTAAATAATCTTCCTCATCAGTTTCATCTCCTCAGCATCCCAGATAGCCCAGAGGAACTTGATGTTGCAACAGAAACTATTGACTCTCTCTTTTCCAGCACTTTAGACACAGTTGCTCCTCTGCGCTTAAAGAAGATTAAAGAGAATAGTCCAACGCCGTGGTACAACGAGCACACCCGGGCCCTTAAAACAGCAGCCAGAAAAATGGAGCGCAGCTGGAAGAAAACAAAACTGGAAGTTTTTCGCATTTCGTGGAAAGAGAGCATGATTTCATACAGAAAGGCCGTAAAAACTGCTAGATCTGCTTATTTCTCGACTCTCTTAGAAGAAAACAAACACAACCCTAGGTATTTATTCGATACAGTGGCTAAATTAACCAAAAATAAAGCTTCAACTTCTGATGTCTGCCAACAGCAAAGCAGTAATGACTTTATGAACTTCTTTACTTGTAAGATTGATAATATTAGGAAAAAAATTATAACCATGCAGCCGTCTACTACTGTATCACATCAGACAGAGCATTGTAGTGTCACTGAGGAAAAATTACACTCATTCACTGCTATAGGAGAAGAAGAATTGGCTAAACTCGTTAAATCATCTAAATCAACAACATGTATGCTCGACCCTATACCGACTAAACTACTAAAAGAGATGCTTCCAGAGGTCATAGATCCTCTTCTTAATATCATTAATTCATCCTTGACTTTAGGATATGTACCGAAAACTTTTAAGTTGGCTATTATTAAACCACTTATTAAAAAAACGCAACTTGACCCTACAGAATTAGTCAATTACAGGCCAATCTCAAATCTACCCTTTCTGTCAAAAATACTAGAAAAGGCAGTGTCCTCACAATTATGCTCCTTTTTAGAAAAAAATGGTATCTGTGAGGTTTTCCAGTCAGGATTTAGACCACATCATAGTACTGAGACTGCTCTCATTAGAGTTACAAATGATTTACTCTTATCATCCGATCGTGGTTGTATCTCTCTGTTAGTGTTACTCGATCTTAGCGCTGCATTCGATACCATCGACCACAACATTCTTTTGAATAGACTCGAAAATTATGTTGGCATTAGTGGAATTGCATTGGCATGGTTTAAATCATACTTATCTGACCGTTTTCAGTTTGTAGCAGTAAATGAAGAGATCTCACACCGATCACAAGTTCAGTATGGAGTACCGCAGGGCTCAGTGCTAGGACCGTTGCTTTTCACCCTGTACATGCTACCACTGGGAGATATCATTAAGAAGCATGGCGTTAGTTTTCATTGTTATGCTGACGATACTCAGCTCTATATTTCTTCACGCCCTGACGAAACTTACCAATTCACAAGATTAACGGAATGCATAGCTGATATAAAAAATTGGATGACTAGTAATTTCCTGCAACTTAATTCAGAAAAAACTGAATTTTTAATTATTGGACAAAAAAACTCCACATGTAGTAACCTAGAATACTGTCTAACACTTGATGGCTGCTCTGTCAAGTCCTCGTCGTCAGTTAGGAACCTGGGTGTGCTCTTTGATACCAATCTCTCATTTGAAAGCCACGTTTCTAGCATCTGTAAAACTGCATTCTACCATCTTAAAAATATATCTAAATTACGGCATATGCTTTCAATGCAAAATGCTGAACAGTTAGTTCATGCATTCATGACCTCAAGGCTAGATTATTGTAATGCTCTACTGGGTGGTTGCCCTGCTCGCTTAATAAATAAACTGCAGCTGGTCCAAAACGCAGCAGCTCGAGTTCTTACTAGAACCAGGAAGTATGACCATATTAGCCCGGTTCTGTCAACACTGCACTGGCTCCCTATTAAACATCGCATACATTTTAAAATCTTGCTAATTACTTACAAATCACTAAATGGTTTAGCTCCCCAGTACTTGAGCGAGCTCTTAACGCATTATACTCCATCACGTCTATTGCGGTCTCAAAACTCTGGCCAGTTGATAATACCTAGAATATCAAAATCAACTGCAGGCGGTCGATCCTTTTCCTATTTAGCACCCAAACTCTGGAACAGCCTTCCTAGCATTGTTCGGGAAGCAGACACACTCTGTCAGTTTAAATCTAGACTAAAAACGCATCTCTTTACTATGGCATACACATAAAACATTTTAATTTATATTTTATTCAAATTGTTAGGCTGCATTAACTAGGTCAGCCGGAACCGAGAACACTTCCCATAACACCTGATGTACTCGTTACATCATAAGAGGAATGGCATCTACGCTAATGTTAGTCTCTCTGTTTATCCCGAGGTTTACTGCAGTCAGCCGGATCCGGGCCGTATCCAGATCAGATGGTGGACCAGCGCCCAGACATTACCAACGTATCCCTGAAGTGTCTGCAGAGACCGTGTCAATTAGTCTACCCTCTGAAATTGCTCATCGACATGGCATCCTCAATGGATCCATCTCCGGCGTGATGACTCCGATATTTCGAATATTCCTATTTAATAATTGTTTAATTGACACGCCATCCTCAATAAACCCGGTGTGATGCCTCCGATCTTTCGAATAATCCGATCTAATATTACTTCTGACCTATAAGGCTGCCAAAATAATAAACATACACTGTTTGTTAATTGGCCAGAGGAGAACTGGCACCCCGACTGAGCCTGGTTTCTCCCAAGGTTTATTTTTCTCCATTAGGACACCTGATGGAGTTTTGGTTCCTTGCCACTGTCGCCTCTGGCTTGCTCAGTTGGGGACACAAAATTTTCAAATAAATATCCAAATAAATGTAATTACTAAACTAAATTATATCAACTACATTACTTGAATATATATGATAATTGAAATGAGCTGATGACATCACCGTTTTCTCCAGAGCGGCTGTACAGCCGAATCAAATTCTGTTCATTATTTTCCTGTTTAACACTGTGAAGCTGCTTTGAAACAATCTGCATTGTAAAAAGCGCTATATAAATAAAGTTGACTTGACTTGACTTGACTCGATGTTTCAGAGAACCGGGATTACGACAGTAACCTTGTTTGTTTCTCACCAAACCCTAAAGCCTACCTTCAGAACGCTTGGAATACGTCACGAGTTGCATAGGATTTACGTTTAGAACAACATCAATGTGAGTAGTTACACCAGTTCACACAGTTCTAATAGCCTATATTGCGATGGGTTTAATAAACTGAATAAACTAAATAAGCAGATAAACGCGCCAACAGTCAAGCGCAGACCAGTAGGCCTATTGAAGTGTTCAGGAAATACGCAGCAGTTATAGCATACCTTTGTTTTTGAGTTTATCTCATTAATATTGAGTATTAATTGATGTCAAACAAAATGGTGCATGTTATTTTCTCTGCCAACTAAACTTCCAAAGTAAATCATGTGCGTTCTCTCCGCGCTGTCCAGTGCGTCCCGCAGCTTTCACACACAGATTTTGAGAGTTGGCCAACCAAACAAAACAGGCCAAAGAAGTAGACTAATGGACAGGGAGAAGATGCGAGGTACATTCATATTTATGAAATAAACACTTATAATAGCCTAGCCTATTTCTCTTAGCCTACATACGTATAGCCATAAGTGAATTTGTCTAAATACATTTCCAAGGACCATCTTATTTTAACTATAACAGTGATTCAGCACAAAATTAAAGTGGGTGGGGGCAATAAACACAATATGTTTTTTTGTTGTTGTTTGTTTGGGGGTTTTTTTTGTGTGTGTGTGTGTGTGTGCATGTGTGTGTGTGTGTGTGTGTGTGTGTAAATGGTCTCCATCATATGAATTTTGTATTAATACAGCACACTTTATAATCTACCGTAGCTATTTGCCAGAAAATAAGTCGTACCTGAGTGTAAGTCACACCGGGTCATGTAAAAACTGTATTTTATTACATTCAGAAATAGTATAAATAAAAATAAAATACAACATTAACATTATATAATAGGCTACAAATATACAGAAGCCTGTATAATAGCCTATATTGTGCCATTTATTACAAACAACATTCATTTTAAACGCCAAGCCTAAACAGATTTTTTAATCGCTCGCGCATCTCTCATTCTGTCCAAAGTTTCCATATTTACAATGTAACATTTGGATGCCAACTTGTAAAGAAGGCTTCGCAGTGGGTACCAATAGACGCAGGCTAAATCAGCTTCACATGCAGAGATATGAAATTAGAATAACAGCAGGTGATGACTGACCGACATCCTTTATATTGTACGACAGACCAATTAAATTAAGCAGAATAATTGTTTTATATGTTTGGTTGTCTGTGCTTTATTTTAATAATAAACAGGCTGTGATGTCAATTAAGTTAGCAACTGATAGTTGTGTGAGCGCACGAGGCGCCGGCGTCATCACTTGGATTTTTTCCTCAGCAGGGGAAATAACTTAATACTCTGTCATTTACCATCATACAGATAAGAGAAGGACATCATTAATCATCATCGAAACGGTAAAATGTGTATTTTTATTTGTGTACACTCAAAATGACTACAAAATGTTGTGCCTTTGAAAAATAAAGAAAGTCACTTTGGAATAAATCACAGCATGTTTCTTAATAAAAAAAAAAAAAGTGACGGAAAATACGGTAGTAGGCTATGATAAAGCAAATTTGCGGACCCCTTGGCAAACCAAAGAAGAAAGCCCTGTCTAGGCTCTGCCCCAGTACGGGTTGTGTCGAGCCATTCGTTAGTCTGGTTGTTTGATTAATAAAAGATGAAAGTTGCAATAAACACGTTAAGAATCTGTACAACCGTAGCAGTGGAGGACTATTACTCTGCTGTGCGGAACTGAGGAAGAACTGATGACAGAACATTTTGATCTTCGGCTGACCAATCAGCAGAAAGAGGTGTATAATGCCCGCCCATATCTAGAAATCGAATATTCAAGCTGTTTATTCATTTTTTCTACCTCTGAATAAAAAACGAAAAATCAAGCTGAATTCTTGTTTTTCGTTTTGTTTAAAAAATGGAAAAAAAAAAACGAAAAAGGAGCCATTTTTTGTTTTTTAATACCCGTTTCTAAAAGGAAAATCAAATGACCACAAGATACACTGACCCAGTTTACAGTTGTTCTATCGATATTGGTGATATGGGATTTCAGAGGATTTCAGATCAGATTGGATTGAGAAAAAATTAAGTTGTTTTTGTCATTCCTAATTCTGGTATGTAACTTTTACGTCCACTTTTTGTGATAAAAATAAAGGGATACATTGGATATACTCTTAAAGGGATAGTTCACCGAAAAATAAAAATTCTCTCATTAATTACTTACCTTCATGTTGTAACAACCATTGACAGCTACGCTCAAACGTGCTGCGTAACACGAGAATGAATCTCATTGGTTCTTGAGGAAACTCAAACATATTGCGTAACACACGAGAATGAACCTCATTGGTTCTTGAGGAAGCCGAAACGTGCTGCGCAACCCGAGAATGAACTTCATTGGTTCTTGAGGAAGCTCAAACGTGCTGCGTAACACGAGAATGAACCTCATTGGTTCTTGAGGAAGCTGAAACATGCTGCATAACACGAGAATTAATCTCATTGGTTCTCGCACATCAAGCGAACATGATTGAGCTTCCGTTACCACAACTGATGTGTGACCGATTGTGTCTCTTCAGAAAATTTTGACTAAACTGCACAATTCATAAGGTCTAGTTTTACAATCTCTTTATAAATCAAGTGGTAGCTGCGTAGCTGTCAATGGAGGGACAGAAATCTCTCAGATTTCATTAAAAATATCTTTAATGAATGTTTGTTATGTTTAAAAATGTCTTGCTTCCCATCTTATCACGTTACAGCCCTGCTCTGTGACAGACCAAGGGATCGGGAGACAGTTTAGCATGCAGCGCATTCACCGGCGGTGTCCACGTGGTGTGACGAGCACCAATTTCCAAAAGAAAAAAGAAAAGCTCATTTGCCCAGGCAGGAAAAGAGTGCTTCGGCATAGGTGATCTAAGCCTCAGTATATTATTAGTGGTTCTTCTTTCACACTCTCAACCTTCCTCACCCTACGCAGCTCTGGGTCTCTGCAGGGACCTGCTGCTAGAAGGGGATCTGACTGGATTGAGGACTTTTGAAAGGCAAAACATATCCTAGCATGAGAAAAACAGTCTCACACTACTTGGTTGCTTATGCAAGGGTCATTCCCAAGTACCCACTTGTATTAACCTGGCCCAGCTCTCAAAATACAAGTACATGGAAATGAAAAGTAAATACTGAGCTTGCCTTCTCAAGGCATAGCAATGCAGTGTTTATATTTATTTTGATAAAAGCTCTATTTTATGATAGGGACAGAAAAGGCCACATTTTTGCCCTCAACAAGATTTTTCTGTGATTTTTTCAGCCACTTCCAAAGGATGAGACTCAGGCTCGAATTGATACAGTAAAACTGATGGCATCACTACTGTCCGTATCACTGAGGAAGACTCCGGAGCTGAAATTCAGATATGGTAATGGCTGTTTCTTTTCCGACAAGTGTAAGTAGTAGACCAATCACAATGGACTTGGCCATCTGACCATTCAGAGCAGAGTGGGCTCTCGGAAGGAGGAGTTTAGGGAGTCTGAATCAAACACCTTTATCAAACACTGTGTGAAAAAATTTGATGCTGTAATGTATATTATGAGAAAGTGTTTTTTGACATTGGATGCATGTAAACCTATTGTAGGAGACCTCCAAAACAAAATTAGGAACCTTTAAAATAGCATATTAGGGGCACTTTAAATCACAGGTAACCACATTCCCAAATAATTTTTGGAATTTCCATTATTCTTAATGGTGATTCTCATTATATTCTCACTTACAATTATGCAACAGGTTGCATTCTGTACAGGTGTCATTCTCCTGATACCTCCTGCCTTATCTTGAATACTGGTTGACGTTTTAGAATATAGATGCAGAAATATTTTAAATCAATGCCTATAAGTCAAGAATGCACCCAGTATACAGTATTTTAGCAAATGCATTGTGAAAATGGAATGAGGATGTTTTTCACACCACATGGTCATTAATTTACATTAGTCTGCAGCAGAAAACCTGCACAGGTTGTGTTTTTTCCCATTGATGTTGAATAAAAATGCATCTTCAGGTCTGTTAACACCTGTTCCAAAATCACAGATGCACGATACCATGCCAAGCTGTAATTTGTCTCTGTTTGGACCAAAAACATGAACACATACAGCAGTCTTGGACATCTGCTTGCCAGGACTGAAAATTCAGACAATGTAGAAAATCATTGAATCCACAAGGCTCTTTTCCAGGACAAATAATTGTGATGTGTTGGGTAAGCTATTTCTGCTACTTATTTCTCAGATGAACGTTAGGGCTGCCAAAGTTAACATTAATTTATAATTATTTAAATGTTTCACCTAATTACATTTATTTAACATTTGACTGATTAGAATAACACTATTCCTTGGAAAATCTCACAAAAATTAGTAATATAACCCCAGCTAACAGGGAACTTTCTCAAAACTTTGGTACTGGCAAATGAACGAAATGTTCTATCGAAGATATGAACAAACATTTTTCCAGTAACATAAATAGAATGTTCATTCAAAGTTATCTGGTCTTTAATAATGTTCTCAAAACATTAGCACAAAAAACATTATTTATACATTGTTCATGGAATATTTTTACCTGAAATGGTTCAGTTGGATGCTCATTTAATGTTTTTTAAATGGTACTACTTGTTTCAGAATGTTCAGAGAACATTCAAAAGTATCAATATTCGAAAAATGCTAAAATGGAATGTTCCCTTAACGTTTGTATAACCAAGAACGTTAACTAAAAACGTTTTTAAAACATTTAATAAACTGGATGATTTGAACGTTTAGAGAACATTCAGAAATTAAGTTTTCATATCTTATTGGAATGTTAGCAGAATGTTCTTAGAGCATATTTGGTAACACTTTATTTTAAGGTGACATAGTTACACATTACTACATGTACTTACTATAGTAATAAAAATTCAGTAAATTATGCATAATTAAAAGCAAAGTTGGGCAAGTTACTTCCAAATGAGTAACTAGTAATATATAATGTATAAATATAAAAAATATATAAATAATCTACTTTTGCGTTAATTTTTAGTTACTTTCACCAAAATAACCACAGAAGTATGACTAGGCATTCTAAAATGCTGAAATGTAGTTTATTGCTGCTCATTATACATCCAGTGAAGGGCGATGTGGTATATGATAGCACAATTACTTATGAATGGGAGAAAATGCAACAGCCAATATGGCGAATAAGCCCCCTCTTCTAAATGAAAGAACCAATCGTTGATTAGTAAAGTCATCCCGTCACTGCAGCTGCCGCTATAGAAACCGGCAGTGTTCTAAAACGCGCGTTTAGGATTGCGCATGCGCATTAGCTTTGTCCAGGCTGAAAGACACTTGTTGTCAGACTTCATTGATGATTTCAAATATGAAATTTAATCATAAGCTTGGCGAACTGTTTTGGAAACATACTATTTTACCTGTGGAATTTTTTCTCTGGTGCTGGAATGTCTCGCAGTGTTGTTAAATTAATTAAAAAAACAAACACTACTTAATTTCAGGTTAAAATGCATTGTTGTAACATTCGTGACTGAGACGGGTATAATATTACCAAAATTTTATTAGTAATGTGTTATATTACTGTTACAGCAAAAAGTAATATATTACTGTAATCGTGTTAATTCTGTAATGCTTTACTCCCAATTACAACTAAACCTAATCCAAACCATAACCCTAACTCTATAGTAAAGTACATGTAGATAATTAATATTACTCAGTACTTTCTTTGAGTAAGTACAATGTGTAACAATTCACCAGTGTGAGTGCCCCTGATCACCACCAGAGGGCACTCCAACCCGGACTGTCATTCCATCATAGACTACATCACACATAATCCTTTGCCCGGACTCATCAGCACTCACTGTTTACACCTGTGTCTCATTTACCTCATTACCCCTGCCTTTATCTAGCCTGTTCACCCTGTCATTCTTTGCTAAGTCTTGTTTTGTCTCACACTGCATTTCTGAGCATTATTCCTGGTTTCATGTCTCTCGGTTTCGTTGGAATTCTTGCCTGTGTCCCGGATTACCCTTCTTGCCTCGGAGCAGTATGTTACAGAAGACTTAGCCTCTCATGGATTCAGCAGTAAGCCTCATTCGACTCCGTCAAGGTAACCGACCACTCGAGGACCACACCAGAGATTTTCTGGAATTTGCATACCTTATAGACTTTCCAGATTGTGCTCTTATTGACTTTTATTGTTATGGACTTGCTATGATTATTACCAATCTAAACTCATCCATGATGGTCCTCGAGGGTTGCTGATCGAGTTTCTGGACTATGCCCTATGGTTGAGTGGTTCTGCATTCACTGTGGGTGTCGCAGAGGAGAAACACAGCACTCCCTCTGCCAAGATGGCAGTCGCCTCGCCAGGTCCCTCTATCAACATGGCCACCAGTCCAGAGTCTCGTACCGTCATGGCCGCCAGTCCAGAGTCTTGTCCCGTCATAGTCACCTTTCAGAGCCCAGTGACGTCCCCTGTCTCCTTCCAGAGCCCAGTGACGTTCCCTGTCTCCGTCCAGAGCCAATTGACGTTCCCTGTCTCCGTCCAGAGCCCAGTGTCGTCCAGAGATGGCTCCGGCCACGGACCAGCGTCCAGAGATGGCTCCGGCCCCTGTCCCGAGTCCAGAGAGGGCTCCGGCCCCTGTCCCAAGAGGGCTTTGTCTACATCCACGAGTCCAGAAAGGGCTCCGCCTCCTATCACGAGTCCAGAGAGGGCTCCGTCTACTTCCACGATTCCAGAAGGGGCTCCGCCTCCTGTCACGAGTCCAGAGAGGGCTCTGTCTACTTTCACAAGTCCAGAGAAGGCTCCGCCTCCTGTCACAAGTCCAGAGAGGGCTCCGTCTCCTTCCACGAGTCCAGAGAGGGCTCCGGCCCCTGTCCCAAGTCCAGAGAGGGCTCCGTTTCCTTCCACGAGTCCAGAGAGGGCTCCGCCTCCTGTCACAAGTCCAGGCCGCCCTGGCCTCCTGAACTGTGTGGGCCGCCCTGGCCTTCTGAACTGTCTGAGCCGCCCTGGCCTCCTGAACTGTCTGAGCCACCCTGGTCATCTGTCCGGCCTGCGCCACCCTGGTCATCTGCCTGGCCAGTTCCGCCCCGGGCTGCCTGCTCTGCCTGAGTCTCCAGGCCCTTTTCCGCTCCATGGGCCTGGCCCTCTATCTCGCCCCCGGGTCCGCCTCCGCTCTACCTCCCTCCTAGACCATTTTAGGAGCGTCTGAAAGCCACTCCTTTGAGGGGGGTCTATGTAACGATTCACCAGTGTGAGTGCCCCTGATCACCACCAGAGGGCACTCCAGCCCGGACTGTCATTCCATCATAGACTACATCACACATAATCCTTTGCCCGGACTCATCAGCACTCACTGTTTACACCTGTGTCTCATTTACCCAATTACCCCTGCCTTTATCTAGCCTGTTCACCCTGTCATTCTTTGCTAAGTCTTGTTTTGTCTCACACTGCATTTCTGAGCATTATCCCTGGTTTCATGTCTCTTGTTTTGTTTGCCTGATTGGACTGCCTACCTGTGTATGACCTTTTGCCTTTTCTCTGACTACGATTGTGGATTACCCCAATAAATACTGCATTTGGATCATCAACCTTCGTGCCTCGGAGCAGTATGTTACACAATGTAACTACGTCAACAAAATAAAGTGTAACCGCATATTTCTGTTAGCTGGGACGCTTTCATTTTTTGAAGATGGACTTCCAACTTGGAAACTTGATTTCACTGATATGCAGAAATGTTTGGAAAGGAAATGTTCAGCAATTTTGAAGACAACAAAAATCTAATTAGTTGTGTTAATGATTAATCATGATACTTTTTTTTCTTTTAATTATTGATCCCCCTGATGATTCATTGCCATTGTATTTAGCATGTAATTCACATAATATATAATACTTGCAAATCTGTGTGTGGAAAATGCTGACAGCATGCTCTTCAGCAGCCTGGTATAATATATTCCATCACTTGTCACTCTTATGGCATATTTGAAGAGGATCTGACAGTGACCTTGGCAAACAGTATTTTGAGTTCAATGAGTCAGCAGTTCTCTGATTTAATGGCACCATACTAAACAGCAATACGTTTGTAAAAGATGTAAATATTTGTTAAATAGAATTCAGTTTTTTTTTTGACTTACACAAAAGATGTAAGAAAGACTGAATGCAAGTTCACTCATGGGGCTCTCAAAATGAAGTGATATTTTGAAAATGCACTTGATGTGAAACAATGTTATGATTTTTTAGGAAAAATAGAAGGTTCCTTCTGGTAAAATTGCATATGGAAAGCTCACAATGGGTTTAATATGGACTTAACTTCTTAATTTTTTTTCATCATTCATTTTAGAGGACAGTCAGTGGAATTCTGCTAAATGGATTTAAACGGTAAAATGTGTTAATTGGAAACATGATGTAAGAGTACCAAATCCATTTTTACTATTTTTTAACAACGTTTTTTGTTATCGGATTAATTGTAATTTTTTATTGACTTTTCTCTCACTTTTCACCAAGGATTCATGCGATTTAGAATTCTGCCTAAAGTAGATTTTTTAAAAGGCATGTACCTTTTGGAACAGACTTTGTGTCAGGAGCACAATTATGATGCCTTATAGTAGGATAAAACTAGGTTTTGAATCATCATTAAAAAAGTCATGTCCATTTAGTGTTGATATCCTCTGACCAGGGGTCCGTTCTTCGTAAATCACTTCATTTAATTGAGATGATTTGACAGATGCCAGATCTTCACTTGGCTAATTTGGTTATTCAAATGTATTTGCGGATTTGATTAAAACATCTGGATTAAGTTGTCTGAGAATACTGTGCGTTCTTGTGTTCATTGGAAAGGGCCATCAATACTCGAAACGATGATCAGCAATGCAGCGATTGGCTGGTGGCAAGACAGCAACGTAATGACATCATATTAAACATCACACACCTGACACTTTGGTTCAGTAAGCTCGCCTCCAATGGATTTGTTACATGATTCCCAATTATTTCCATTATTTCATGATTTCTAGTATTTGTACAGGCTCTACATTTTTATGTTGTAATTAGCAGTTTGTTATTTTACCTGAGAAGCAGATTTGTTACGTGACAGCATTAATTAGTTTCTAAGGGGTCAAAAACATTTTTCTAATAGCCTTTTTTTTTTACAAAGTTATCTGCATATCCTGCACTGCATCAAGCCACTCCAGTTTTACTAACTAACTGTAACTGTGTGTCTAAAATACAATTATGGTAATTATTCCCTCACGAATAAATTTCTCAATGAGTAAAACTGTGTCTATATTATGGTAGACTGCACAACATTATAATAAAATATTATTTGCAAACTTATTTTTAATTCATTATTATTATTTCAAATTATTATTGTCCCTGGTTCATTAGGGTGAGAAAGTATCAGTGGCTGGGACCATCAGTTTACCATCAGTTTTTGCTGAAGAGACATGGACAGCCAGTCTGCGTGTATTTCTGTCCAATTTTCTTTTTTTGTCTCTTCTTTTTTCTGCACATATGACTTGGACAGCATGCATGAGCAGCTCTCTAAAGTCTCGTGTGAATTTGTGTGAGATAGCGGTTTTCCGTTGTTGGTCTAGGGTTGGAGCTTTGCCAAAGATCATATAGTACTTTGTGCACCTTATCGGCGTTGGGTTGTAGTATGAGGTTGTAGTATGAGCGCTGTTAAGACAAGACGAAGACAGGCGACAAAACTTTTTGTGTAGTGTGAGCTCCATGGTGATTCATGTAGTCTCATAGTTCTGTAGTGTGAGCTTGCCCTTACAGACCTGTTGCTATGACAGCAATTCCAGGATAAGCGTGCTTATCCCAGCAAACTGAGTAATCCACGTCCGAAGAATGGACCCCTGCTCTTTTGAGAATGCTTTCCTGTTGTTGTTCTCCAACTTTGATTGGAAATTACTTTATGTTTCAAACTTAAAAAATAATTTCTATGCATTTCAAACAGAGCTTATAATTAGCACCTAACACACAAATCACGCGCGTATAACACTAGCGTTTGCTAAGAGTTGCAAGCATCCTGGTGGTGAGAGCTCAAGAGAGCGGGGCCTTGATTAGTCGAGTGTCAATGGAGTGCGCTCAAGGGCTTCTTAGAATAGTCTAGCTACTTGAACAGCTCGAGCTGATTACAATAATCAAATAAAAATCTGAAATAAATAATTGCTCTGTTCGCCGGCATGTGAAGAGTGCCCTGCACGACTGGAGAGGAAGTGATCACGAAATGGCATATTAGACTGATGAAAACTAGCAATATTCATTAGTGATGTCTGAAAATGCTATATTAACTTTTTTCTTTCTTTTTTTAACTTCTTTTGTTGTTTGCTTTGAACAAGCATGCAGGGAAATTTTCTCTCAAAGGTTGCCTGTTACGAGCCCCTACTCTTGCTCGTTTTCCCTTTTTTTATTCTGAGCATAGTTGCCAATTGGATGGGGGCGGAGCCTGATTATTCCTAACATGCTTATTTAAGAGCTGCTGGTGGCACTTCACCTTGGCCTACTTCAGGGGCCCGTTCTTTGTACGTGGATTACTCAATTAGCTGGATTTCATTGTTGACGATTTGACATGATCCAGGATTGTTAGGTTCTTCGAAGCTCATCCTGCAGTTGCTGTCATAGCAACAGTTCCATAAGCTCAAATCTGCTCAGGCGCAGGTTTATTTCATGTAAACAGGATTAGATTTCATCTTTTTAAGCGGAGGTGAAACTTAAAGCCTGTGCCAGCCACTGCTACTTTCTTACAGGAGTACCATCATTTTGGTCGTTTGGCTGTTTCCTATAAAGGTCCAGATATATTTAAGTTTTCCGTCAGGTGTGTGATGTTCTTTTTTTAATATGATGGCATTACGTTTAGGGCTGCACGATTTGGGGAAAATATATAATTGCGATTATTCTGGTTAAAATTGGTTAAAATAATAGCATTTTGTGCTTATATATTTTGACTAATAATAATTTTTATGATTATTATTATTGCTAATAATATATATAATAATATTTAACAAAATAAGAAATATTACTATTACAATACAATTTTCATTAAAAAATAAAAAAAATAGACTATTTAAGAACAAATATAACAATATAATAATAATAATATTTATATTTTACAGAAAACTTATTTTACAAAAAACTGCAGGGTTACCTGTTAACAAAAATTATTTATAAAAATATCAATATCAATTTCTTAATTTTTGTCAGGAGGTATGCAAAATCAAGAACGAGTCTATGTCTTTAATATGAAACATGAATCTCTTATGCCTCCACTGTAGGGGTGGGAATCTTTAGGCACCTCACGATTCGATTCGATTACGATTCAGAGGGCTGCGATTCGATGATAAAAACGATTATCGATGCATCTTTTTTTATATACAGATTTTCTTTTTTCTCACTTGGTACTTTTAAAGCAAAGTATTTGTAATGACCCATAATGAATTTACTTCCAATATCTTTTATTAATAAAACAAATGGAAGTGATTTTACAAGTCAACAGAAAAGTTACATTTGAACCAAAAGGTGTCTGTAGCAGCATACTTGTAGTAAATTAATACAGACTTCAGCATATTCTGAATCACTAACATAAAGTAATAACCAAAACCCTCCTGTTATGTTCAATGAGCAATATAATCCTTAAGACAAAAAAATTAAATAAACATTTTGCTGCACCAAAATCACAGATTTTATACAAAAATATAGAATTCTGTACCAGCAGCTCTCATACAAAAGTAATGCTTGTGGACTTCAGCATATTCTGAATAACTAGTAGCTAACATACAGCTGCTCTTATACACAAATAAATAATAGAGTCTAAGACTTATGACTTAAAACTAAGTCCTGAGCACAGACACATTTTTTGCTGTATACCACAATCAAAAAGTTTTTATGAAATGAACATCTGAACACTAAATTAACATCTAAAGAGAATACGGACGCAAATCCTTGACCATAAAATTTGCGATAGAGTTTGTACTGGTTGGCAGCAACTACCTGTACAACCGAGCGTTGGAAACGTGTAATATGGTTTCTTATGTTTGTCATGTTTCAAAAATATTTTTGTTTAGTTTGACAACTTGCACATAGTGTGGCTCTTGCCCAGGTAATTTTCCCCACTTCACTGAAGTGCGTCTATACGCTAGCTTTTAATGCAGAGGGTTCCGGTCGGATTTCTTGCTCAGCTATCATGCGTCTCTGTTATGTGCACGCTGCACTTTCCGCGCCTTTTGCGTTCCGTCAAAATTACGTTATTAACATTTAGAAAATCGATTTTTTGACATTTATTAATCGATTCAGAATCGTCCACGCTCGCATTGCGATGCATCTAAGAATCTATTTTTTCCCACACCCCTAATCCACTGTGGGGAAAAACTCCTGTACACTGGAGAAAAACATATGGATTGTCATATACATTTATTTATAGAAGTATTATTTTTCCTATTTTTTACCCAAAATAGGATGGAGTGAGCACTGCTGGGCACTAAACACACTCATGTTTCATTCATACTGGAGGCCAGAGTATGTATTGGAGGCTAATATGTATTTCATTTTGGGATGTACACCAATCAGGCATAACATCATGACCACTGACAGGTGAAGTGAATAACACTGATTATCTCTTCATCACGGCACCTGTTAGTGGGTGGGATATATCAGGCAGCAAGGGAACATTTTGTCCTCAAAGTTGATGTGTTAGAAGCAGGAAAAATGGGCAAGCGTAAGGATTTGAGCGAGTTTGACAAGGGCCAAATTGTGATGGCTAGACGACTGGGTCAGAGCATCTCTAAAACTGCAGCTCTTGTGGGGTGTTCCCGGTCTGCAGTGGTCAGGATCTATCAAAAGTGGTCCAAGGAAGGAACAGTGGTGAACCGGCGACAGGGTCATGGGCGGCCAATGCTCATTGATGCACGTGGGGAGCGAAGGCTGGCCTGTGTGGTCCGATCAAACAGACGAGCTACTGTAGCTCATATTGCTCAAGAAGTTAATGCTGGTTCTGATAGAAAGGTGTCAGAATACACAGTGCATCGCAGTTTGTTGCGTATGGGGCTGCATAGCCGCAGACCAGTCAGGGTGCCTATGCTGACCCCCTGTCCACCGCCGAAAGGGCTAACAGTGGGCACGTGAGCACCAGAACTGGACCACAGAGCAATGGAAGAAGGTGGCCTGGTCTGATGAATCATGTTCTCTTTTACATCACGTCGAAGGCCGGGTGTGTGTGCGTCGCTTACCTGGGGAACACATGGCACCAGGATGCACTATGGGAAGAAGGCAAGCCAGCTGAGGCAGTGTGATGCTTTGGGCAATGTTCTGCTGGGAAACCTTGGGTCCTGCCATCCATGTGGATGTTACTTTGACACGTACCACCTACCTAAGCATTGTGTCAGACCATGTACACCCTTTCATGGAAACGGTTTCCTGGTGGCTGTGGCCTCTTTCAGCAGGATAATGCAACCTGCCACAAACCAAAAATGGTTCAGGAATGGTTTGAGGAGCACAACAACGAGTTTGAGGTGTTTACTTGGCCTCGAAATTCCCCAGATCTGAATCCAACCGAGCATCTGTGGGATCTGCTGAACAAACAAATCCGATCCATGAACGCCCCACCTCGCAACTTACAGGATTTAAAGGATCTACTGCTAACATCTTGGTGCCAGATACCACAGCACACCTTCAGGGGTCTAGTGGAGTCCATGCCTCGACGGGTCAGGGCTGTTTTGGCAGCAAAAGAGGGACCAACACAATATTAGGAAGGAGGTCATAATGTTACGCCTGATCGGTGTATATACTGTATATACTTTGTGTGTATATATATATATATATATATATATATATATATATATGGTGAATTCAGGTTGATTAGGACACTTTTTGCCATTAAGATGGAACATTTTCAATTACAAATATACACCATCAATTAAAACAAAGAATAAAGGTCCTCAAAGAGGATATAAACAGAGAAACGGAAGGGGAAGATCTAATGTAGAGAGGAAGATTATTCCAAAGCATAAGAGCAGCCACCGAGAAAGTTGGTCACCTTTAGCCTGAAAACGTGAACAAGGAACTGGATGATTGAAGGGATCTTGAAACAGTGTACGGGGTGAGAAGATCACAAATATACGAAGGAGCAAGTCCATCCAAAGCTTTAAAAACAAAAAGCTAAATTTTCAAAATCAACATGGAACTTAACCGGTAACCAGTGAAGAGAATTGAGCACAGGTGTAACCTAGATGGTATAAATGCATGAATCTAGTTTAGAGTTTCGAGGTCCTTCTTAGAGGTAGTACTTGATTCTAGCATCAATCTTAACTGAAAGAAACTGCTTTTCACGACAGCACTATTCTGCTTATCAAATCCAAGGTTTTTGACACAGTCGCACACATTAGAAGAGAGGGGACCATGGGTCAATGTCTATTTATACATTTCTGTATATTTTTATACATTTTGTCTATAGCTCTTTCGTATAGAAAGTTTTCAATAGTTCTTTTTCTTGAGATTCTCACAGTTGCAAACTAGTCATTAAGTTAATGAACATGTATTTAATTTTAAGATCACAGCATGCAAGAAAAAATTAACCTCTTCTAGAGATTCACCCAGCAGGAATCACTTGAGCAAGTTTCTTGTAATTTAAATGGGAAAAAAGCAATAAAATCAGAATTTAATTGCTGAAGTGCTCTACATCACAGGTCAATTAACTGCATCATCAAACTGAGAAAAAATCTAGAATACGACATCTGGAGAAACAAAAAACGAGATTAGTTTCTTGCCATTGTTTTTTATATTTGACTCAAAACCACAGTTATAGAAATATAACTTCTACCAATTTCCCTGTCAACTGTAAAAAAAAAAAAAAAAAAAATGTTTTTTTTTACTTAAAATGTAAATGTTAGTCAACTTAAAAAGTTGAATTAAGTGACAACTTGAATATTTAAGTTATCTCAAGTAAAATCCAGGAAAATTATTCTAACACTAAATTTTAAGCTCTGATATCTAATTACAACAATATTTTTTACAGTGTGTGACAACTAGCCCCAGACTTCTCTTTTTATATGTCATTATAAAAAAATGAAAAACCTTTAAGCAATACAACATGATGCACTAGCAGTTTTATAGTCTGCCAGACCGCTCCCACTCTTCAGCTTTGTTCTGATGTTTAGCTAAAATGACTTTGTGCTCCTTGTTGTAAATGTGAATCCCATCTTGTCATAAAAGTCTCCTGGAAGCAAAAAAGAACAAAATATGATTGTGCGATATCTCAATTTTTTGCTTGGTTAAACACCTGCATATGCTGATGTGAAGTGCAGCTCATGCTTACACTAGTTTCTCTACATTTACATGTTTTTCTGCACTTCGCAGATTTCACTAACTGCCATAAATGGCTGAGAGATTGCTGGATTTACCCACATGCTGTTCGACAGCATTCTCTCTATAATTTTATGGATCATTTAAATGACATGCTAATCGTGATCACTACATAATCAGTGTAACATATAGTGTAATTAGATTGCATTACTGAAGGATACAGCAGAGATTTTACTGTATTTATTAAAATGTGAAATCAACCTTACATACGTGTGTGTGTGTGTGTGTGTGTGTGTGTGTATCACACTGTAAGAAGCTGCGCATTTGTGCGATCCCTGATCTGATTGTTAGCACCTGTTTGTGAGTTGGTGTGATAAGCATTTAGATGGAAATCAGATGGTGTTACCTCGCATGAATAATGTGGAGAATATAATGATTTATTTCTGATCATGTTCCTTCAACTTAGATTTTTAAACCAGATGGAAAAAACACACTTACCAAAATATTAAAAGTAATGTTTGGTATGTTTTTCAATAAAATGAGATTTAAACTATGTTAACATCTTAACTTGTATGTTAAAACAAAATGTTTAAAAAAAGTTAAAAGTGTATGTTTAAAAAAAAGTATATTAAAAAATGACCCTTAATTGATCAGATCTTTTATCTTTTTTAATAAATGAAAAGGTTAGCTTAGCTGATCCAAGCATAATGAATTAATTTCAATTGTAGTTGATGTTGTTTCATGTTTAGTAGGCTAACTGTCTGGTTGGTTTCTTTTTTTAGGTTTTATTTTTACACTTTTATTTTAAAGCTTTAATATGAAAAACAATACTTGTGTTAATAATAGTTGAGAAATATAGGAGGTATTTTTTTCTTTCACTCATCTGAAATCCTAAAAAGCAAACAATGCTTACAGCATTTATTCACCCTCATGTTGTTCCAAACCTGTATGAATTTCTTTTTTTCTGCTGAACACAAAAGAAGATATTTTGAAGAATATGGGTAACCAAACAGTTGATGGGTCCCATTAACTTCCATAGTATGGAGAAAAAAAATGTCTATTGAAGTCAATGGGGCCATCAACTATTTTCATCAAAGAAATGCATACAGGTGGAACAACTTGAGGGTGAGTAAGTGATGACAGAATTTTCATTTTTGGGTGAACTATCCCTTTAAATAATTGATCATACTTTACCATAATTTGAGTATGCCAAGTCCAATTCATTACACTCTACAGCTTCTAAAATGCCAATCAGCAGTACTAGTTAGCTTGTTGTCCTCTTTGTGACACATGCCACAGGACTAGTGCATATATAATGGCTCTTTTCAGCAACATGAACATAATATTTAGTTGCTTCTATGCATCTACACTTATTTATTGTTCTGTTTTGAGGTTACAGATTCAGTTTAGACACCAACTTCAAGATTTAGACATGAAGATAAAGGTGATGTTTACTGTGCGACAGCAGTAGCCTCTGTGTAAATCTGTCCAGTTTCAAACTGATAACGCAGCACAATTTTCAGGGGCAACTGAGCAAGACTTTACATCAGTTTACTGTTCAACTTGAAACATTAAAAAGTTTTCAATGTTATTTGTTTTTCTCTATTATGATCCAAAATATTTGATCCAAAAAAAAAATGTATATTGTAAAATATGATTACATATTAAAATATTTTAAATGTAATTTATTCTAGTGATGTCAAAGCTGAATTTTCAGCTTCATTACTCCATCATTACATCTTCAGTGTCACATGATTCTTCAGAAATAATTCTAATATGTTGATTCGCTCAAGAAACATTTCTTATTATCATCAATGTTGAAAACAGTTGTTCTGCTTAATATTTTTGTGGAGTTCCAAGGATTTTTTGTAACTCTGTAATACCTCTTTGTCACTTTTAATCAATTTAATGCATCTTTGCTGAATATTTATTTTATTTTTAAATCTCCTCTGGCCAACAAATGAACAGTGCATGATTATGATTCAGACAGCATTACAGGTCAGAAATCAGATTAGATCAGAACATTCAAAATACACCGATCAGGCATAACATTATTGTGTTGGTCCCCCTTTTGCTGCCAAAACAGCCCTGACCCTTTGAGGCATGGACTCCACTAGACCCCTGAAGGTGTGCTGTGGTATCTTGGCACCAAGATGTTAGCAACAGATCCTTAAAGTCCTGTAAGTTGCGAGGTGGGGCCTCCATGGATCGGACTTGTTTGTTCAGCAGATCCCACAGATGCTCAATTGGATTGAGATCTGGGGAATTTTGAGGCCAAGTCAACATATCAAACTCGTTGTTGTGCTCCTCAAACCGTTCCTGAACCATTTTTGCTTTGTGGCAGGGCACATTATCCTGCTGAAAGAGGCCACAGCCACCAGGAATACCGTTTCCATGAAAGGGTGTACATGGTCTGCAACAATGCTTAGGTAGGAGGTACGTGTCCAAGTAAAATCCACATGGAAGACAGGACCCAAGGTTTCCCAGCAGAACATTGCCCAAAGCATCACACTGCCTCTGCCAGCTTGCCTTCTTCCCATAGTGCATCCTGGTGCCATGTGTTCCCCATGTGTAAAAGAAACCGTGATTCATCAGACCAGGCCACCTTCTTCCATTGCTCTGTGGTCCAGTTCTGATGCTCACGTGCCCACTGTTGGCACTTTCGCCGGTGGACAGGGGTCAGCATGGGCACCCTGACTGGTCTGCGGCTATGCAGCCCCATACGCAACAAACTGCGATGCACTGTGTATTCTGACACCTTTCTATCAGAACCAGCATTAACTTCTTAAACAATTTGGGCTACAGTAGCTCGTCTGTTTGATCGGACCACACAGGCCAGCCTTCGCTCCCCACGTGCATCAATGAGCCTTGGCCCACTTTTGACTGCAGACCGGGAACACCCCACAAGAGCTGCAGTTTTAGAGATGCTCTGACCCAGTTGTCTAGCCATCACAACTTGGCCCTTGTCAAACTCGCTCAAATCCTTACACTTGCCCATTTTTCCTGCTTCTAACACATCAACTTTGAGGACAAAATGTTCACTTGCTGTCTAATATATCCCACCTACTAACATGTGCCGTGATGAGAGATAATCAGTGTTATTCACTTCACCTGTCAGTGGTCATAATGTTATACCCGATCGGTGTATTTAAACGCAGTTCCATCTGGTTGAAGAACGGATTCATCACGCCGCTATGGAGACAGGTTCATTGAGGATCTGCCACTGGCTGTCGTGTCGATGAGGCCTTCATTCCCATGTAGCCATCAAGTTTCTATATAAGTCTCAGAATGCACACAAGCACCTGCTATTCATTTACTCGTCTTCTGTTCCTGCATATGTTTGAATTAGATCATTTACATTCTCCCCATACCCCCAAAATTTCCCAAAAGAATAAAAAACTTATGGACATTTGTCTCAGTGAAAGGGGCATAAAGGTCACTCCTTTCAAGATCAAAATGGAAAATGTCCATCTGCCAAAGAACTTCTCTTTTCCCCAATGATGGATCACATTCTGAATTTGACAGGAGAGATAAAGTGTTCATCCCTCACTTTTGGCCTCTTCTTCTGTTTTTATCTTCTTTTATTCTTCTCAAACAAATTTGCTCTCTGCAGTCTACTTTTTATGACTTTTTCAGAAATGAAGCTTTAGAATCTTCATTCACATTTTGTTCAGTTGAAACTGGGATTACATAATAAATCAGATGCCTTTTGCTTAGTGTGATATATCCAAGTAGGAAATGTTCATGAATCCACATCCTTGTTCGTCATGAACATTATATATACAGTATATGGGTCAATGACGTGACGCCTAAATTTTCTGTCCGATTGCATTTTTTTCAGTTAAAAACTGGTTTAAATGCATAAAAAGATACCATATATATGTAGTACCTCTCCCATGTATGTACTCACTTTAATAAAAAAAAAAACATTAGTTATTTGTAATTTTTCTGTTATTTAAATTGTCAAAATATCATGTGGTGCAACCGTCCGGCCATAACTTCTGTTTTGGAAATCTTTGAAATGACTCTAAATTTATTTTCTATACTATTTGGCATGATTTCCAAAGTGTTTTGTAATCCTGCACAAAATTGCAAAGCATTTGTTTTTTTATTTCTTTCACAATATACAAACAAACATTGTCCAAGGATGTCCATTTTATGAAATATCATGTGGTGCGACCATCAAGAAACTTTTTTGTCAAGGACCCATTGAAGCAGCAAGCATGTTTGTAACTCTCTTTCAAATTTGGAAAAAAAAAACCTTTTTAACGGCTGGTATGTAGTTACCACATTTGGATATCATGTGGTGCGACCTCAAACAAACAATAAATATTAAGTTATTTCTACAAATACATATTTTTATTATAAATTTCATAGTGACCTTTTGTGGGAATCTAGCTTGTTTTGTTTAGGTGGCCAATTCTATGCCTGAAAATTTTGAGTGAATTTAAAAATATAATGTGGTGCGACCACTGCAAAGTGTTTTCCATGATAGATATATGTCCTAGATTGGCAGTTTTTGTGCTTTTATATTCAATTGATGGTTTATATACATAAAGTACTTTATTTTAGTATTATTTGGAATATATTTATATCCAATTTGGGTAATTTGGGTTTATTTTTAATCTGTGTACACTACGAGAAAAAATAAAAATAAAAATATTTAGAGCATTCATTTTATTTTAGTAATTATGCATTTATTAGTAATTTATTATTTATTTATTTATTTATAACTATTTACTTATATTTTACCAGTGCCACTGCCAAACAAAGAAAAAAACGCTCACCATAGGCAGCGTGTTAACTCTGACACTGCAGCAAGAGCAGAGTATCTTGCCAGGAGAAGAGGAAGGTGTGTTAAAAAAAAAAAATTAAATGAAAACTATAAATAAAGCAACATGGAGTTGCTCTTGTGTGTTCTTCATTACCTGGTGGAAATGTATATTTCCATTTTACATGATCATCTGCTGTCATCTATCATTGGTCCAAAGTAAACCCGAGCCAGCAACCTCCTGCTACTCTAAATTGAGCAGCCAAGATTGGGCAAAATTCAGAAATAACTGGGTTTAAAGAAATGCCTGCAGTTAACACCATGTGCCGCACTTTCACACAGATGTTCCAAATACCAATCAGCAGCATGATGATTGTCAAGTTTAATTAAACGTTTGTTCACAACAAGGCCAATAAGGGTCAATTTTTTTACATTTATATCATCTATAAGCTTTCCATTGATGTGTGGTTTACAAATATACAAAATGGAACATGATCTTTACTTAATATTCTAATGATTTTTGGCATTAAAAGAAAATATCTATAATTTTGACTCATACAATGTATTGTTGGCTATTGCCACAAATATACCTGTGAAACTTATGACTGGTTTTGTGCTCCAGGGTCACAAATGTGCATTTACTTAAAACTCTTCACGACAAGGCATTTTTCCATGATCAAAATTAAATTAAAAAAAAAAAAAAATTCCATCGTCTCCATTGTCAAGTTAAATGAAATGTTGTACTTGATTGCAATTGGATTTTTATGGGAAAAAAATTTATAAAATGTTTGTTTATGTTCATAAAAACAATTCTGTGAAATTAAGAGAAAGTGGTTTAAATACATTTTTTGTATGAAATTTATTGTTTATTGATCTCTTTAAACAGATTTTTAATAATATTCAAGATGTTCATGTCATTTGGAGCGACTGCTCATCATGTTGTGCGACCAATAATAGCAATAACTGTATTAAATTAAAAAATAAAATATCTAATTTCTGTGGCTGAAATAGTGAACAGTATTTTTAAAACATTTTTATCAGTTTTATGCAATTTACAAGAAAAATAATTATGTTAACTACATTTAAGAAGGCAACTCTGAAATTAAAAACAAAAATGTGAGATCATCTTTTGCAAAAACTCAAAAGAAATGCAAATACTTTGTTTATAAACACTTTAATTACTGAGAACTTGTAAAAAAAAAAGTAAGCATGTTAAGGAAATAAATTAATTTTAAGATTAAAATTAATCTTCAGAAATTCACGGTCAAACCACATGACATTTTTTAAGGCTACGGCCAATTCATCTAGGTGAAAAAACAGTAAAATCACTTAATTTAAATTTTTTG
Organism: Rhinogobio ventralis; assembly: GCA_039654625.1. Taxonomy (NCBI): domain Eukaryota; kingdom Metazoa; phylum Chordata; class Actinopteri; order Cypriniformes; family Gobionidae; genus Rhinogobio; species Rhinogobio ventralis. Next base: position 8,093,479 of record CM077203.1, read on the forward strand.
TGTACACAACATTCTTAATGTTTGAACAATTGCAATAGATATTATTATTTTTTGTATTTTAAAATTAGCCTGTTGAAAATCCTTATACGTCATTGACCCATATATATATATATATATATATATATATATATATATATATCAATGTTGTTCCAGGATTGACAAAGACTGTTCTATTTCGATCAGTTTTTCTGTGACAGTCACCTTTCTGCGTTCAGGTGTTGCTGTAACACAACGTGACATTGCAGCTGAAAAGTCTAGAGGTTCATGATATCTATTGTGGAATATGAGGTAGGAACAGCATCATTTTCCCTTTACAGATGACTCACTTCATTATTTTCATCAAGATTCATTCATCCATGGACATCTTTGGTGAAGTACTGGGCAGTTTTAATAGGCTTAATGAACCGAGATCTATGTGCTTTGTATATAATGTTTGCCGTATTTGTTTAAATAAATAAATGAATGAATAAATAAAATGTATGTTTAACAATGTTCTATTGAGATTAATTAAAAGGTAAAAATGTTAAATAAATAAATAAATAAACTCAAATAATCTTTTTCACTTTTACAGTGCAAGAGCTCACAATTTTTTGCTTGCACATACTTTTCTTCACATACTTAGTAGATGTCTAATTCTATAAAATATGACCTAATGCCATTTCTTACATTTCTGCTGTGGTAACCATGTTCTTTAGCTACAGATTTTGCTTAGTTATGAGTAATTTCCAGGCAGAATTTTCTTTAGATAGACAAAAGTGAAATGTTAAGCATCTCAATATAGACAAAGAAAAATGCAAGTTCTACAGCAGCATGAGGGTGTAAGAATAAGTGTTATTTGAAGAGGTTTTTATTTTTTTTTTATAAATAATTTTTTTCTAATAAATTATCTCCCATCGTATGCACACCTCAGAATCTCGCCAAAAGAAGTAGGTCATCCGGGTACTTTTTGCCTACTCTTTTATGAGTACTGTGAATTCGGACATAATTTCTTTTGTCATATACTGCTTTTCGCCTACTATATAGTATGTGATTTTGATGCAGCCCTAGTGTTATTTTGATGTTACTGTGCCTTTAAGACTTCTACGTAAACACATTTTCATGTGTTAAATGCAGCACATGGGTTTGCTTTAAAAATATTACCTGTGCCATCCTTCAATAACAGCCTATTTACAGAGCCAGTTATTTTTACAGTAACAAGTTCACAAAACAATCTGTGCTGAAATGTGCCACTCAAACGGTAAATATCAGGCTGAAATATGGGATCTTGTTAAATAGGTGTTATGAACGATTTGGTTTACTGAATGATTCAGTAGCTCATACATAAAGCCAGTCATGTTTAGTTCCTGAATGAATTGGTATTTCGAATGAATCGGTTGAATGAATTATTCAAAGATTCACTGAAAAAGACATAATTTGTCGCCACCTATTGGTCTAACGATGTAACAACTAATCCCCACAACTAATGCAGAATGTGTTATGCCTGCTACAGACTGTGCAATTTGATAAGCAATCCAATAAGATCATTACAAATCACACTGTATGACATGGATCTACTAAACTGGGGTACGACATGTATATAGACTGTACGAAGATGACACCTATTGAATCGTAGGCTATGACGCAAGTTAGTATAGAAGAATAAAACGTCATCAGCATGTGTTAGTGATAAACAAATAGAGCAAGATGAACCGCACTTTGGCAACTGATTTTTATGTGCACAAAAAAAAGAGGAGGAAGCGAAAGAGGAGAATATGGACGTGGTCATGGTTAGGGGAAAGAGGCCAGTTGGCATGCCAGTTTTGCAAATGGAGCTTGAGGTACGCCATTTAATGTTGCATTTTTATTGGCTAGTCAGTAGACGTAGGTCGTAGCAGCACCGTGTCAGAAAATCAAGACCATGACAACGGCCATCTTTGAACCTCTCTCACTGTTCAACATAGGACAACCATTTAGGAGCCACGACCACAGAAATCGCCACGATTGGCCATCTTTCTTCTGGGACAGCCTAAAATCGTACAATGTGTACCAGGCATTAGACTTCAGATTGAGACATTTTTGCAGCTTGTTTTCAATAAAGGGGGATGTGTAAAAGATGTCATTTGCTTTGTTCTACCACTAATAAACCACTCAGAATCAGCATCTCCCTACTATTCTCCTTTACTCATCTGCATCAGAATTAGTTACTTAAATGAAACAATGAAACCTGCCAATGAAACAATGAAACAGGGACAAAACCCATCCACTCAGAGACGATTCACATGCGGTTTCAGTAGAGATTTAGAAATGATGATGGACAGATAGCAAAACATCAGCTGCTCACTTCTAGATCTCACATACTGATGCGTCTCCAAAATGCAAAGATTATGACAAAGATGAGAATTCACCCCACCAGCATTTTTCCACTTCTACTCACGGTAGTTTGTGTCTCAGAGGAGGTCATTTGATGGATGGTGCTTCATCCACACAGACACAATTCCTTGTTCTCAGCAGCTTTTGTAAAGTCAAGAAGCCATTGAAAGGGAGAAAACAGCAAAAACCCTAGAGTGATTAGGAAGAAAAAGAAAGAGAACTATAAATTGAACTTGATGGCAAATCAGTTTTTTAGTGACTGATACAGTAAACGCACACTTACAATAATGTCCCTCTTAATTGCTATCTATCTATCTAAATAAAAATAAAATACATCTATGTTCTGGTCCCTATAGATATTGTTGGGGATAAAAAAATGGCCCATTATATAGCCACAAAAAATAGTGAATGCAATTACTTTGAGCCATCATTTCTGAGTAAATATGAGCAATAAACAATAGTGATGCTTGCCTAAGCAAACAGCTCTAATTTATGAAAGAAATATGGAAACAAAAGCATTAAGTGCATTCGGCAAGTACCAATTGGAAATCTGCAATTTCTTTTAGGTTGATTTTTTTAGGTTTTAATTCAGAGTGAGTCTTGCTGCCTGCCCTGACTGTTGTATGGATTAGATCTGAATGCCTGTGGTGTCAATAAACACCAAATAGTTGAATTCATCCTCTGTCACAACATTATACAATCCCTCTGCCCTCAGGCTATTCCAAGGCCAGCTTATGGTCTTATATTTACCATATATAGTTTTTGATTATCGGATGAGACGTAGGAGTCATTTATCATAAAGGGAGCAGACATAGCATGTTTGCTCACGGAGGGAAACCTCAGGAGCGATTGATTTGTTGGTTAGTTTTCTATGTACCACAGAAGTCAATGACTCCACTATCTGGCTCGGCTGTCCTTGAATCTCAAAGGTTTGATCAGACAGTTTTGTGAAAGGTTTCCTTAGAAACCGGAGAAATCTCCAGAATATGTTCAAGGATTTTTTATCACAGCAGAAATACTTTTAAATGTACTAGAGGGGAAAATTAGCCAATAATTAGAAAACATAAATATTTTGCAGTAATAAAAAAATTCTGTAACTATATAAAGGTCAAATTCTTACAAGCAATAGCAACCTAGCTCTTCCCACCCTCCCTTCAGAGCGTCTCCAAAGCCACAAACAGCCAGAGCAGAGTCTGCAAAGTGCAGTGTTGGGCAGTAGTGACGCTACTAGCTTAACTACATTTTTCAGTAGCTTGTCAGTAGCTCAGTTACTTTTAAAACAGTGTAGCTTTTCCAGTAGCTAACTACTTTATCCAGCAAGTAGCGGTGTAGCGCAACCAAAAGCTATATTCCGTTTTGGTTCTGACGAGTTACGAGCCTGCTCGCGGCCCAAGCAAACGCTCCACTCGTGAACTGCTCACCGGTAAAACGACGTTCGCTCAAATCCCGCTCCGACATTACATTTCTCTGTACTGTAGCCTACTATACTTGTTGTAGCCATTAAAAAATTTATTTTGTTCTATATTTATGTTTAAATATTATAATATTATTTTTAAATTTCATCTATGTTGATTATGAAAAGTGAACAGCACGAGTAAGATAGGACACATCATAAGATGTGCAATATGTCAGAAGACATGGAGTGGGTCAGAAATGATTTTGACCACTTCATTAAGTTTTGTTTTGTAGAAAGCCTTTCTTTAAAGTGAATTTCATTTTGTATAAATTGTATCTTAATTTTAATCAATGTTTCATCAGCCAATTGCTTGGATTTAATAAATAAGAAGCAAGCACGATCACTAGCATTGCGCGTGAACTGGAGCACGTCTCATAAATTAACCGAAACTCAGCGTATAGCCACTTGCCTCACAGACATGGGAATATGTGTATAGAAAGCTTGAAATGTCTTCTTTTAAACTAAACAATTCAAAACGAAAAGAAATAGGTAAGCAAAGCACTGTTCACGCAAGCAGCTCATGATCGGCGGTTCTGTTCAAAATGCTGCGTGCTCCATCACTGCATGTTCTATCACTGCATATTCTGTGAGTTTAACATGCATTTTTGACTAATCCTGACTCCTGAGTATTTAAGTTGCATACATTTTGTTCTTGCACTGTTAAATGTGTAGCAATTTTGCACTTTGACAGACAGTTTGAGATATAGGATATATTTGAGTATTGTGTGTATCGAATAGTTTACAAAATCCAATGATTTGGCCAATTTTTTCCATTGAATTAACAGAGAAAAAAGTGTCCCAATCAACCTGAATTCACCCTATATACTCTTTGAATCACAATTGCATTGCAGTATGTTGCATTAAACCCCAAATATTTTACTTCTTCATCAACAATTATTCAGTTATTTGTAACAATCTCATTGTAAATAAAAAATAATAATAATAAAATAAAAAGTTTCAATGTAGCTAGCTACAATTTGATAGTAACTTGTAGTGTAGCTAACTACTTTTTCAGAAGGGTAGCTTGAATGTAATTTAACTACTTTAACTTACGAGTAGCTACAGGTTTCGAATCTTCTGTTTCGAATCAATTGGTTCGGAGCATTGACCGTAAAAAAATACGGTCAGGAGCGTGTACCAAACTGCCAAAGTCACGTGATTTCAGTAAACAAAGCTTCGTTACGTCATCGCTGTTTCTAAACATTTCGAAACACTTGTCAATGGTTCACCGCTAGATGGCGATGATCTCTGAGAACCATTGAACAAGCGTCTGTGGGTTTTATCTGATCTCTGATCAGTTTTATACATTTGTAGACGTTTTTATTAGACATTAGTATAATTAAAAGGAATAATAGTAGTTAATAGTCTAGGCATTTCAGAATGTTTGTAAACAATAGGCACCACGATACTTCCGGGTGGCAGAACGCGAGCGGCTTCTACTGAACAACTGAAGAGATCCAGCCGGCTACTGGAAACAGTTACATAGTTAAAAACGTTGTTGCTCAAAGTTGAAACTTTGACGAAAACGTGTTGTGTTTGGGGTTGCGCCGCCAGATATACAGCAAAAGATGTAGGATTTTATCGATTTCCTTCAGAAAAAAGTAAATATATCCAGCGGAACCTGCGGGTGAGGAGGTTAAAGCGAGTGGACTTCGTCAAAACTGTCCATCTACAAAATCATAGCAGAGCATAATTATCTTCAGCTGGGGAAATTCGAGACTAATATTTTTAAACTTAAGGTCTCTTTTGAAGATCAAACTCATTGCCAGTCACTGCCTGAAGTAAAAGTATTATACAAGGAAGACACAGAACTTCTAGTGTCATGTAGGCTACTGATCAAATGTCAATGGAAGAAATAGGAAAAGCAAAAAATAGTTGTAGGCTACTGCTGATGGATGATTTATGCGTGTACCACATTGGTTTCATCATCACCGGGAGTTTAGTTTGAGTGAATGCCTAGCTGAGTAGCGCGCTATCCTTTTCACAGTCAAAAGCTCACATCTGTGCCATCCGATCCGAGCAACAGAAAACGATCATAGCCTTTTTAGTTAGATTAGATAACAGGGAAATAGACCATCTACCATAGCCTAACATATTGTAAGTCAAACAGCAACAGTCACTAAAATAAATACAGCTGCAAGCAGCCATTATCGAGGCCAAGCGCAAAGAAGAAGACAAGACATGCCAGCATGGCTGGGAGTGTCAGACCAACTGTAACAATGAGCCATTAAAGACCTATTAAGGTGATTTTAGGCAAAATAGCTGTAAAATTATAAATACAGTCAATAATAATGATTTAATGGTTTATCACTTTCGACCAATAGGTGGCACAGTTACGAAATTGATGTGGTGGGGTCAGAATATGGGAACAATGACGCATGCAAAGTTTGGTGTCAATATGTCAAAGCAGGGTGTCAATATGTTGTCTATATGTCATTGCAGAGATATAGCCTCAAGAGGCCTTATCATTATAAGTATGGACCACATGGTGGCGCTGTTTCGAAACCTTTTGAGTACCTTAAATGCATGGTGCTGATGACACATACCAAGTTTTGTAATGATACACCAATGCATTGGTAAAATATAGCATTAGCATTTTATATCATAATACTGCATTGTAGTCAATGGGAATTTCATGTTTTGTTCTATTATAGCGCCACCAAGAGGCACAATCCCACCATTTTTTTAAAGTGTCCTCAGAATGAGCCCATACATATGTGTGTCGAGTTTGGTGACAATATTGCATTTTGTTTAGGAGTTATAGACATTTATAGCGATAACAACATAAAAAATGACCCATGGCCAACTTTGTTTAGATTTTATTGCCACTTCCTATCAAAATTTTGACTTTTTGAATTTTTTTAATTATTCAATTAATCAACTTGTATTATGTGTTTCCTACGCTGGTTTCGTCTCGATCGGAATAACGGTTTCGAAGATATTCGCAAATGTTTTTTAAGCACTAAATCATAACGCTGCACAAACCATAAGGCGAAACATGGCATGTTTGGTATTGTTGGACTCGGCAAGGATTCAGGAGATAAAAAAAGTTAGTCCCGTGAAAATAAGTTGACCACACCCAAAGTTATAAGCATTTGAAAAAATAAATTCTCCACTAGGTGGCGCTGTTTCGAAACTTGTCAGGCTCCTTCAGGGCATCATGGTGATGACCCATACCGAGTTTCGTAACAATCCGTTCATGTGTTCATAAAATACAGCATTTTAGCACATAATTCAAAATGGCCGACAGCCAAAATGGCCGATATGGTAAAATTGGATATCAGTCAACTCAGCATGACGTGATCTAACGAATCTAACGAATCCGAATCTAACAAATCCGAATCTAACGAGACCACTTTTATGATTTTTGAACAAACGGTTCAGAAGTTATAAGCAAGAAGTTTCGTATCTCCGGACGGCGCTGCGCCGAAACGCTGCATGTTGCCTCAGGTCATGCGTGTGATGACATGTACCAAGTTTGGTTTGAATACAATAAAGCGTTGCGGAGATATAGCCTTATGTGTATTTTCGCAACCGATACGTAAAATTTGTTTGCGCGTTTATCGAAAACGATTTGACGAATCAACTTGAATTCCATAATTTTTGTCGGCACTGCCTGATGATGATCTGGTTCAATTTTCGTGCAAATCGAATTAACAGTCTAGGAGGAGTTCGTAAAAGTAGTTTTTCCGGAAAATTCTAAATGGCGGGAAAATTTACATAACGGAAAATTACGTCATAGGGTGCAATCGAATCGTCTTAATTTTGTTTCTAACCATTATGGTTCAAAAGTTATTAGCATAAATATGAGTGAAACTTTGGACAGGTGGTGGCACTAGAGGGAATGAGTTAGAGACTCCAAATTTGGTGTGGTTACTATTGGTACTGACCTCTATCGGTGTACCAAATTTCACAACTTTCCCGCAAGCGGTTCTATGGGCTGCCATAGACTCAAGAGCGGAAGAAAAAGAAGAAGAAGAAGAAGAAGAAGAAGAAGAAGAAGAAGAAGAAGAACGCCAACGATTTCAATAGGCGCCTTCGCACCTTCGCTGCTTGGCCCCTAATAAGAACGCCAGCGATTTCAATAGGTGCCTTCGCACCTTCGGTGCTTGGCCCCTAACTACTCAATGGTAGGCTGAGGCTCATTTAAACATTATGGTTAGGCATTTCATGCATTGCTATCTCCTGAATTAGTTAATCAGTCCCTCAATGATCATGTTAACTATGTCTGAATTTCCACCACGTCTGTTTTTGAATCACCTGTTGAAATGTAGATTAGGCTACTGCCGAGTGCCGACGGTGGGACTCCCTTCCAAGCAATTTAATAGCGTTGCCATAGGAACGCTTCGGCTTTTGCCACCCGGAAGAACGGTTATTATTGATGTGACGTCATGGTGAATTGTCGTAATGGGCCATCCATGACAAAACAAGTCCTGGCAATTGATAAAATAACATAGGCCTATAGACACTTAATATTTAATTTTATTATATGATTAGTTAATTGCATTTGAAAGATTTTGTTTTCAATAAAACATTTGCAATAGATTTGTAAAAGGTGTTTTTATGCATGTTTGGCAAGGGCTTTTGTTGCATTTACACTGTTCTGACCAGCAGGGGTCGCCGTGGAGACGGTTCTCAAATTGTTTCGAAGCTTCGACATAATACGGTACATTTGCTTCAACTGTTTCAGTGTTTCGCGAAGCCTCGGTCTGCCCATCACTACACGAGAGTCTCAAAGCACATGCAATTACAATAATAATGAACATAACTTACAGAGCTCTTACTTGTACCAGCTGACTGCTGCAGATTCATTTCGGCGATAGTGTTGACATAGAAACTCATAAATCCAAGTCTGAGGACGTGATCTTGTTTTGTCCATCGTTACAGTAGCAATGACAGGATTTCGCGAGTAGAAAATTAACACAACAGTGTTCTTTGTGCTGCTGTAAAACTCTGATAGAAACGGACGCGACAGTCACTTGCACCACAGCTCCCCCTACTATGTGGATCAGTTTCTTCATTGTTAAATTTTGAATTCTGCTTTCATCAATTGCAATGTTTCCAGTTGCATCTTTAGTGATTTTGCAACTGTTTACTATGTCTTGTTTGTCCAAAGAGGTGAACTTTTTTTGCAAAAAAAAAAAAAAAAAAAAAAAAGCACACACAGACTTAGCTGGTTTTGCAGAAAAAGACCAACAATGAATTGACTAAAGTGACATTTTTGGAAATACTTAGCATTTCAATAACTAACTAAAAACCTTTTCATTTCCATTAAAGGTGTAGTGTGTAGTATTAATGAGGACATATTTACAGAAATGCAACATAATATACATAAGTATGTTATCAGTGGTGTATAAAGACCTTACATAATAAACCATCATGTTTTTATTACCTTAGAATGGTCGCCGGTTCACCACTGTTCCTTCCTTGGACCACTTTTGATAGATCCTGACCACTGCAGACCGGGAACACCCCACAAGAGCTGCAGTTTTGGAGATACTCTGACCCAGTCGTCTAGCCATCACAATTTGGCCCTTGTCAAACTCGCTCAAATCCTTACGCTTGCCCATTTTTCCTGCTTCTAACACATCAACTTTGAGGACAAAATGTTCACTTGCTGCCTAATATATCCCACCTACTAACATGTGCCGTGATGAAGAGATAATCAGTGTTATTCACTTCACCTGTCATAATGTTATGCCTGATCGGTGTATATATATATATACCACTTATTGATTGCTACCAGGATGTGGCCATGCAGAAATCATTCTCTGAAAACCTGAGCATTCTCTCTTTAATTGCATTAGTATTAGTAATAGCAAGTGTTTTATTTTGTCGTGTTTTTAAAGCAGTGGGTGGGAATCTCATATGATTTGAATTTAGAGCAGTCTTTTGGCTGTCTCCAGACAAGCACATCTAATCTTTCATGATCCAGCAGTGTCTATTATTATTAGTTTTGCTATATATGAAAAAGAAAACTAATTTGAAAATCAGAGGAAGATAATTAAATGCCAAACAAGTACATCCCCTGAAGACTCCCACATCAGTGTAGATGTTCTAGATGACTCTGGAACGACAGTCAATGAATTTAGATGCGTTACCTGAATACATTAGACAAGGGTAAACCCAAGTAATATAAAAACAAATACAATGGAATTAATCTCTTAATCTGGCTTTCACACGTCTTTTAAAATAAAAGTCTCGCTCATCAGAAAAACAAGTTTTGTTGTTGTTGTGTTTCTCACCAGCTGAGAAAAGGATAGGCCTACTTTAAGATTTTGTTTTATTTCAGTGTTGTATGGAGATAGCGATGTCATTATTTGCTGTTAAAATGGTGTTTTTTCATTGTACCCAGAGAGAATATATGCAGTATTTTCTTTAAATATGCAATTATTTTTTTCACTTCATTATTCCCCTCTAACACTTGTCCAGAAAGACTCTATAAGTTTCTTAAAAGTGATGGAACATCCCAAGCCCTCCTGCACTGACCTCAAAGTCAAGCTTTTAAAACTTCATTCTCAACACCAATGCAGCTGCAAATAATGAGAACTTTGAGGTTTTATTGGTGAACGGGAAGGCGGAGAAGACTAGAGCAAACAAGCAATGAGAGTGATCATGTGACTTATTATATAAAACGAACAAATCTAAACTCAAACCAATCACAATCAAATAAGGGGCCGTTTACAAGACACAGTTTTCAACTAAAAACGGAAAACACGACAACAGAGTTTTGGATGCTTGAAAACGGATTTCAAAGTGCAAGTTTTGAAAATGATACTGTTATTAGTTAGCCCCTTTCACACATACAGTCTTTACTGGTAAATTACTGGTAAATTACCGGTAACAGATCACTTGTGAACAGGACCTTTTCAAAAATACAGGTAAATTGGTTCCGGCAATTTACCAGTAAGGGAAGTTGTAACATTACCAGTAAATTACCGGTAATGTGCTCTGTGTGAACGCGGAATGAAAATTACCGGTATATTCACGTATGAAATCAGAAGGCGCTGACGTAAGAAGTCTGCTTTGGGCCAATCATAAATACTTATGAAGATGACGTGATTACTCTGCGCTGTTTACAGTAAGGTTTTTAATAGTTTTTCTATTTAAATATGCGCTAAATGATCATCTTTGACCGTTGCGCCACGTCTTGCAGCTTTTTCAACGTGTCGCGCTCGAGACCCAGCCTTTTCCATTCATCAGCGCCGTGGCTCTGCAGTTGGAAAGTATTACGCGAGTGTCGTGTTTGATCATCCGTTATGCCTGTCACTCAGACGTCAAAAAGATGTTTTCAAATTAAAAAGATAGTGAAACTAAAGTGCTTCTCCTCATGTGGGCGGATGAAGACAACGGCGCAGTGTTTAAAGATAATTTCCGATGACTGACATCACAGAATTTACCGGTATTTTGCTGCTGCTGTGTGAATGGTCTCTTCCCGGTAAAAAGCCAGAACACCGTTGCTTGTGTGAACAGCATATTTGTGTATTTACCGGTAAAGTCATTCTGGTAATTTTACGGTAATTTACCAGTATTGCTGTGTGAAAGAGGATATTGTCTCAGTGTAAACTACAAAAATGTGAATTTGTGAAAACAGTGACATCATGCATATGTGTAGGCTATTACGTGTTCAGTCTATAGGTGCGTTGTGTTTCTTTGACATCAACAACTAATGGCCTAGCAGCAGAATACAGCGTTTTTAGTCATTTTCTGGGATTTTAGTAACAAACGGGAAAGGAGAGATAAAACTTTTCTGATATTAGTACATTGTTGTCATGTAAACTTGATTTAGGAGATTAATTAAATCAGATCATCCAAAATTGTGTTAATAATGATAACATTATTCCAGTATAAATCAGAATCTAACCAAGGTCAAAGTCATTACATTGTTAGTCTTTTGATTTAAGAATGCCCTGCGTGTTACATCATAAGCCTCAGATCGCTTCATTCGCCTTCATAAATGAATACAGGACTCATATTAAATGCTGCTTTGTCAGTGTATCAAGGCATTCACATCTTGACTGACAGTAGTCTGAAAAATAAGAAGCATTTCTGTCCAGAATCATTATGTCTTCCATCCCACACCTGAAAGCGGCTCATAAGCCGTGTCTGTTCCATTACAATGATTTTAAACATCATCTCTTACCTTGACATATTCCAACAATCCACTCAATCTTGAGCGCAACTAGCTTTAAACCTATTGTAGTAGGCTAATAATAAAAATCAAGGGTGCCAATCATCTGTGCCAAATTTTATGGAAAAACTCTCGACTAATATTCATGACAGCTCATCTTTGTTGAGTGGATTGTGTAATATTTTGAGATAAGACTGCTGTCCTCGCTTTTAATGGTCAGCTCAGAGGTCAGAAAGGAAACTTGGACAACTTAAATGTCAACTGTGTCTTCCCACAGAGCTCTCAAAAGGTGATTTCCAAGTGCATTCAGCTGAATGAACAGAGAACAGGTGAAAGTGCTTCATTCAGGTGGTTTCTTTTCTGCATTTCCCCAGGATGTCCAATAAACCAGAGAACAAATTGTTAGTGATTACAGTTATTATATGACTAATTTTATGCGTGTGTTCGAAAAGGTCAAAACTGTAGGCTTTCGAACTAACAGCATGTGTCGAAGCAAAAATTGCTGGATGTGGCTCCAGACTGCAACTGAAACAAATTAAAAAAGGTAATAATATTTTAAAATCTAAAGGCTCATATGCAGTTTTCGCTCGAGCGCATGCCAGTGTTTCCTGCACCGAGATGTCTGGTTCCCCAAACAAATCTTACAAAATAATTATTTTTAGTAAGTCAGTCACAAAGATTCAGAAAACACTCTCTGGGTTAGAGGTTCGAATCAGATACACTCATTCAGTGAATTGTTCAGAAACACAACTGACTCACTCACTGAAATCTCCATGCTGTCACCTGATAGAGTTTGGGTTCCTTGCCACTGTCTCTTCGGGCTTGCGGGACACTTAATATTCGGGGACACTTAATATTCAACAATATTATTGATCTGACTGCATTGACACCATTGTATGAGAACTGAACTGAGCTGCATCACTGTTTTCAGCTGCTGTATAGATAAATGTCCATGTATAGATACAATTGATAACTAATGATTTTTACAATGGAAATTAATTCACATTGAACTTCCTTAAGCTGGACAATGACACTATTTTCTTCTAGAGCTGCTGTACAGCCAAAACAAACTTTGTTGCATTATTTTCCACTGTAAAGCTGCTTTGAAACCATCTGTATTGTAAAAAGCGCTATATAAATAAAGGTGACTTGAATTGACTTGAAACATGAGTCATTTCACAAAAATGTTACATTCGATTTGAACTGGGAAATGTTACTGTGATACTAGGTTTGTGAGACTTTAGACTGCAAGACAACGTGTTCTAATGACAACATGCTCGTCAAATCATATGTAAGTAGGTGTAACGGACGTAGGCCAGTAAGAGCTGTGTGTGCAAACCTCACTCCATGCTAGCTCTGACTGACACTAGCGGCTGCGGTCTTCAGCATCCTTGTTAGCACGCGCCAGCCTCCCATGCGAAGACCCTGGTTCGAATCCTGCTCTGAGCGGGTCGAGTAGGACCGGTTACATTTGGTGCCGTAACCCGGATGGGAGTGAGGTTTAAGGGGGTGAGTGTAACGAATGTAGGCCAATAAGAGCTGTGTGTGTAAACCTCACTCCCCTGGCCTCAAGAGGCATGCTAGCTCTGACTGACACTAGCGGCTGCGGTCTTCAGCATCCTTGTTAGTACGCGCCAGCCTCCCACACCGAAGACCCTGGTTCAAATCCTGCTCTGAGCGGGTCGAGTAGGACCGGTTACATTTGGTGCCGTAACCCGGATAGGAGTGAGGTTTAGGGTGGTGAGTGTAACGAATGTAGGCCAGTAAAAGCTGTGCTCCCCTGATCTCAAGAGGCACGCTAGCGGCTGCGGTCTTTAGTGTCCTTGTTAGTGCGCCTGCCTCCCACACCAGAGACCAATGTTCTCTTTTGAGTAGGACCGGTTACATTTCGTGCCTTGACCCAGATAGGAGTGAGGTTTAGGGGGGTGAGTGTAGCAAACGTAGACCAGTAAAAACTGTGTGTATAAATCTCACTCCCCTGGCCTCAAGAGGTGCACTAGTGGCTGTGGTCTTTAGCACCCTTGTTAGCGCGGCCGCCTCCCACGCCAGAGATCCCGGTTCAAATCCTGTGACCCATATGGGAGTGAAGTTTAGGAGGTTGAGTGTAACGGACAAAGGCCAGTAAGAGCTGTGTGTGTAAACCTCACTCCCCTGGCCTCAAGAGGCATGTCAGTGGCTGCAGTTTTAGCATCCTTGTTAGCGCACCTGCCACCCATGCCTGGTTCAAATCCCGCTCGGAGCGGGTCGGGTAGGACCGGTTACATTTGGTGCCGTGACCCAGATGGGAGTGAAGTTTAGGGGGGTGAGTGTAACGAAGGTAGGCCAGTAAGAGCTGTGTGTGTAAATCTCACTCACCTGGCCTCAAGAAGCGTGCTAGCAACTGCGGTCTTTAGCGTCCTTGTTAGTGCACCCGCCTCCCATGCCCGGTTCGAATCCTGCTCGGAGCGGGTTGAGTAGGACCGGTTACATTTGGTGCCGTTGACTCGGCAGTACACTACTCCCCAGTACTTGAGCAAGCGCTTAACGCGTTATACGCTATCACGTCTATTGCGGTCTCAAAATTCTGGCCAGTTGATAATACCTAGAATATCAAAATCAACTGCAGGCGGTCGATCCTTTTCCTATTTAGCACCTAAACTCTGGAACAGTCTTCCTAGCATTGTTCGGGAAGCAGACACACTCTGTCAGTTTAAATCTAGACTAAAAACACATCTCTTTACTATGGCATACACATACAACATGATCAGTTTCTATTATTCAAATCAGTTAAATGATTGTTTTAGGCTGCATTAACTAGGTCAGCCGGAACCGGGAACACTTCCCATAACACCTGATGTACTCGTTACATCATAAGAAGAATGGCATCTACGCTAATGTTAGTCTCTCTGTTTATCCCGAGGTTTACTGCAGTCAGCCGGATCTGGGCCGTATCCAGATCAGATGGTGGACTTGCACCTGGACATGACCAACGCAGCCCTGAAATGTCTGCAGAGACCGTGTCAATTAAACTCCACCCTGTAAATGCCGCATTGACACGACATCCTCATTAAACCCCTTCTCCGGCGTGACGACTCCAATCTTTCAAATAATCTTACGAATATCTTTCGATCTAATATGACTTCTGACCTGTAATGTTGCCAGAATCATAATCATACACTATTTGTTCGTCGGCCAGAGGAGAACTGGCACCCCAACTGAGCCTGGTTTCTCCCAAGGTTTTTTTCTCCATTCTGGCCCTGAAGGAGTTTTGGTTCCTTGCCACCGTCACCTTTGTCTTTTGGCTTACTCAGTTGGGGACACTAAAATTTCAACTATATTACTGATCTGCCCGCATTGACACTATATGAAATTAGCTGAATGACATCACCGTTTTCTCCAGAGCGGCTATACAGCCGAATCAAATTCTGTTGCATTATTTTCCTGTTAACACTGAAGCTGCTTTGAAACAATCAGCATTGTAAAAAGCGCTATATAAATAAAGGTGACTTGGCAAATGTGACTTCTTTTTTTTTTTTCCAAATAGCCAGAAATATTCGTACAATTATATTTTTTATGTCAAATAAATGATTCATTTTCACATTCATCCAAATCTGAGCACTAGGCCAATAAAGTGCTTAGTTTTGCTTGTCCCGGACTGGAGATTTATTGTGCTGTATTAGCCAAATGAACTTTCCACTGAATCAACAAAAGTCTCTCTGTTTGGTTGGTGCTGATGATAGTTAGAAATAGTGAGATATTTACAGTTTGTTGTGTTTACTCCTGGGAAAGAAGCATCAGAACTGAATTGCTCTAATTAAGTCCAATTCCTCATCGCCTGGATGGAATTACATTTCTGATTACAAGCCAATTAGATACATTTGCAGTTCATTTAACATCTTATCTTTTATGGAAATTTTGATTCGATACCAGTTTGCTTAAGTTGCTTTGTGCTCATTATTTCCATAAAGTCAAATCAAACATATTTTAAGTGCACTATATTCCAAGTCTTCTGAAACCAAATGAAGAACAGACTGAAATAGTAAGCAAAAAATGTTCAAGTAGGCAGAAGCCCCAGCAAATTCACATTAAGCCTAATTATTATGCAGAAGTATAGTACATTACACTTGTTAAATACAATCGTACACTTGATTTATCCCACATCCGTCTACAAACACATACCTATACACACCTTTGTGCAATCTGGACACGATGTCATGTAATTGGCTGTTTGCACAATGCAAGACACACAGCATGAATAATGAATCTTGATAAGTCCTGACTAATTGCAGCAGCTGTGAATCATTTTTTTTCATGACAATAATTACCAAGGACCCTCTCATTTCCTCAGATGCAGGACCAGTGTCCAAAACTCTTTAGCATGGCCTCTGTTTGTATTCGGAGGGCACTTTGCCATGAGACCTTTGACACTCAGTGATATATATTTTGTCAATTATTCTTAGAAGCAGTTCACAGAGGACATACAAATTAATTTACGGATTGAGGAAGTGATGCGTGGACAGGACGGACGGACAGACAAATCAATACCGTGAGTCTTGAAATTCACCCAAACGCACAACATTATGCAGTTTCTCCTCATTTCGTCGGTTCTTTTTTCTCCTTCTTCCTCTCTATTCAGTCAATCTCCAAAGTTTTTTTTATAGCTCTTGTTGATGGTTGCTTTAATAACTCCTGTGTTTAATATTAAATGAGGAGAGGCCAGTAAACAGGGACTTTGCAAGCATCCCACCATAAAATCCATCCTACCTGCTAAGGTTTCTGCCGGGCCATTGTGTTCATCCTCCACAACAACATATTTATCATTCTTGAACCGTGAGGGGAAAGTGGCCAAATTGACCAATTATTCAGAAATAGAAGTGCAGATTCTGCATAATGTCAGTTGCAGAAGTGTGCAGAATTAGCTGTTGCTAGACGGAGGCGTCCGTTTAGCCAGCGTGCTTTTGTTGCTCAGGGGTGATTTAATATTTAAAGTAATTGGACTGGTGTTGTTCACTCTGGAGAGAAACTTTTAAAAGCACCCAGATTAAAAAGGATATACATACACCCGGTGGTCAATCGTATAGCTGAGGTGATGAACCAAATGGCTCACAAAATGCTATTGATTGTGGAAAGCACTTTTTTTAGGTCAACTATTTTAAATTATTGTTTTTTCCAAGCAAATAACCATGGGCATCCCAGTGCAAAATCTCAAGTGATATTTTCTGCAACTCTAATTTCCTGTGTTGGCAACAAAAAGTGTTTACTAAGAAATAAATGTGCTGAAACAGTCACTGGAATGGTTTTAAAGTAACACATTGAGGTGGAAGCCTTAAGTCATTAAAAAAAAAAACCATACCAAAATAGAATTTGAAAATATAACCATATTTGAGGATTTTGTACATTTCTGACGTGTTGGCACATGCAAAAGTTGATTCTAGGATGCTAGGATCTTGTGAGTGGTTGCCAGGGTGTTGCTATGCAGTTGCTAGGGTTTGGGTTTAGGGTTAGTGTTTTGTTTTGTTTAAAGCAATAGAGTGCAACATTGCCTGCCCACTTTTTCAGCGGTATTGGTTCCGGAAGTATTTTTCCTATTAATTTCTCCCATAGGGCTTTCAAAAGTCTTTGTTAAAGTGTTATAAGCCATGAACCAAAACAATCAGCTACGAGGCAATCACAACACTGCAAACATAGTATTTTGATCATAAGCATTGCGAACCACATAATCAAATTAAAAACAATGGAGGAATATAAAACTGCACATTTGATGTTGATTATATATATAAAAACAATATAATTTAAGTTAATTGCAAAATATGCATATATACTGTATATATATATATATATATATAGCGTGGGCTTGTTGTGACTCTCTGATTGGAGGAATTTTTGTACACCATCATGAGTAATGTAGTTTTTCACCTGAAATAATGCCCTATGACGGCTTCAACAGAAGCAAATACCATCAATTAACAACGTCGTAGCTCACAGTTGATTTGTTTTTAAAGGTTTAAAGGTTTATAAATCATCACTAAAAATCAATTTCCCTATGGAGATGAATGAATGGAGATTTTACTTCTGGAACTTGACTGTTGCACTCTATTAATCTAAATATGTGCAGTAGTAATGCTGCAACCACCCACTCATAATAATAAAAAATACTACTTTAATGTGAAAAGATGTAGATCTTTAAATAATTCCTTGCTGCCTATTGTTCTTGATTCACTGGGTTAAACGTTCAAACCTTCTGTTTTATATTAAGTGGCATGCATATGTGTTTCAGCATGCAGATTGTCTAAGAAAGCCTTGAATTACAATAGTTAAACAATAAAAGGCAGGTACTCGGCTGCATGAGGAAAATGCAGGATTTGGATTGAAAGTACATAATCTTGCAGCCTTGAATCAGAGGTTACGAATACATAACACTGTGTGTAAGATACACTCCATTCAATCAAATCTCTGTGTTCATGTGCAGAATAACACAGGACCTAATCCTCTGAACTCTGAAGGATTGGAGAAATGAACAAGGACAGAGTCTCATTAAGGATGCTTCAGTTTAATTGGACAAAAATACATAATGGTTTAAAGGCTTTTTTTGTTCAAATACGAGACAATCCAACCATGTGGTCAAACACATTTTGATGATTAGTAATCAATGACACAGACCGGATGCTGCTCTTCTTTTAATCACCCAAGTCTCTCTTGTCATCTAATGTGGTTGTTACATGATTTCTGCTGTTTTTTAACCATTTCACTACTGATGGGTCTCTCTTGTTCAGTGTGGACATTGGTAATGAGGGAAAGAAAAGTTTCAGTATTGATGAAAACATAATCACTCATCTTTCTGCTTGTCACGCAAATCCAGCAATGCAAACATGTGACATCTCTCTATTATATTTTCATCCAGGTACAATCCCAGAGAAAATTAATCAGATACCATCTAACTCATCTTTAATCCAAACGCCATCCTTTGAGTTTCGCTGAAGATGTCCATGGAACAATCTCAAAGTGGGATGCACATAAACACAGATAGAAAATATTTTAAATAATATATAAATAGGTGTTTTACATATAAATGACAAAGATTTCAACATAAATGAGGGCCATGGAAAAACAAGACAGTGTTAAGAGTTTCTGAGGTACTTGCCATGTAGGTTCAAATAGTTCAGTATAATTTTTCCAAGTATTTCCATTAGTATAATTCTGAGGTCCATTATAACCAGCCTGCTAAAAGATTAATGACTCATTGGAGCATAAAACATGTGTGGCATACAGTTTTGAACTACACATGACAGCAAGTCTAAAAATAGTGATAGTGGGAATGTAAATGAAATATTTACAAAGGAAGTTCAACATTAATATAACATTTGGCATAAAGAGTACATACGGCTCATGGTATTGTATTTGCTGCGTGAGCCATAAAGATTGTGCTAAACCTTACAGCAGTTGGTTGATTGAACATTCAATTTCTGGACTTTTTGATCCATCAAACATTGAGTTTGTTTATAAAAGAAAAATATTAATAAGCAAGAATCCATTATAGTTGCTAATAAGTGGCAGACATGTGTCACAATATGAAAGTCTTTTCAGGGAAACTGATGGAACGCAACTGAAGGTTTTGAAGTGTGTGGTGAAGTACATATTGAAGAAATGTACTCAATGTCAAGTTAGCGATTCTTACAATCTCGCCCTCTCATTAAAACATAATTTTTAATGAGCTGAAGTATACAAAATGTTGATTTTGTTTGCAGCATTTGTTTGAAACTGCACCAAGCTGTGGTTGAATCCACAAACTTCTGTCATTATTTACTCACCACCACTGCTAGACTTTTTTTAGTCTAAATGAATTCAGTGTGCGGTTAGCAATTATCTTGTTTGTTTATTATTTACTCACCCTCATGTCATTCAAAACCATCCTGTGGAGAATTAAAAAAAAAAATCTTCTGCTCTTTCTTCACTTAAGTTATTTCTTGTGAAGGGTCAGATTCTGGAATCCACTACTGCTTCAATATGTATATATATATATATATATATATATATTTATATACACCGATCAGGCATAACAATATGACCAATTATAACATTATTCCTAATATTGTGTTGGTCCCTCTTTTGCTGCCAAAACAGCCCTGACCCATCGAGGCATGGACTCCACTAGACCCCTGAAGGTGTGCTGTGGTATCTGACACCAAGATGTTAGCAGCAGATCCTTTAAGTCCTGTAGGTTGCAAGCTGGGGCCTCCATGGATCGGACTTGTTTGTTCAGCACATCCCACAGATGCTCGATTGGATTGAGATCTGGGGGGGAATTTGGAGGCCAAGTCAACACCTCAAACTCATTGTTGTGCTCCTCAAACCATTTCTGAACCATTTTTGCTTTGTGGCAGGGTGCATTATCCTGCTGAAAGAGGCCACAGCCACCAGGGAATACCGTTTCCATGAAAGGGTGTACATGGTCTGCAACAATGCTTAGGTAGGAGGTACGTGTCAAAGTAACATCCACATGGATGGCAGGACCCAAGGTTTCCCAGCAGAAAGGTTTCCCAAAGCATCACACTGCCTCTGCCGGCTTGCCTTCTTCCCATAGTGCATCCTGGTGCCATGTGTTCCCCAGGTAAGCGACACACACACCAGGCCATCCACGTGATGTAAAAGAAAACGTGATTCATCAGACCAGGCCACCTTCATCCATTGCTCTGTGGTCCAGTTCTGATGCTCACGTGCCCACTGTTGGCGCTTTCGGCGGTGGACAGGGGTCAGCATGGGCACCCTGACTGGTCTGTGGCTATGCAGCCCCATACGCAACAAACTGTGATGCACTGTGTATTCTGACACCTTTCTATCAGAACCAGCATTAACTTCTTAAGCAATATGAGCTACAGTAGCTCGTCTGTTTGATCGGACCACTCGGGCCAGCCATCGCTCCCCACGTGCATCAATGAGCCTTGGCCGCCCATTAACCTTTTGCCGCTTCACCACTGTTCCTTCCTTGGCCCACTTTTGTTAGATCCTGACCACTTCAGACCGGGAACACCCACAAGAGCTGCAGTTTTGGAGATGCTCTGACCCAGTCGTCTAGCCATCACAATTTGGCCCTTGTCAAACTTGCTCAAATCCTTAAACTTGCCCATTTTTCCTGCTTCTAACACATCAACTTTGAGGACAAAATGTTCACTTGCTGCCTAATATATCCCACCCACTAACAGGTGCTGTGATGAAGAGATAATCAGTGTTATACACTTCACCTTCTAGCTGACCAAGACAGCCGAGGTCACCGGGGTCACTTCAGCGTGTCGCTTAGATGACCAATTCTTAGTTAATGCATTTACTTTACTTTTCTATATTCAAACACTAGAGAATAATGATGAATACTGTCTGAACATCTCACTGAGAGAAAGAACATGTTTTTGGAAACTTTGCTGTTTAGAGCAGAGCTCGACCAACTTCAAACTTGAAGAAGCTGTGTATACTGTGTATCTGTGTGTGTGCTAATATTCTGTGTTACAGATCAGTATTGGTGGGGTGAACAACTGGCACCTTGGGGAGACGGAATGACTTGTTCTGGACAAGCTGGCGCCTAGAAACGCAGTTCTGCGACCTGGAAGGTCATGACGTGCTTAAAACCAGGGTCTGGGTGTCAGTTAAATGTCATTAAAGTGTGCATGTAAAGGCAGACGTCCCAAAACTTTTGGCAATATAGTGTGTATATATATATATATATATATATATATATATATATATATATATATATAAATATATATAAATTATATGTAATAATAATGACAAAAGTACACAACAAAATTACTACTACAAAAATTAAAATGAAAACTGAAAATAAAAGCTAATTCAAAATATCAAAAAATACTATAATATATAAATAATACTAAAATAACACTGGTATATGTAGTATGTACTGTGCAGTATTCAGAAAATGTTTATTTCTTTCTGAACATTAATTCACATTCAAAAATGGTTGCAATACAGCATATGACTGTTGGATTAATTTAGGTGAATTTATGTATTTTTTCTGTCCTTTTTGAAGCGTAAAATATGTGGTAAATATGTGGTTAATATGGTGGGGGGGGGGGAGGCATTACAGTAAGTGTATTGTGATTGTCAAAACATCTGGTAACTAAACAGAATTTTATTAAGTGATATACATTATTCCACTTATTACACAGCTACTTGTCACGTAAGTAAATAATTAGACACGGAATATTAACTTGAGTTTAAATATTTTATTAGGTCTTTAAACGCAAAGCTTCCGCAAAGAAAGCAGTTGCTAGCAAGCAGCAAGTTCAAACTAGACGGACATTTAAGGGATACGGTACAGTCATACCACGGCATTTAATAATAATAATAATAAACGGCCACATAAATAATTATGGGGATAAGAGATATTGATTTGAGATAAAACGGTTTTAAAATCTTACGTTATCTTATAATCTATTACAGTCTACAAAATAATCATTGCAAAATGGCAGAAGCTGCATTTGTATGAAACAAGAGAGCGAATCCACGATACCCGGATGACATCATTAAATAATTGTACACAAAATACTGATTTAAATTTTAATATTTTATTAGCTCACCAAACTCAAAACTTCCATGAAGAAAAAACATTCCTAGCAAGTGCTTAGTGCTGATTTCAGTTACCTGGATGAGCCTGTGTTATCAGTTTTTACCGGTTGTTATCGGGCGATGCTGCTGGATGCCACGATTGACCAATCAGAATCAAGTATTCCAAAGAGCCGTGTTATAATAATAGTTATCTTAGATGTGTAAATCTGCTTTGTGTGCAGAAATACTACGTTTCACAATGCTGCCTAAACATCTTCGGTGATTGTCGCGCAGGTGGCGGTCAGCAGCTTAAATACAGTGACCTTTTACAGTGTGGGGAACATGTTCGGTCCAATCAAGAGGTTGCAGGTCTTCATTGGTTTAAATAAAACCCATACCTTGTCAATACGTGTGTTTGACTTCATGTGGCGCTGTGCAGACCAAATGGCGCATGATATCAAAATTCCACGAGAGCGACTCGAAAGCACAACCCGTGATTCTTGATGTCATACAGCAAACACTGTACCACCTGACCACTATGGTAAACAGAAGCTCAAGCTTGTTCGCAAGCATAATTTGCCATGAGATTTACTTGGGCAGACAGAGCCTAAAAGCGTGTGTCTCATGCCAAATGTGTGAGAGTTGGCAACCCTGAAATTATGACAAATTTTCTTTTTTGTGTGTGAACTCTCCCTTTAAATGTACTCAGTGGTGAGATCAACACTCCAACTGTGGTCAAGTTGCACAAAAATCATTATGACTAAACTATCCAGCCTCTAGAGACCTATAGTTCTGCCTTGACCTCAAGCACACAGTCTAAGTGGCTCACAAGTGACAGACAGTAATTCCAAAACTGTACGAATGATGTGGTGACATGACTGTTGTGTTTACATTCGAATGAGTTAATTGGAGGGTGTTACAGCAACGTGTCTGAGCTAATTGGCACCTTTACATGCACCAATCCCTCCACCTCTCGATGATCTTTGTCATGTGCTGTCACAGACTCTGTTAAAACAAACTGTGCTTTAACACTTTGCGTGAAGTCACTGAATGGATCGCGAAAATATTCCTTTTAACACTTAACGGTGAAAATTAGTTCATTTATTTTTTTCTTTTACATTTGTCTTTCAGGTTGAAATCAGTAGGCTAAGTACTGTTTTATATTTCTTTTCCATTTTTACCAAGAAAACTATAACAACCTCCCTTTACTGCAAACATTACAGGGCAAATTAAGAATTAATTGTGGGCCAGGTTTACTTGCATGCTGTGTTGTTTTAGCACCCGACTAGTCTCGTGTAGCCAGACCTTCAGACTGATGGCACAAAGCCTGGACTCCATATAGCAGCTTTCATTGGCCAAGGACTGACATGTAAAGCAACCAATCACAGCAGCATGTTTAGGGGCCTGAAAATGTATACAGACCAGCGTGCATCTAATTAATTATTTATTCAAGAACGTTGTGCAATTTTACTGCAACAATGGTGCTGTGAACTTCACATGCTTTTAAAAATCCAGTGTTTAGTTGTTCCTGATAAACGCTCATTGTCACACGTCTCCCAGAAACCTTAGAGAATTCAACCAATCAGATGACGACTTCGAACCTTTCCCAATTTGTGTGCATTATGCTTCAGATGTTCCGTTCGAGACAAAAACTAGAGCTGCCTTTATGGCATGCTGTAATTACCATAACGATTCTGAACTGTAAAAAGCCTTCATGTACTTGTAGAACTTGTAATTACAACCTGTATATGACTTGTACCATGTGATCGCTGTACCACCTGACCACTGTGGTAAACAGAAGCTCAAGCATGTTCGCTTGAAGTGCAAGAACTAATGAGGTTCATTCTCGTGTGTTACGCAGCACGTTTGAGCTTCAGCAAGAACCAATGAGGTTCATTCTCGTGTTATGCAGCACGTTTCAGCTTCCTCAAGAACCAATGAGGTTCATTCTTGTGTTACGCAGCACGTTTGAGCTTCAGCAAGAACCAGTGAGGTTCATTCTTGTGTTACGCAGCACGTTTGAGCTTCAGCAAGAACCAATGAGGTTCATTCTCGTGTGTTACGCAGCACGTTTGAGCTTCCTCAAGAACCAATGAGGTTCATTCTTGTGTTACGCAGCACGTTTGAGCTTCAGCAAGAACCAATGAGGTTCATTCTTGTGTTACGCAGCACGTTTGAGCTTCCTCAAGAACCAATGAGGTTCATTCTTGTGTTACGCAGCACGTTTAAGCTTCAGCAAGAACCAATGAGGTTCATTCTCGTGTGTTACGCAGCACGTTTGAGCTTCCTCAAGAACCAGTGAGGTTCCTTCTTGTGTTATGCAGCACGTTTGAGCTTCCTCAAGAACCAATGAGGTTCATTCTTGTGTTACGCAGCATGTTTGAGCTTCCTCAAGAACCAGTGAGGTTCATTCTTGTTTTACGCAGCACGTTTGAGCTTCCTCAAGAACCAATGAGGTTCATTTTTGTGTTACGCAGCACGTTTGAGCTTCAGCAAGAACCAATGAGGTTCATTCTCGTGTGTTACGCAGCACGTTTGAGCTTCAGCAAGAACCAATGAGGTTCATTCTCGTGTGTTACGCAGCACGTTTGAGCTTCCTCAAGAACCAGTGAGGTTCATTCTTGTTACGCAGCACGTTTGAGCTTCCTCAAGAACCAATGAGGTTCATTCTTGTGTTACGCAGCACGTTTGAGCTTCCTCAAGAACCAGTGAGGTTCATTCCTGTGTTACGCAGCACGTTTGAGCTTCCTCAAGAACCAATGAGGTTCATTCTTGTGTTACGCAGCACGTTTGAGCTTCAGAAAGAACCAATGAGGTTCATTCTCGTGTGTTACGCAGCACGTTTGAGCTTCAGCAAGAACCAATGAGGTTCATTCTCGTGTGTTACGCAGCACGTTTGAGCTTCCTCAAGAACCAATGAGGTTCA
The DNA here is from genome assembly GCA_039654625.1 of Rhinogobio ventralis. NCBI lineage: Eukaryota > Metazoa > Chordata > Actinopteri > Cypriniformes > Gobionidae > Rhinogobio > Rhinogobio ventralis. Next base: position 8,118,874 of record CM077203.1, read on the forward strand.
TTCTCGTGTGTTACGCAGCACGTTTGAGCTTCCTCAAGAACCAATGAGGTTCATTCTTGTGTTACGCAGCACGTTTGAGCTTCCTCAAGAACCAGTGAGGTTCATTCTTGTGTTACGCAGCACGTTTGAGCTTCCTCAAGAACCAATGAGGTTCATTCTTGTGTTACGCAGCACGTTTGAGCTTCAGCAAGAACCAATGAGGTTCATTCTCGTGTGTTACGCAGCACGTTTGAGCTTCAGCAAGAACCAATGAGGTTCATTCTCGTGTGTTACGCAGCACGTTTGAGCTTCCTCAAGAACCAGTGAGGTTCATTCTTGTTACGCAGCACGTTTGAGCTTCCTCAAGAACCAATGAGGTTCATTCTTGTGTTACGCAGCACGTTTGAGCTTCCTCAAGAACCAGTGAGGTTCATTCCTGTGTTACGCAGCACGTTTGAGCTTCCTCAAGAACCAATGAGGTTCATTCTTGTGTTACGCAGCACGTTTGAGCTTCAGAAAGAACCAATGAGGTTCATTCTCGTGTGTTACGCAGCACGTTTGAGCTTCAGCAAGAACCAATGAGGTTCATTCTCGTGTGTTACGCAGCACGTTTGAGCTTCCTCAAGAACCAATGAGGTTCATTCTCGTGTGTTACGCAGCACGTTTGAGCTTCCTCAAGAACCAATGAGGTTCATTCTTGTGTTACGCAGCACGTTTGAGCTTCCTCAAGAACCAGTGAGGTTCATTCTTGTGTTACGCAGCACGTTTGAGCTTCCTCAAGAACCAATGAGGTTCATTCTTGTGTTACGCAGCACGTTTGAGCTTCAGCAAGAACCAATGAGGTTCATTCTCGTGTGTTACGCAGCACGTTTGAGCTTCAGCAAGAACCAATGAGGTTCATTCTCGTGTGTTACGCAGCACGTTTGAGCTTCCTCAAGAACCAGTGAGGTTCATTCTTGTTACGCAGCACGTTTGAGCTTCCTCAAGAACCAATGAGGTTCATTCTTGTGTTATGCAGCATGTTTGAGCTTCCTCAAGAACCAGTGAGGTTCATTCTTGTGTTACGCAGCACGTTTGAGCTTCCTCAAGAACCAATGAGGTTCATTCTTGTGTTACGCAGCACGTTTGAGCTTCAGCACGAACCAATGAGGTTCATTCTCGTGTGTTACGCAGCACGTTTGAGCTTCAGCAAGAACCAATGAGGTTCATTCTCGTGTGTTACGCAGCACGTTTGAGCTTCCTCAAGAACCAATGAGGTTCATTCTTGTGTTACGCAGCACGTTTGAGCTTCAGCAAGAACCAATGAGGTTCATTCTCGTGTGTTACGCAACACATTTGAGCTTCCTCAAGAACCAATGAGGTTCATTCTTGTGTTACGCAGCACGTTTGAGCTTCCTCAAGAACCAATGAGGTTCATTCTTGTGTTACGCAGCACGCTTGAGCTTCAGCAAGAACCAATGAGGTTCATTCTCGTGTGTTACGCAGCACGTTTGAGTTTCAGCAAGAACCAATGAGGTTCATTCTCGTGTGTTACGCAGCACGTTTGAGCTTCCTCAAGAACCAATGAGGTTCATTCTCGTGTGTTACGCAGCACGTTTGAACTTCCTCAAGAACCAATGAGGTTAATTCTTGTGTTACGCAGCACGTTTGAGCTTCAGCAAGAACCAATGAGGTTAATTCTTGTGTTACGCAGCACGTTTGAGCTTCCTCAAGAACCAATGAGATTCATTCTTGTGTTACGCAGCACGTTTGAGCTTCAGCAAGAACCAATGATGTTCATTCTCGTGTGTTACGCAGCACGTTTGAGCTTCCTCAAGAACCAGTGAGGTTCATTCTTGTGTTACGCAGCACGTTTGAGCTTCCTCAAGAACCAATGAGGTTCATTCTTGTGTTACGCAGTGCATTTGAGCTTCCTCAAGAACCAGTGAGGTTCATTCTTGTGTTACGCAGCACGTTTGAGCTTCCTCAAGAACCAATGAGGTTCATTCTTGTGTTACGCAGCACGTTTGATCTTCAGCAAGAACCAATGAGGTTCATTCTCGTGTGTTACGCAGCACGTTTGAGCTTCCTCAAGAACCAGTGAGGTTCATTCTTGTTACGCAGCACGTTTCAGCTTCCTCAAGAACCAATGAGGTTCATTCTTGTGTTACGCAGCACGTTTGAGCTTCCTCAAGAACCAGTGAGGTTCATTCTTGTGTTACGCAGCACGTTTGAGCTTCCTCAAGAACCAATGAGGTTCATTCTTGTGTTACGCAGCACGTTTGAGCTTCAGCAAGAACCAATGAGGTTCATTCTCGTGTGTTACGCAGCACGTTTGAGCTTCCTCAAGAACCAATGAGGTTCATTCTTGTGTTACGCAGCACGTTTGAGCTTCAGCAAGAACCAATGAGGTTCATTCTCGTATGTTACGCAACACATTTGAGCTTCCTCAAGAACCAATGAGGTTCATTCTTGTGTTACGCAGCACGTTTGAGCTTCAGCAAGAACCAATGAGGTTCATTCTCGTGTGTTACGCAGCACGTTTGAGCTTCCTCAAGAACCAATGAGGTTCATTCTTGTGTTACGCAGCACGTTTGAGCTTCCTCAAGAACCAGTGAGGTTCATTCTTGTGTTACGCAGCACGTTTGAGCTACAGCAAGAATTAATAAAGGGTTTATTCTCGTGTGTTACACAGCACGTTTGAGCTTCCTCAAGAACCAATGAGGTTTGTTCTCATGCGGTTGAGCTTCTGTTTATGTTCGCTGATCAATGTTTAAATGTGAATAAAAGCTTAAATTAAATCTGTTCCTCATACAAAGCGATCGTGTCTCGTCAGAAAATTTGGACTAAACCGCTCAGTTCAGTATAGATTCATTTTAAGTCAAAGTGGTAGTTGCGTATCTGTCAATGGAGGGAAAGGAAGCTCTCAGATTTTATTTAAAATCTTCATTTGTGTTCCGAAGATGAACGAAAGTTTTACGGGTTTGTAATGACATGAGGGTGAGTAAATAATGACATAATTTTCATTTTTGGGTGGAGTAACCCTTTAGGGTGCAGACTGATCGGTGTATGACATCAAAGTACTGCGATAGCGATTCGAAAGCAAATGGAGATTTATTTATGGTAATTACGACATGGCGTGAACGCAGCATAGCACCCGACTGACTAAAGGAATTATGCAAATCAAGTAATGTCACAAACGCAACAAAAAAAATTTGTCCAGCACAATTCTCCATCTTGTAGGTCAGAGTTCTAGGACGCAGAGGATGAAACAGACTACCGCGATCTACTGACTTTACCATGTCAATGTAACAAAAAAGAAACACTGCAAGCTCTTGAGGCACATTTTTTAAAAGTTGAACTTATTTTAACTTGAGCGCTGAGTTTTTAGAATGCAGGTGCTGCAAAAGACGTGAGTGCAATAGTCAAACATGTCCATCTAGCGCATATTTACATAGAAAAACAATAGAAACGTAGCGCAGTGGAATGGAAAAACACGTAGGCTGCGTCCGAAATCGCATACTCTCTTGACCACAATCTCTTATCACGTGACCTATCAGCGTCAGTTGTGTCACGTCCTTGAAAGGGACTTTGGTCCCTGTCATTTGCAAATCCTCTCCCATGGCCTCATGGTATAGTGAAGTGTCCATCATATGCACACTTCAGTATCTCGCCGGAAGTACACTGTAAAAAATTATATATTCAATAAGTTATGACAACATGTTTTTACATTGCTTTAACTCATCAAAATAAGTTAAGCAAATTTCAACTTTTTTTTTTTTTTAAGTCAGTTTAATGTAATTTAAGTTGAAATGACTTAAACATCCAAGTTGATTGTACTTAAAAATTTAAGGCAGCAACTTCATGCGATTTCGGATGCAGCCGTACTGTGTGAACGGCCCCTCACTAAACCATTGCTATGCTTTAAAATGCAGCAAAAAGTACAGTGCATGTTGGGAAATATGGCCATTATAATGTTATTCTTATTCTCATTTGATCATAATTTGATTAATTACTGCTGCCATGATGGCTAGAAACAAATGGAAACACTTTTAAATAAAGTTTTTTTTGTTTTTTTTACCACCTGCTTTTTATGGCAATAAATAGTACATTAATTGTGTCAGGCTAACAGCACTGACATTTAGCATTAACAAATCAAATTTACATAGAAAGTTGTATTTGTTTTTTTGTTTTCTAAATGCGCATGGTACAGTGCAAGGTTTTTGAAATATTGCGCCCTCAAGTGGCAAGATGCATTTCCTCTCTGACAGGAAATGACCTTATTAACAGATACTAATCAGGATCCCTCATTTCACTAAAAACCAATACACACAAACGAACGAAACAAACAAACAGTCTGACGTGATGTGCAGAATCCTGGATCTATGAAGAACAGAAGGTTCGCAGAAAGTGATATTGCACTGAAGTAGATGTCGTCTCTCCAGATTGACCGTCACTGACGCATTTTCCAGTAGTCCGCAGACAACAGCTGAATGAATGTCTGGAATTATGATTCCATTGGGTGCCTCCAATTAATGCTGAAGGGCTGGTTACACAATGACGATTGGACAGCAAAGGTGGCGGTCTTTTTGTTTGCTTTACAGAGGAAAAACAAGAAAGCCAGAAAAGGTGGAGTATTGCCATCCTCCTACCAGATTCCCTTTCTCCAGTTTCAGATAAACCTTGTCTTCTTTGTTGAGGTGCAGGAGGACTCCATTAGTGGCAGCCTCACGTGTGACATCTTTGTCGCCGGCGAAGGCAGAGATGACCGGTTTTCCATTCAGCATTAAATTCACCTGGAACACAAAGTGAGAAAATTAATACAGAGATCTCAACTATACAAGTGTGACAGGACTTATTCAATGGCATTCTATGATGGCCACGTTTATTTAAAACATTTTTTATAACAATTTTTAATTGTTAAAACTTAAGGTGATTAAATATTTTATTTCTGTGCTCACTTGTATAGTCTGGCTCTGGTACACTTTAATAACGTGGAAGTTAAAGCTGTAGACTCCTTTCCGGGGACAAAGAAAGACGGATTCCAACGTGAAATAGTTTCCTATGTTGACAAGAACCTGCAAAAGAGTATTTCAGAGGTATCAGACCTGATGCCATTACAATGAAATATCCTATCCAGACTATACAATTATTTGTTCTGTGAAATATGTATACTTGTGATGCTAAAACCTCAAAAGAAAGACCTTGAAAAAACATTAGTGTGAGATTAGAAAAGGCAGCTGGAATGAAATGTGAATTCGCTCATGCTTGCAATTGGACTTTCAATAATAATTCTCTGCAGCAATGACACAATACTCAGGATTTCCTACCATCACACTAAATTCTCATCCTCGCGGTCCTTCTGACTGTGATTCCATTGTAATGCCGTGATGAGGCACCATGAACAATAGCAAATGCAGGGCAATCAGTTATAGGCAGATTTTCACTCGGACCTTGCTTTGTGCACTGGTGTGCAGTCATGTTGGAACAGGAAGGGGCCATCCCCAAACTGTTCCCACAAAGCTGGGAGCATGAAATTGTCCAAAATGTCTTGGTATGCTGAAGCATTAAGAGTTCCTTTCACTGGAACTAAGGGGCCAAGCCCAACCCCTGAAAAACAACCCCACACCATAATCCCCCTCCACCAAATTTTACACTTGGCACAATGCGGTCAGGCAAGTACCGTTCTCCTGGCAACCGTCAAACCCAGACTCGTCCATTGGATTGCCAGACAGAGAAGCGTGATTCGTCACTCCAGAGAACACGTCTCCACTGCTCTAGAGTCCAGTGGCGGCGTGCTTTACACCACTGCATACGACACTTTGCATTGCACTTGGTGATGTAAGGCTTGGATGCAGCTGCTCGACCATAGAAACTGAAGCTCTCTACGCACTGTTCTTGTGCTAATCTGAAGGCCACATGAAGTTTGGAGGTCTGTAGCTATTGATTTTACATGGCTTACCACTTTGTGGCTGAGTTGCTGTTGTTCCCAATTGCTTCCACTTTGCTATAATACCACTAACAGCTGACCGTGGAATATTCACGGATGGACTTGTTGCACAGTTGGCAACCTATCACGGTACCACGCTTGAATTCACTGAGCTCCTGAGAGCGACCCATTCTTTCACAAATGTTTGTAGAAGCGTCCGCATGCCTAGGTGCTTGATTTTATACACCTGTGACCATGGAAGTGATTGGAACACCTGAATTCAATGATTTGGAGGGGTGTCCCAATATTTTTGGCAATATAGTTTATGTAATGTTACAAAAGATTTCTATTTCAAATAAATGTTCTTTTGAGCTTTCCATTCATCAAAAAATCCTGAAAAATGTGTGGTTTCCACAAAAATATGAAGCAGCAGAACTGTTTTCAACACTGATAATAATAAGAAATGTTTCTTGAGCAGCAAATCAGCATATTAGAATGAATTTTGAAGGATCATGTGACACTAAAGACTGGAGTAATGGCGCTGAAAATTCAGGAATAAATTACAATAAATAACAATAAAAGATATTTATCGTTCTATATAAAAGAACAGCATCACATCACAACTTTAACAATAACGGCACAGAGAAAATATATTGGAATCACTTCCTGAATGATTTTCTCCAGCTGATGAATGGTAAAAACATTGACAGCCAATCAGAATCCAACCTGCTTTAAGAGTTTGAGCATTTAAAGAGACAGGCGACAAAACTGCAGTGTATGCTTAGAATGATATTGTCACATGCTTGTCTGTTTGTGTTGTCTTCCTGCCTGCAACAACACCATGACAGATATTGTCCGCTGGTGTAGACACTAATATAGTTATCGTTATAGTTATATTTATAGTTATTGTTCTGGATGTGAACAGGCCTTAAGTCTCCTGAAAAAGCTGCACAATTTGAGGTATAATTCATTTGCAAACGTTGTGGGAATTAGTGCTGAAGTTTAATACTTAGGGTTGGGAAATGGTTTACATAACTACACCATACCTACAAAATTAAAATACTTTTTTTTTTTTTTCATTTTACATGGTCAAAAATGATAAAACACCACCTCAGACTCCACCTGTAATCAGTGTTGGGGAAGTTACTTTTGGTAATTTAAGTAATTTTGTGTTACTTTTGCGTAAATTTTTCACCTGGGCTGGGCTCATTTGTTTGTTTTTTAAAAAGGTTCTATTTTTGGCAAATGTAAAGGCTCTTTTGCACCGGAAGTGAAATGAATAAGCTGTACGGTTAATAAAGTGAGATTAAATATATAAAGTATATGCGTTATTTATAATATTTTATTATTGCAGGTTAGCGTAATATTCTGAATTTGCATTTCACTGTCTTTATTTATTTTGAGGAATACTGAAAACACTAACCATGTTCACACAGCGCACACACTCCCGATTTCTCCCAACATGAGGACAGGCGAGGTCAGTCAATAAAACTTGCGTTACTTATTTACTCAGATAACACAGGTATTTTGGCCAAAATTTAAAAGTAATGCATTTCTTTTCTATTTACTTGAAAAAAGGTTATCTGATTACGTAACTTGTGTTACTCCAACACTGATTGTAATCTTTCTGGATTTGGCAAAAAAGTCTAAATCTACTGTGGCAAAAATATAGGACAACTAAACTTGAATCAAATGCTATTTGGGCCAAACATCCTGCAACAGGTTTCCTAGGATTAAAACACCATGTTCTCAAAACTGATGAAATTTCAGGTCATGTTCGGTAACACTGATTGAAGTGAACATCAAAAAGAAAGTATATTTATTGTTTTCACCTCACCATCACCTTTGTAGACACCTTTATAGAGTCTGGGCATTGACCCCTGCTCGCACAAAGGTAAATTTGTACATTGCACTCTCTCTTTTGATCTTGGCTTTATAGCAGCTGAAGAAAAACTCAAACAAAAGGGAGAGCTTCAGCTTTTTTTTTATGATCGACCACAAATATACACTCACCTAAAGGATTATTAGGAACACCTGTTCAATTTCTCATTAATGCAATTATCTAATCAACCAATCACATGGCAGTTGCTTCAATGCATTTAGGGGTGTGGTCCTGGTCAAGACAATCTCCTGAACTCCAATTTAAGCAATTTTGAGCGTGGCATGGTTGTTGGTGCCAGACGGGCCGGTCTGAGTATTTCACAATCTGCTCAGTTACTGGGATTTTCACGCACAACCATTTCTAGAGTTTACAAAGAATTGTGTGAAAAGGGAAAAACATCCAGTATGCGGCAGTCCTGTGGGCGAAAATGCCTTGTTGATGCTAGAGGTCAAAGGAGAATGGGCCGACTGATTCAAGCTGATAGAAGAGCAACTTTGACTGAAATAACCACTCGTTACAACCGAGGTATGCAGCAAAGCATTTTTGAAGCCACAACACGCACAACCTTGAGGCGGATGGGCTACAACAGCAGAAGACCCCACCGGGTACCACTCATCTCCACTACAAATAGGAAAAAGAGGCTACAATTTGCACAAGCTCACCAAAATTGGACAGTTGAAGACTGGAAAAATGTTGCCTGGTCTGATGAGTCTCGATTTCTGTTGAGACATTTAGATGGTAGAGTCAGAATTTGGCGTAAACAGAATGAGAACATGGATCCATCATGCCTTGTTACCACTGTGCAGGCTGGTGGTGGTGGTGTAATGGTGTGGGGGATGTTTTCTTGGCACACTTTAGGCCCCTTAGTGCCAATTGGGCATCGTTTAAATGCCACGGCCTACCTGAGCATTGTTTCTGACCATGTCCATCCCTTTATGACCACCATGTACCCATCCTCTGATGGCTACTTCCAGCAGGATAATGCACCATGTCACAAAGCTCCAATCATTTCAAATTGGTTTCTTGAACATGACAATGAGTTCACTGTACTAAAATGGCCCCCACAGTCACCAGATCTCAACCTAATAGAGCATCTTTGGGATGTGGTGGAACGGGAGCTTCGTGCCCTGGATGTGCATCCCACAAATCTCCATCAACTGCAAGATGCTATCCTGTCAATATGGGCCAACATTTCTAAAGAATCAATGCCACATAGAATTATGGCAGTTCTGAAGGCGAAAGGGGGTCAAACACAGTATTAGTATGGTGTTCCTAATAATCCTTTAGGTGAGTGTATAAGCTACAATAGCGGGGCCCAAAAGTCTGAGAGCACTCCATTTAAACCTGGAAATACAAAGAATGTTTCAGATTTGGATACCTTTCAAACTAAATAAATGTTCTGATGTAAAATGAATGAGTCATATTGTAACACTGATCATGTGCCTCTTTGTACAGACCTTTGTACTTCTTCTAAAGAACAAGATGCCCTTTGGAAAATCTCAAATCATGCTGGAGAACATGATCATCAGGTTTGATTCATGTCAGGCAAAGCAAATACTAAGACATTACAACCCAAAAGGGGTTTTTGTAGTGATGCCAAAGAACCACCATTTTGGTTCCACAAAAAAAATGTCAGTGATCAGTTCTTAAAAGAACCATTTTAATAATCTAAAGAACCTTTTTCCATGTTTGTACATTGAAAATATTCCAAGAATTAGTTCAGTTCAGATTAAAAATTTCCTGATAATTTTCTCACCCCCATGTCTCTCTTTCTTCAGTCTAAAAGACTTTTGAGTTTAAGAAAAACATTCCAGGATTTTTCTCCATATAGTGGACTTCAATGGCAACCAATGGGTTGAAGGTCCAAATTGCAGTTTCAATGCAGCTACAAAAGGCTCTACACAATCCCAACCGAGGAATATGGGTCATATCTAGTGAAACGATCTGTCATTTTCAAAAAAAAAATTATAAAAATGTATACACTTTTTAACCACAAAGGCTCGTCTTGCACTGCTCTGCGATACGCCACGCATTACGTAATCATGCCAGAAAGGTCACGCGTGACATAGGTGGAAGTACCGACCCAGTGCCGAAAAACCAACTTTAAAATCGTCCGACATCGTTGTTTTACCTTTTTTTTGTAAAGGCTGTTTGATTTAGTCTTTGCATGTTCGCTTTGTTAACACTGGGTTGGTACTTCCACCTACGTCACATGACCTTTCCAACGTGATTACATAATGCGTGGCGCATCGCAGAGCAGGACAAGCTTTTGTGGTTAAAAAGTATATAAATTTTTTTTTTTGTGAAAATGACCAATCGTTTCGCTAGATAAGACCCTTATTCCTCAGCTGGGATCGTGTAGAGCCCTTTGAATCTGCATTGAAACTGCAATTTCAACCCGTTGTAGCCCATTGAAGTCCACTATATTGAGAAAAATCCTGGAATGTTTTCCTCAAAAAACTTAATTTCTTTTCGACTGAAGAAAGAAAGACATGAACATCTTGGATGACATGGGGGAGTATTTTGATTCTGAAGTGAACTAATCCTTTAAAAGGTTCTTCATTGAACTATCAATGCCAATAAAGAACCTTTATTTTAAAAAGTGTAGTTAAAATTATTATTAACTGTTATGCTAACATTATAATTTTCATAGGATTTTTTTGTATTAAATAAAAAAAAAGCATTTTCACTCACAGCCTCAGATTTTGGGGCCTCACTAGACATGATCCATGAATATTTATAGAGCAGCGCAGCAGTGACGCTAAACTCACTGCCTATATGAAGGCAAACAAAGGCTTTCCACATAAACTAGCTGGGATATGCACTAGGATTACTCAGCATCCCAAACAGCCAGCTCTTTTGTTATTTCACAAAGCTCTTGGTACATTCACAAGGGCAGAGTCTCTCTCTCAGTCTGTGAGCCCCAAGCAACCTTTCCCCGTGGCTTACCCCGAGCAAGAGACGTGCCAGGCCAGGTGATTGGATGGTGTTATATGTGTCAAGGTGCTGGAGCTCAGTGGCTCAGGGCAGCTGGTCAGTCCTGCAATTGTTTTTTTGTTTTTTTTACATAGTTTTTTTAAGTTTCCTGCAGCCAAAGCAATGCGAGTGGAATAATGGCTCCTCAAGGGCAAAATGTACACAGCTTCCTGTGTATCTCAGCAATAAGTTTACCTGGCGAAATCTTTAGGAATTAACGGAATAGATCATCTTAAAATGCTAATTCATTTGCTCTACCTCATGTTTTTTCAAACCTTCTTCTGTCGAGCAGAAAAGAAGATTTTCAATAATGTAGTTGGTCTCTTTTTCGATTAGAAATGGGGACTGAGGCTTTTAAGGATCAAAAAGGATGAAAAGGCACCATACAAGTTGTCGTGAAATATATTTAAAGTCTTTTGAAGGCATACAATAGCTTCAGATCTTATTCAGTAATATTTTCCATGACTAATGTGAACGGATCATTATGGAAGCATATGTGTAGCAATATTCAATTTACAATGCAATATGCAAAATGGCAATGCAATATGTAAAATGGCAATGCATTTCTGTATTTAAATTTACATTTTACATACCATGTGTGCAACATTTGGAGCAAAATGATAATTTAAATTGAATAATATAATTTACATTTGCTATTTCCTACACTAGTTTTAACATATAATTTAAACATATATTTTAATGCTTTATAAGTTGCAAAATTAAAATGAAAATGTATTACAGAAATGATTAGATGTGTTTAACATGTTCAAGCAAAAATTGTAGCAAAATGATCATTTAAATGTTATTTTTCTTAATTGCATTTACACTCACAGTTTAGATATTTCCGAATGCATTTTCATTATATGTCCCGCAATGAATGTAGCAAAATTCAATGTGGAATTGAAAATGCAATCCGAGCCGATCAAGTCTCCGCCCCGCCCTGTCAATCACTGCATCAAGGCGGGGCCAGGTGTTGGAAACATGGCGGCAGCAGAGCTATTAGAGCGAGGTATTTACTGTCAGATGAAGTGGAGCAAGAACACAGAAATGATCACGCGCGTCTGTCAGTGACTGTTCTGTTAGGCCAGTGCATTATTAGAACATCTAAACACATGTTAAACACATCTAATCATTTTCATTTCCATTTTGCAACTTATAAAGCGTTAAAATACATGTTTAAATTTATATGTTAAAACTAGTGTAGGAAATAGCAAATGTAAATAATATTATTCAATTTTAAATTATCATTTTGCTCCAAATGTTGCACACATGGTATGTAAAATGCAAATTTAAATACAGAAATGCATTGTCATTGTACATATTGCATTGCCATTTTGCATATTGAATATTGCTACACATATGCTTCCATATTATGGAGTCAGTGAGTTGAATTTGAGAATCGGATCAGTCAGATCATCTCAGTTTGATCTATGAATAAATCATTCAGATTGGATTTCTAAACTGGATCAACTGATTCATTGAAAAAAGCCGATAGAGTGATTCGTTCACAGATGGATGATTAATTTGATTAATGATTAACTTTTCATACTTTCAGTGAATATTGAAGTAAATTTCAATCTCCACACACAAAGAAATCGTATGACTTCAGATCTTATTCAATAATATTTTCCATGACTAATGTGAACGGATCATTGAGTCAGTGAGTTGAATTTGGGAATTGGTTCAGTCAGATCAATCAGTTTGATCTATGAACAAATCATTCAGATTGGTTTTCTGAAAAGGATCAATTGATTCATTGAAAAATCCGACAGAATGATTCATTCACAGATGGACACTTTGATTAAGGAGCTTTTTTAATAATTTAAGTGAACATTTAAGTAAATTTCAATCTCCGCACACAAAGAAATCGTATGACTTCAGATCTTATTCAATAATATTTTCCATGACTAATGTGAACGGATCATTGAGTCAGTGAGTTGAATTTGGGAATTGGTTCAGTCAGATCAATCAGTTTGATCTATGAACAAATCATTCAGATTGGTTTTCTGAAAAGGATCAATTGATTCATTGAAAAATCCGACAGAATGATTCATTCACAGATGGACACTTTGATTAAGGAGCTTTTTTAATAATTCAAGTGAACATTTAAGTAAATTTCAATCTCCGCACACAAAGAAATCGTATGACTTCAGATCTTATTCAATAATATTTTCCATGACTAATGTGAACGGATCATTGAGTCAGTGAGTTGAATTTGAGAATTGGTTCAGTCAGATCAATCAGTTTGATCCACAAATAAATCATTCAGATTGGTTTTCTGAAATGGATCCATTGATTCGTTGAAAAATCCGACAGAATGATTCATGCACAGATGGACAGTTTGATTAAGGAGCTTTTTTAATAATTTCAGTGAATATTGAAGTAAATTTCAATCTCCGCACACAAAGAAATCGTATAACTTCAGATCTTATTCAATAATATTTTCCATGACTAATGTGAACGGATCATTGAGTCAGTGAGTTGAATTTGGGAATTGGTTCAGTCAGATCAATCAGTTTGATCCACAAATAAATCATTCAGACTGGTTTTCTGAAATGGATCAATTGATTCGTTGAAAAATCCGACAGAATGATTCATGCACAGATGGACAGTTTGATTAAGGAGCTTTTTTAATAATTTAAGTGAACATTTAAGTAAATTTCAATCTCCGCACACAAAGAAATCGTATGACTTCAGATCTTATTCAATAATATTTTCCATGACTAACGTGAACGGATCATTGAGTCAGTGAGTTGAATTTAAGAATTGGTTCAGTCAGATCAATCAGTTTGATCTATGAACAAATCATTCAGATTGGTTTTCTGAAAAGGATCAATTGATTCGTTGAAAAATCCGACAGAATGATTCATTCACAGATGGACAGTTTGATTAAGGAGCTTTTTTAATAATTTAAGTGAACATTTAAGTAAATTTCAATCTCCGCACACAAAGAAATCGTATGACTTCAGATCTTATTCAATAATATTTTCCATGACTAATGTGAACGGATCATTGAGTCAGTGAGTTGAATTTGAGAATTGGTTCAGTCAGATCAATCAGTTTGATCCACAAATAAATCAATCAGGCTGGTTTTCTGAAATGGATCAATTGATTCGTTGAAAAATCCGACAGAATGATTCATGCACAGATGGACAGTTTGATTAAGGAGCTTTTTTAATAATTTCAGTGAACATTGAAGTAAATTTCAATCTCCGCACACAAAGAAATCGTATGACTTTAGATCTTATTCAATAATATTTTCCATGACTAATGTGAACGGATCATTGAGTCAGTGAGTTGAATTTGGGAATTGGTTCAGTCAGATCAATCAGTTTGATCCATGAACAAATCATTCAGATTGGTTCTCTGAAATGGATCAATAGATTCACTGAAAAATCTGACAGAATGATTCGTTCACAGATGGACAGTGTGATTAAGGAGCTTTTCATACTTTCAGTGAATACTGAAGTAAATTTCAATCTCCACACACAAAGAAATCGTATAACTTCAGATCTTATTCAATAATATTTTCCATGACTAATGTGAACGGATCATTGAGTCAGTGAGTTGAATTTGGGAATTGGTTCAGTCAGATCAATCAGTTTGATCTATGAACAAATCATTCAGATTGGTTCTCTGAAATGGATCAATAGATTCATTGAAAAATCTGACAGAATGATTCGTTCACAGATGGACAGTGTGATTAAGGAGCTTTTCATACTTTCAGTGAATATTGAAGTAAATTTCAATCTCCACACACAAAGAAATAGTATGACTTCAGAAGCCTAATAAAAGTTATTTTAGACAACTTTTATGGTGCTTATGAATCCTTTTGTAGGATTTGTATCTTCAGTCACCATTGTTTCACTTTTGTGTCAGGGTTTGTAACAACAGGAGGGTGAGTAAATGATAAGAAAAGGTTTGTAAGGAAGCCTTCAGACAGACACGTCTCCAAATGTCCCTCTTTTTCCATTGGGAAATAATTTAATCGTGAAATACAAACACATGTTGACCTTGTCTCCAGCATAATTTTTCATTAATTTCAAGGAAATTGGTATTTTTTTAAGGCATGCACATCGTGCAGACTCTGTGTTTGATTTGACCCTGCATAATGACGTTCGCTCATTAATTCTACCACATCTTTGGCAAAAAAAAAGCGAATAAAACTAAATGAAATCAGGTAGAGTCGTGCTTATGTGTGCACCAAAATACAGAGTGAACATGAATATATTCACACAAAGCCAAGCTTACTTCTTTTCATGTTAAATTTCTTATCAAAAGGAATGGGAGTAATTTAAAATACAGTATGCTATGAATTCATGCAAATAATTTTAATTTAAGAGTCATAAAGCTAAAGGTAAGCATAACATAACCCCCCCAGACAGATGCACGAGTAAAAGCCAGGGCAGTACGCACCTCTTTCAACACAAACACAGATAAAAACAACCAATACAATAAGAAAAAATCTCTGCCCTTTACAGTCCTGACAGTTTGACTCATCACTAATGACCTATCACAGTGATATTTCATGCCTGTGTATCTGCTGCAATAACGGAAACCCTGGAATCATGCATTCATGTGCTGTCAGTGTCAAGCGCACAGTTGCAATGTATTATCTATGAACAATATTAGACACAGTTCTTACAGTAGGGTAGCTGGGAATATCTGATCATATCTGAAGTTACGAAACAAACTCTTTCATGTACAATATGTACGGAAAATCTATGCTGAATTTAGATCTGAACTCTCATCCAAATGACTTTGAATTTTGAATTTATTCTTTTTCTTTTGAGTAAGAAAATCTGCTTTCACATTATTCTTCAAACTTAATGTCTATGTTAAATGCAAAACAATAATTGACCTCTGCACTCATTCTAATTATCACAGTAATCTGATTTAGAACATAATGATGACAAATTAATTGCATTTGCTTTATGCATCTTGTAATTTGAATATTCCATAATATTAGTTTCCATTCAGATACTCTAAAAATATGTTAAAAATAAGAAACACTTTAAATACACTGCTGTCTATGTTATAAATATTACATCAATTGAATTAATTTCAAAAGCAGAAACAATGTGTAGTCACAAAAAGCGATATATAGGAGACTGGGGCAAGTTGGCACATGTGTAATTTTAATTGAGTACCTACAATATTTGTTGGCCAAAACAATGATTTGATATAATCATTAGTTTACCTTTAAATTTTTTTTCTGATAATCCTACAATAGGCTGTTTAATAAGCCAACATGACAGGTTCCGTTTTGACAACTTATCCCATGTAATGTGACAACATACCCCGCTATTAAGGTGGGCTGTGAAAAGCTCAGTGTGTGTTTCTTTTTTTATTTATTTGTAGTTTAATGTATGAAACTATACTGTACACATACATTGACATAAAATTAACCTATCCTGAGTAATAGAGAGTAAAAAATGTATTACGTGTAACGCAAAACTATTCGTAAAACCCATGAGCTTTAAAAAGTCAAAGAAAAATACTATTCACCTCAATATAACATGTATACAAACATGAAGATCAGCCTTACCTGGTCAAAGTAAATGATTCTCGTTTTATTGCTCATCTCAGAGGGCTCGTGGTTGTTGCTCCTGACCGCAGAGAAAGCCACTTTGGAGTTTGCGGCGCGCACGGAGATGCCGAGCGGCGAGGACGAGCTCTTCCAGTCGGCGGGGTTCGAGTCACAAACCACCAGACATTTGCCCTCCAGGACGATGGGCTCCGTGTCATTTTGAGCCAAGGCGAACTCAAACACGACGGCCAGACAGAACAAAAGAGCCACGCAGTCGACAAACGCCTTCTTAAAGCGCTTTATGGACACCATGATGAACGATCTCCAATGTAGCCAAAATCCAAAAGGCTCTCCCGATCCCGTCACTTTGCTTCTGCTCCTTGTTCGTGCTCGTTTACGCCAAACATCCGTCCGGACACCAGCTGCGGATTTGCAAATCACCAAATGCGCGTAGGTGGATACAGCAACCTTATGTCTATAGTCATTTTTTGATTGTTATACTTATTTCCCTGTGTGTTATTAATTTCGATAGTTTTCAAATCCAGAAGATCTGTCAGGTGAGTTTTGGAGCGCTGCAGGTTCTCCGTAGGTTCCTGGCGACTCCGCGTAAAAAATCCACTCAGTGCGCACAGAGATAATTATCCGCAATGCCTGCGCAATCGCCACTTCGTGTCCATATTAGTTTTGCGCCATAAAAATAGAGAAGTATACTAAAGAAAAACTAACAAAACCAACAATGACCAACTTGACACATCTGTGGATGTGTCTCTCTCTCTCTCTCTCTCTCTCTCTCGAACAAAATACACTTCTGTGAGTGCGCGCACACTCTTGACGCCCGTCTCTATGAACTCACTCTGACGACGATATGTTGCGTAACGTCAGATAATTTTTAAATATCCACCTGAGATCCAGCAAACAGAAATGTTTTTACATAGTGTTATACATAGGTAAGTAAGAAACGGGTTGGTTACACTTTATTTTAAGGCGACGTAGTAACATTGTACTTACTTATATTAGTACGGAGTAATATTAATTAACTACATGTACTTACTATAGAGTTACGTTAGGGTTAGTAATTATGCATAATTTAATGTTATTACAATAGTAATTACATGTGTGTAACTATCACCTTAAATTAAAGTTTTACCAACAGGGTTATAAATAAGAATGTTTATATTTATATGTACACTATATTGCCAAAAGTATTGGAACACCACCTCCAAATCATTGAATTCAGTGTTCTAAATATTTCCATGGCCACAGGTGTATACAATAAAGCACGTATGTTATGGTGTGGGGTTGTTTTTCAGGGGTTGGTTTGGCCCCTTAGTTCCAGTGAAAGGAACTCTTAATGCTTCAGCATACCAAGACATTTTGGACAAATTCATGCTCCCAATTTAGTGGGAACAGTTTGGGGATGGCCTCTTCCTGTTCCAACATGACTGCGCACCAGTGTACAAAACAAGGTCCATAAAGACATGGATGAGTGAGTTTAGTGTGGAGGAACTTGACTGGCCTGCACAGAGTCCTGACCTCAACCCGATAGAACACCTTTGGGATGAATTAGAGCGGAGACTGCGAGCCAGGCCTTCTCGTCCAACATCAGTGCCTGACCTCACAAACGCGCTACTAGAAGAATAGTCAAAAATTCCCATAAACACACTCCTAAATCTTGTTAAATTTAATGTGCGTGTAAAGGCAGGCGTCGCAAGACTTTTGGCAATATAGTGTATATACAATAGATTTTTATGTATATACCAATTAATGATAATTATAATAATAATAATAATAATACCACTAATAAATATTTAATACATACAAAAAATATTCATTATAATATTAATATTATTAAAGAATATATTATTAACAATTATTTAACAATATTTATATAAATATATTGCCAATTTGTATTAAATTAATATTTATACATATCATTGTCCACACCTGAAAAATACATAACAAAACTTTAATAAAAAATGTATATATAAAAATATTTATGTCCATTTAATACAAATGGACTTAAAGGCAGCTAGTGGCATGTCTGGTCTAATATCTATTAACAAAAAATATACGGCCACCACATTGGACAAATGGGGCTCAGGAAAATACTGCATATCAGACTCACTCCTAAAAATAGTGAAGTTATGAGAGGGACAAACAATTCATGTGCAATATAATGGATCCGTGAAGCGTTTCAATATTTGGCTTTATGCGGTTGGCGCTACTTTATGCATCTCAAGTTGGAGCTGTGAATGTTATTTGCTCTAATGTCGGACTATTAAGCAAAGTAATTCTTTCATTGTAGTTTTTTTGTGTGTGGAGATGGTGATTATATATAAATGAATTGCTTTCATCAGGGGCCGGTTGCATAAACTGCTAAGACTAGTCTTACAAGTTAGTCATCACATTTTTTTTCTTTAAGACTCTTAATAACCTTTTTAAGTCAGTTACTTAAAAATGTAGAGTGGTCTAATTTGATGCCGAAAAGTAAGACTGATTACCCCTGACTAACTGCTAGCTGGTCGTACCTAATAGCTATTTTTATGCAACTGGCCTCAGGACTGCAGGGTCATGAAATCAAGTCATTGCAGACTGCAGATCTAATGAAGTTCAGATTCAGAAGTCAATGAAAAATGAATAATACACTTTGTACTCAGCTCAACTCGTTGATTTTGAGCCCTCTGGAGGATGCACAGAGAGAACTTGAGCAATGCAAGGCTTTTCATTTATGGAACAAATTAAGGATGGAATATTTGCAAGCACAAATTAACAGTTAACTCACCTGAGAGCCTATTGAGTTGCTTGGGAAATTATTGAATAAATGTGAGCTGTTATGGCTGTTTACCTTTATAATGTTCTTCATTTTCCTCTCAGCACCTCTCAGCACTTTCCCAATGTTAGTCTTCTATAAGAGAAAGGAATAACTCATGATTACATTGTGTGAACGTCAGGACAGCATTGCAGTGAAGCACATTTTTGTATACAGTGCCCAAGTGTGGATGCAGCTTCTCTTGCTTAGAAAAACACAGCATCTAATGTGGTCATGCATATTTCAAAATTCATAAATGTTTCACAAGTTTAGACCTCACAGTTCTGGATCAAAGTCATTCACAAAAAAAGACACTTGGGCATTCGGTAATATTCATCTCTTAACTATGTAAGATCATAATGAGATTGTAACCTACATCTCGCTGGCTGTAAAATTATAGCCAATTTCCAACAGTAAAATACAGTTTTTTCAATAAACAGTTAAATTATGTAAATTTACAGCTAATGGTCTGTAAATTAATGCTGTGTTCCAGGCAGGTTTTTGAGCCTGTAAGTTACGACTTCAAAACTTCATGAATTCATGCCAAACTGCCTGAGCGCAAGGAATTTTGGTAGGGGCTTTTGCTCATTTACAATAATTTCTATCGCCAAAGGTGCTGTACTGCTCTGAGAGACACAGGTAGAGGATCCAAATGCAGTATTTAATGAAGGGTAATCCACAATCGTAGTCAAAAGTACAGGCAAGGTCAAAACACAGGTAGGTAGTCCAAACAGGCAAACAAGGCAGGAGCAGAGGCAAAAGGGTAATCCAGGAAACAGGCAAGAAATCCAACAAACCAAAAAACATGAAACCAGGGAAAACGCTCAGAAATGCAGTGTAACACTAAACAAGACTTAGCAAAGAATGACAGGGTGAACAGGCTAGATATAGGCAGAGGTAATGAGGTAAATGAGACACAGGTGTAAACAGTGAGTTCTGATGGGTCTGAGCAAAGGGTTATAGGTGATGTAGTCTATGATTGAATGACAGTCCGGATTGGAGTGCCCTCTGGTGGTGATCAGGGGCACTCACACTGGTGAATCGTTACAGGTGCTTACTCCTTGTTTATTTGAGGGAAACAGAATTTTTTTTTATTTGGTATTCATTTATTCTTGCACTCAATGGACTGAAAACTAGCTAACGCTAGAGGCTTGTTTACCTCGGAAACCAGGAGAGTGTTGCTTTGGCGAATAGACCGGGGGACCTGAGGATCACGTTTAGAGCTTCCCCGGGGAGCCAACCTCCACGGGCCCCTATTCCCTCCACACTGCACCCTGTGGTGATGCTGGAAGAGCGTCTCTTTCGGTGTGCCGGCCGACAATTTGAAGGGGCAGTCCGCGCCACCCATCCCGGGCCTGTAAGTTCTCGTCCAACTTAACGGATAAGGCCTATGGACAGGCCGCCTCTGCTCTTCATGCCATGGTGTTGCTGCAGGTCTACCAGGCAAAGGCACTCATGGACATGGACTTGTTGGTTGCGCCCTTATTGGCCCAACCGGACCTGGTTCCCGGAACTCATGCTCCTCATGCTGTGGTCTCCACGGATGCCTCCACCACTGGATGGGGGGCCACATACAACGGGCATGCAGTTTCGGGTCTAGGGACGGGGCCTCAACTGCAGTGGCACATCAACTGCCTCGAGTTGCTAGCAGTACGTCTTGCGCTGGGCCGCCTCAAAGGGCTGTTATGAGGGAAGCACATACTGGTCTGTACGGACAGCACTGTGACCGTTGCGTACATCAACCATCAGGGTGGTCTACACTCCCATCGCATGTCGCAACTCGCCCGCCATCTCCTCCTATGGAGTCAGAAGCATCTCTCGGCACGGATGCACTGGCCCCGGGGCCTACGCAAGTATGCGTTTCCCCAAGTGAGCCTTCTCACACAGACAGGGAGGACGAGGTGCAGGTCTTGTTGGTTGCGCCCTATTGGCCCAACCGGACCTGGTTCCTGAAACTCATGCTCCTCGCGACAGCCCCTCTTTGGCCCATTCCTCTGACTCAGAGACGGGGCACCCTCTGGCACCCGCGTCCGAACCTCTGGAAGCTCCATGTGTGGTCCCTGGACGGGACGCGGAGGTTCTAGGTGACCTACCACAGGCTGTGGTAGACACCATCACTTCCGCTAGAGCTCCCTCTACGAGGCTCCTCTATGCTTTGAAGTGGAACCTATTCGTCGATTGGTGTTTTTCTCGTCAGGAGAACCCCCGAACGTGCTCGGTTAGATTGGTGCTTTCCTTCCTGCAAGAAGGGTTGGAGCGAAGGCTGTCTCACTCCACCCTTAAAGTGTATGTTGCCGCTATCGCTGCACATCACAATGCAGTTGATGGTAAGTCCTTGGGGAAGCACAATCGAATTGTCAGGTTCCTAAGGGGGGTTAGGAGATTGAATCTGCCTCGCCCTCACTCTATACCCTCTTGGAATTTACCTCTGGTGCATACCACACTGCAGAGGCCACCCTTTGAGCCCTTGCAATCAGCTGAGTTAAAAACTCTGTCGATGAAGACAGTTCTCCTGGTTGCATTGGCCTCTATTAAGAGGGTAGGGGACCTGCACGCATTTTCGGTCGACGAAGCGTGCCTAGAATTCGGACCGGCTAACTCTCACGTCATCCTGAGACCCCGGCCCGGATATGTGCCCAAGGTTCCCACCACTCCCTTCCGGGACCAGGTGGTGAACCTGCAAGCGCTGCCCTCGTAGGAGGCAGACCCAGCCCTAGCTTTGCTCTGTCCCGTCCGCGCTCTGCGGGTATACGTGGACAGAACACAAAGCTTCAGGACCTCAGATCAGCTCTTCGTCTGTTACGGAGGCCAGCAGAAGGGAAAGGCTGTCTCCAAGCAGAGGATGGCCCACTGGATAGTGGATGCCATCGCTTTGGCTTACCAAGTCCAAGGCTTGCCTTGCCCGCTCAGGTTGACAGCTCACTCCACGAGAGGAGTAGCTTCTTCCTGGGCGCTGGCGCATGGCGCCTTGCTGATAGATATATGTAGAGCTGTGGGCTGGGCGACACCGAACACATTCGTTAGATTTTATAGCCACCGTGTAGAAACGGTTGCTTTCCTCGTGCTCGTCCCCAGTGGCCAGTAACGCCTGGAAACTATTTTTATTGAAAATGTGTCCATGTATTTTCACGTCTATTTGAGAATGCGTGTCAGAACTGTAAGTGTGTGCGTTTATATAGGATAAAGAGTGGGAGAAAGAGAGTATGCGTTCCATGGGTAATAAAACATGAAAATAGTTTGTCATTTTTATCATGTTTGTTATATTTATTTGCTTGATCAATTTCTTTGTGGGTTTTTGGTTCTTTTGCTTTTCTAGGCTCTAAGGACCTTTGAGATAACTGAAATCATTTGACAAAGTGATATTGAACTGTAATGCGGTCAAATCCTCAAGATGCCTGGAACTACTTGGACCTGCCCGGAACAGCTGTAGAACAGGTAATATTGCGAACGTGGTACATTCACATGCATGTTTCTAGTAGCATACAGAATACACCCATAGCTTTCAGACACAGACTCAGTCACTTAATTATTCACTCCTCTCTGGCTAACTGGAAATCACACAATCACTTCCTTTTACACACGGCTAAACTGTCTGGTCATGTCTTGGCCCCTGCTTCTTTTAAGATGATATTTTGTCTTGTTTTCTCTACTGTAACAAACATACACCCTCATTTATTTACTTTACAAGTTTCTAATTACGTTCATCTACTAAACAGTTCATTTTCTGTTTCATTTAAAAGTGTGTGCAGTATTGATGAACTGTCTTTTGCCATGTGCTATGTAGTCACTAACATTTTCTTAATGTTTTCTTTTTAGACCTGGGCGTGTTGACCAGTTGACCTCATGCCAGATCTATCCAAAGTTTTTGTAAATGAAAATGTTTTGAAAATGTGCACAAAAGTATTAAATGCAAAGTGCAAAAAAGTCATAGTGTTTTTTTCTTTTAATATAATATACACTGCCCGGGCAAAGTCGCTGTTTGGATCTAAATAGGCAAATGCTTCTATGATTGGATTTATTGCAGTGATTATTATTTTTCTAGCATGTTATATGTTTGACAACAGTTCTTCTAACCACAATTGATGAAGTGTGTAGCTTTTCATTTCATAAAAATAATCAACTAAACAATAACACATGCAACAATTATATTTGCAGAAAGCACATACAGTAATTTATGTTCAAAATTTGCCTAATTAGGGATAGATAAGATACATTTCCAAAAGTACAAACATAAAATAACATTAATATTTACAGACAAATGTAATAGTAATTACAGTTTGGAAGTGTTAAATATATGTTAGTTTGACTTGTTTTATTTTTGTTATGTGTCAATTTTATTATAATATAGCCTAATTGTCACGGATTTGTGTAGGCAGGAAGACAAAGACAGGCTGATACAATTCTCAAACGAAGTTTAATGATCAAGGAATCTCAGGTGAGTCAATACGGGCAGACAGGTACACACAACAATACATAACGGGACCGGACAGAGACTGAAGGAAACAGGAGAACTTAAAAAGGAACACAAATGAGATGAATACACACAGCTGACACAGATGAACTCATAATGACGGTGACCATGGAGACAGACGAGTGGCGGGAAACTGGAACAAAGGAAACATGTGACATTGTGGGAAACATTGTGTTTAATATATATACTATTTTTATAGTGAGATTTTTGGTAAATTGTATTAAAACCAGTTAGGGTCAGTTTACACTATGGATTTTGTAATAGAAACACTAACTATATTGGCAGAAATGTGTTATTATGTTAATATAGTCATGGTTGAATGTGTTAAATGTGTTACTAATGGAATATAACTACAGTATGTTTTTGTTATGAAGCTATGGCAGTTTTTTTTGCATTTAAATTTATACTAAATGTTTTATAGAAAATGTTAGAAAGTTTTATAAAACAACATGGTAGTGAGGAGCCATGCATGGTTTTACCTGTGGTTACCATGATGTATGATACTATGGAAGAACAAATGGTAAATTTTAATGTGCAAATATAAAGCAGAATCAAGGGCTCAGAATATTTAAATGTTTCCCTATAAAATTATGTTTTTTAAATTTTTTTAAAGATGTTTCTGGACTCATAGGTGCTAATTCATGTGTGAAAATGATTCTTCATGCTCCCTCCCAACCATTCTTTCACAGTCTGAGCCAGAAAAATCTTGACATTGTCATCCTGGAATAGCCTATGGCCATGATGTGTCTTCCTACATGGTTGTTTAAGAAATGAAAAGCTACACACTCCATCAAGAACTGTTGCTAACATATAACATGCTAGAAACATAATCATTTTAAGCATTAGCCTATTTAAATCCAAACAGATACTTTTTTTGTTTGGGCCAGACAGTGTATAATTCAATGACTTCTTTTTTTAGAATTATTTTTTAAAAATGTCCAGAATTATTACTTTTATACCAGCCAGTAAGACTCTGAACACAAATGATGACATAAGGAGTTAATATTTGATTAAGAGTATTGGATTTTTGCTGGACAGTCACCTGGACAGCAGCTGGGGAGAGAGAGAGCCGTGAATCTAATCCTGAATAAGAATTTTCACCAGAAAATGTCAAGAAATGTTTAAGAAATGAAAAGCTACACACTCCATCAAGAACTGTTGCTATAACATGCTAGAAACATAATCATTTTAAGCATAAGCATATTTAAATCCAAACAGATACTTTTTTTTTGGCCAGACAGTGTATAATTCACTGACTTCTTTTTTAGAATTATTTTTTAAAACTTTCCAGAATTATTACTTTTATACCAGCCAGTAAGACTCTGAACACAAATGATGACATAAGGAGTTAATATTTGATTAAGAGTATTGGATTTTTGCTGGACCAGTCACCTGGACAACAGCTGGGGAGAGAGAGCCGTGAATCTATTCCTGGATGAGAGTAAGATAAATGAGCTGGACTTGAAGCACTGCAAATGAATCAACCCCCTGTGACCTACAGGCTAGCTGTCTTCTCCGCCAGGTAAGCACGGCTGGGAGCGTGAAGAAAAGCCTAGTTCACACGACCCCACTGACACTGTTTGTGGAAACAGGGAGATCGCCTCATTGGACCATTTCAGAGCAACGTTATGATTCACTGGGTTGTGGAGTGAGCAGAGGACTTTGGAGTGCTGTGAAGTTGTGTGTTTATGTGAGTCCTTGCACAAAGCACAAAGTAATGCTTGGCCTGCAGCGTTTGGGTGTAAAGGCCTTTGGGTGAACTCCTCCCCAAAGCTGACATTGACTTAGAAAGCAAATGACATTAAAATCCATCAAACAAAGCCCTGCACTTTTCCTGAAGTTCAAACAAACCGGCTTCTCTAGGGTTATCCAAACAAATCTGCCAGCCTAGAGAGAAGGCAAAAAAAAAAACTTTTTTTCATAGAATTAAAATAAAGGGGGAAAAAACTCTCCCTTGCATCCTAGACTGAAGTTAAAGTCCCAGTGAACCGGAAGTAGCAAGTGAGTTTTCCGTCAGTGCTAGCGCTGTGACGTATTTCCTAGTGAAACGGAATATTGAATAGAGGGCAGGGTTTTACTTCAGCGCTCCTCCTCTCCATCTCTCGCTCATAGCAGACTAACGGTTGGAGGCGAGTGGTTAAGGATATTCAAACCCAAGCCGTCAAAATGGCGTCATCGGAAAAGAAATGCCATTCCAGACCGGAAGTTACTTTTCAGATTTTGATTAAAGATTACCACGGCAAACTACTTTTTTCTGTCTATTAACTTGCACGGATTAATTGTTCACCCTAAAACCTGTAATGTGTGCTAAGTAAATATGGTAAATTTTGATTTCATGAGGACTTTAAATAGGTATAAATACTTTTTAAAGCTGCAGTCCATACGTTTTGCCTCTGTGTCACCATCTCTGTTTGAAACCTGCAATTGGAGTTATTTGCGGAGTTATCATCTGTACCTGAGTTGTGTGTTGGCGCGGCTCCTCAACGCGGATGAATCGAATGTTTTGAGGATTTTTTGTGGCTGTCATTCATTCAATGCACCGGTGTGGATACTGTACTTCAGAATCACAGATTCTACGTCTTGGAGTTTAACCTAAATAAGAATTTTCAATGGGAAGTGTCATCTGAGCAAGTAAGTGACATGTCTGCCACTTTTGGGAACAAAACATTACAATAAATTGCGCTACCAACGGTGATTAAATCTAACGTTCACTCGTATAACATCAAACCGTGCAAATTATTATTATTGTTATACTTTATTCTCAAATTGTCAATGTTAACAGCATTAGCATTGCGTGACTATGTGTATTTAGTGTTTATTAGCGTTACCTGTAGTACATTTCTGTACAGTCTAATCTTCTGCTTTTGATTAAGGGTGAATCTCCAGTTGTCACTGATGATGTCATTTGGGCCTTTCTGGATTACAATCTGCCATCAAAATTATAAATTTAATTATTCCAGCTGCTGTGAGAAAAGGCTATAAATGATCCGCTGAAGAACATGCGGTCCGCTCCTCACGCGCGTTACTACTACTAGCCGGACTTTTTCTTTATGCAAAGACATGCATGAATTTCCCGCGGAAATCCACCATACCACTCTAATTATAACACATTTTTACAAGCTTACCTTTGTGAATGGGGCTAAGGAGATAGTTTTGAATACTAGCTTGTTTTGTACTTGCTCAAAAATGGATTTTAGATCATTTTTAACCAAAACAAGTTACGGACTGCAGCTTTAAGTTTATTATTATTCACTATTCTTAATTTATAACAAATAGAATGCATGTCTTAAAGGCACAATATGTAAGATTTTTTAGATTAAAATATCCAAAAACCACTAGAACAGTGTTATATATTTTTTTGACTTGTGTAATTACATTATACCAGATGTTTCGGTTACATTTTATTTTAAGGTGTCATTGTTACAATGTAATTATATATTTAAGTACTGAGTAATATTAATTAACAACATGTATTTACTATAGGGTTAGGGTATGATTAGGGTTTGGTTTAGGGTTAGTTGCATGTAATTATGCATACTTTACTGTTAATACTATGGTAAGTATATGTAACTTATGTAACAAGGACACTGT
Organism: Rhinogobio ventralis; assembly: GCA_039654625.1. Classification (NCBI taxonomy): domain Eukaryota; kingdom Metazoa; phylum Chordata; class Actinopteri; order Cypriniformes; family Gobionidae; genus Rhinogobio; species Rhinogobio ventralis. The sequence goes on from CM077203.1 coordinate 8,146,020, forward strand.
AAAAAAGAAAGTGTTACCGATGTTTCCAAGAATGTTTAAATCCACAGAAATAAGCGGATTGCGGACCGCGTCTGTGTGTCGCCTATCAGTGACGTCATACCTGCCTTAACCTCGATTTCTGGTTTTATTTTGTAGAAACCATGGAAACACCAAAGACGCTTTAATATATTATGTGTTTTATTAGAAAGGTGAGCAACTGTTTGGATACATTTATAGACAGAAAACTAATGATTTTTTCTGTTATACAATATGTTTTAAAATGAATTGCATGCCATTTAGCAACACAAACTATCCAGCATTTATTAATATGATATTCTAATATTGATCAAGCTTAATGCAGTGTGTCGCGATCTGCAGACGACTGCCGTGTGTCGCGATCGTCTCTCATTAGCAATTGTTTCAGTGGCCTCGTTCAGCTCCCACAACACTCGGCCCTGCTCTGATTCATACTACAGTAACGTTAATAATCTCAGTCCCGTTGTCCCGTTTCCATCGGCTGTGAGGTGAAGACGACAACTCGCGCTCAATCTCGCAGTCATCAAGCTATGACTTTGTTTTAAATATGCGACCTCTAGCGGCAAAAAAATACATATTGTGCCTTTAAAGGAACAGATCCTCATCATCATCAACAAAAAAAAAAGAAAGTAAGAAAATTCTGTAATTATTTACTCACCTTCATGTTGTTCCTAACTCAATCACTGTTTTCTGTGAGCTCTTTCATGCAGCTCTTTCCATAAAATAGTTAATGGTGACCACGGGCCCTATCATATACCCGGCGCAATGTGATGCCAGTCGCGACGCAAGTGTTTTTTGCTAGTTTCAGCCCAACGCAGTTATCATTTTCATGTCTTCATGCCTCATGCCCATCTGTTTACCCATGGGTGTGCTGGTCTGAAAAGGAGGTGTGTTCAGGCGCATTGTTGACACGTTGCTATTTTGATGCAAACTGAAAACAGCTGCGCCATTGACCAACAAAAAGTATTTTTTGTGTTATTTAAAGGGGGCGCATTAGTAATATGCACTGATTAGGCGGGTCCACAACACGCATACACTCTGCTTATTACACACACAGGGATGCACAGCAGCACACAAACATGCTAAATATTAAAAATAAAAGGATTCCTCTCTAGAGAAGCGTTCAGTCTTTCCGCTCACAAATTCCGCCATGTAAAATAGTGAGTCCACCATGGTGCAAGTGCAACTGGCTTTTAATGGGAATGGGAGATGAGACTCTGATTGGTTTATTGCATGTTACACCTAAAACACACCCATGACTCATTTAGAGACTACGTACAACCCTTTTGGACCACGTGCCTGGTGCGCCAACCATTTTTTTCAGACGTTGAACTAGCAAAAGTGGATTCGGACATGCCCTAAGTGCACCTGCGCTTCAGAACATGCACTCAGATCTGTAAAATAGGGCCCCATGTCTGTGATGCTCTAAAAGTGAACATTATGAGCTGAAAAAAATTAAGAAAAACGCAGAAATGACAGTGTATCTAATTTATTTATTTCAAACATAGTCCATTCTAGAATGCATCTCTGAAAGGAATAGATCCCAAAAATACAGAACTTAAACTTAACTATAAAAATAGTCCATTGTACTTTATTTTCAGGTGACGTAGTTACATGTTACATTTAAACATCTACCTGTAGCTCCCAAAATATGTCTGTGAAGGGGAAGCTGGGAGATTAACACTATAGGTTTGATGTATAGCACAAGCTCTTTGACAGCTGCTAATAATCACTATGATCACACTGTTGCCCAGCACACCGTGTAGCCACCTGTTAACCCACCTCTGATGGGGTGACTGAAAACATCTGAAGGTAAAAGCGACTTTTTGGTCCCAATCTTCCTTGACTGTGCAGGCTGACAAAAGATTGGCAGCTTACTGCTTTTACCCCTGGCAGGCGCTCCGCAAAGGAGGCCAAGAGAAATTGTTTAATCTGAGGTCTATACAATGGGGTCACGGCCGAGCACTTTGGCTGGAGTGATTTTCTTCAACAGCCTAAATGCTTTTGTGTAGCGCTGGTCAAGAGGGCAGCACATGCACTGGTGCATTTTCGTTTTTTATGTTCCATGAACTGATGAAGATGCTCAGACCAATCCAGAGTAGAAAACAAATCTCAAAAGTTTAGTTGTTGCCATAGACATTTTGAAATGAAACCAAATAATTCATTCTTAAACTTTCATAAAGAAGGAATTATATGTATAAAAACAATACAATTCAAATATTTCACATGCAATTCCTTTAATTAATGCAGGCAACATGAACTAGATTAATATTAATTAAATAATAAAATATACCGTTCAAAAGGTTTGAGTCTGTAAGATTCTGTCTGTTATACTCACCAAGGCTATAAAATCAGTAATATTGTGAAATATTATCAAAGCTGTATTTTCAGCATCATTACTCTAGTCTTCAGTGTCACATGAGCCTTCAGAAATCATTAATATGCTGATTTGATGCTTAAAGATAAAATTTATAAGTCAACGCGATTGCTGAGTATTTTTTCCTTAAAACTTCAGTGAACCAAAGAAAGTCTCACAAAGCTGTTTTTTGACGTCTGACGTCACAAACTACCTTGTAACCAATCACATCTTTGTGTGGGCAGGCTTTAGCATATCATTAACTATTCTCGCAGGTGAATTAGAGATAAATCATTGTGTTTGTTTGATAAAGACGTTTTACGAGCCATGTGAGCGAATCATTCCGGTTGCCGTTTCCCCACACGCTTTTAAAACAATTCCCACATGTACTGACAGGGGAGCGGTAGCTCATTAAATATGCAAATCTTATCCAATCCCAGCCATGGGCGTTTACTTCCAAGTCTTCAGTGCGGCACGCCCATTAAAACAGAGCGTTTCTTGAGAGAGGCTCAAAACCAGGGTAGAAAATAGCCTAATACTTATTCATTATGATGTTTTTGAATGTAAAAACCATGCGAACGTCATAAGTTGACCTCAGACAACAGTATTAAAAAATTAAAAAAGCCAGTTCATGACCCCTTTGAAAAGTATTTAACTAGAATTTTTTGTAACATTATGTCTTCACTTTTACTTGATGAATTTAACATGTCCTGACTATTACATCTTACTGACCCAAAACTTACAGTAGTGTGTCTAAAAATCACCTTTAAGAAAATATAAACACTTTAATTCACTTTTATTTTAATTCCTTAATGATTATATCCAAACTGTGTGGGACAAATTAAATGCCAAAGTTTAATATGTAAGGTTAGGGGTTTATTCATATATCAATAGGATCATTAATACTTGCATTTGCAAACAGCTTTTAAAATCCCACAGCTTTATTAATTCTACCACCTACAACATCAACACATAAAACATGGTCTCATTATCTGAAAAAGTGATTCAACACCCTTCATCATTACAGCAGAGATCTCACTTAAACAGATTCATGTCTTTACACACTGAATTGTGAGGAAATAATGACCGGCAGACCTTGATTTTACAGACCACTCCAGCATATGCTTACTGACACCAGCTGCACGAATGAAACCATTCATCTCAGAAGCAGATGAGGGAGACAGAAAACGTTTCAGGTTACTTGACTGTAACCCTGTTCCCTGAAAAAGCGGGAACGAGATGCTGCGTTGATTTTGCGCTATAGAAACACTTTGTGTGTGACCGCTGTGAAGCATTTGTACAAACACGCCAATGAAATTGGCCTTGAACCTCTGAAGGTGACGTCATTGGAATGCATGCTCATCAGAGGCTGTAACAGGTGCGCCTTTCAGGTATCACTTTGTCTGAAGAGATGTCTGGACACATCCTCAGTGCGGCAATGAAGCGCAGCATCTTGTTCACGCTTTTTCAGGGAACAGGATTACAGTCAAGTAACCCAAGACATTCCCTTTCAAAAGCTGAAATGCTGCACTGATTCTATAGCGCTATGGGAACGAGAATACCAACGCCGCCGCACTGGAGGTGTCCGGACCCCTCACGGTTGTGTAGTGTGTGCTCTGCTCACAAGAAGCACACAAAAGGTCTCAGACATAAACTTGGGATGTTGACTTAAGGACATGTGAGCCTGGAGTCACATGAACATCCAAAAAATCTGATGAATGTATGCATAGAGGACCAGAACTCGTCAAACGTCAAGAAGGCTAACTTTAAGCGTTTGGGGGTCTCTTGTTCCTGTGGCCAGTGTAACGAGTCACGAGTCACTACCCCGATTAGTTCCCCTTGTACTTAGTCATCACGCGGAGAACGCTTGGAGGCGGTAAATTTGAAATCCATCTCGCCAGAAACAAGAGATGCACTGCCCGAGCTGAAGAGGTGCCGGGGCACATTTCGGAGTCAGGCAAGAGGACATCCCAATCTGGAGAGAGAGCAAGCAATAGGAACGGACCCATCTTTTGCTTCTCAGCTAACTGATAACACAATGCTTTGATAGCATTAGCATAGCACTTGCTGAATGAGTACAGCAATATATAACATTTAACACACTGTATATCTGTTCCCAAACTAAGCTCATGCTCCATTCATCACCATGATGGTAACCACCCAACCACCCCCCACCCCAAAAAAACCCAACATAACAGAAATTCTTCTAAACTAACATAAACCATTAAACACTACTAAATCTCCCACTTAACGTTAATCTTGTACAAAAAAAAAACATAATTTTAGCATTTACTCTCCCTTTTGAGTATCATGGCAAAGCATGCTGGGAAACAGAAATCCCAGCCTAGTTTCAGTAAAAATTAAGTTAGTCTAAATTAAAAGAAACAAGTTCATAAAACTCAAAACAATGACACAATTCAGATTACTTAAATGTGTCAGTTTTTTAACTCAAAAGAAAAAGAAAATTCTAAGTACTCATAAAAGTTAATTTGATTGAACTAATTTGTTTAATTTGAGTTGGCTCTACTCAAACCAATCAATTATTTTGAGCGTTAGGACAGAAATGTCGGCACACTAACAGCTGGAATTAACTCCTAGCATGCAAGTGTGACAGACAGAAAGTGTAGCACTCAAACATACACAGTACGGTCTCTGAAGACAAAGAAACCTGAAAGTAGCCTCTGACGAGCGCGCATTCCAATGATGTCATTGGCGTGTTTGCACAAATGCTTCACAGCCGGTCACACACAAAGTGTTCCCATAGCGCTAGAATCAGTGCAGCATAGAGAAAGCTTTTGAAAGGGAACATGCACTGTGAAAAAACACAGTTTTGGCTTCTCACTCTTTGTATGGCCAGTCACAAGCCAGTAAAGTTAAAATACAAGGTAACAAAGCAACAGTTGAGTACCTAAGAAGATGAACAGATGTAAGATGTAGAGATTTAAACTAATGTCACCATAAAAGCCCTGTGTGTTGCAAGTGGAATAATTTAAAGCAAAATATGTAATCCCCTCAGTTTTTTTCTAATATAAAACCAAACATGTTCACAGACTATGAGTACAAAATGTTCAAAAAAGCCCACCAAGTGAATACAGATATTGACAGCAGGATATGATTTTAGTGATACCAGAAGAGTCCTTTTTTATGAAAGTGTAAATTAAAATGACTATTAATGCAAATCACTGTTTCAGAAGACAAATTCAGCTTGTTTGGTTTAAATCTTTCAGTGTTCTAACGTGAATACATTGCTTTAATGAATAAAATAGTCATTCCCTGTGCAGTCAAGTTAAGTTTAGTAAAAACTCTTTTTGCCACATTGTAGAAGGAAAGCATTTTATGTCTGACTAAGCAGAGAATTTGAGCTGACAAACTCCTGCAGGTCATGAAATGGCACACAGAATACTTGATGTAGCCCACTGCAGGGTGCAATACTTGCTTTATTTGCTTGTTATACTGAACAATGAAAGTGTTTCCATAGTCCACAACAAATAGTTCACAAGGTCATATTTACACAGCTATGTTGCCACTGTGCTGGTTTATGTGGTTTAAAAGAATGGGTCACGTATTAATTGAAATTAGTCCCCAAGAAAAGCTTAAAATAGTGCTTAAAATAAAATAGAAGCGTTTAATATAGTGCACAAATGCTATAGTCTATTTTTATAGTGCTCTTTTGGAGCTCTACAGCATCATTTATCATTATAGAGCTGCTTAAACATTCTGCCAAGCATCTTTTGTGCTCCAAAGAAGAAAGAAAGTCATATGGGTTTGGAATGGCGTAAGGGTGAGTAAACGATGACAGCCTTTTCATTTCTGGCTTAACTATCCCTGCAATGGCAGAAAAACTGCAATGGATGTTCATTACAAAAGGATTACAATTCGTGAGCATGTAAATCCTATTGTTATGCACAGGAAATCAGACTTAAAAAAATGTGTTTCTTCTTTTACTCATCCTCTTCTTTTTATGAATGAAATCCACAGAAAAGAAAAATGAAGAAGGGTCTGTTCTGAATAGTGTGAAATGCAGATGTCCTGTGCTGAACCGCCACTGAGGACTTGATTCTGTATCATCCAGAAAACACACACGCTCAAGGCCACAGAGAGAGTCAGAGATTCAGCAGACATGCATGGAAGACATTCAACTGGCTGTCAGAACCAGAACGCCTCTTTCACACCAGCCATCTGTGAATTTATAACCAACATCCATTATACATACACTCTAAAAGAACAAAAATGATATGTGCCTCCAGTAAACGTTTGCTCCTGCTTGGAAAATCAATCCAAGCTATTTGCTGTAGCGCCGGGTCAAAGAACCGCATGATCCAGCTCGCCAAGACTTTTAATCAAACCAAAACACCAGCTCTGGGAAAGATCCAGAAAAAAATAGTCGTAGTCTGCAGGTAAGTGTTTCTACAGACATTCATATCGCCTTTGGATTGAAATGCTTGAGAAAGCAGGTGCAAATTCACACATACAAACGCCTACTGTATTAGATGTGGCTCTCGGAATGGAAATTCAAGTTCATTGAGCGTATTCAGAGTATACTTTCTTGAAGTCACTAATAAATTGGCAAATCCATCCAAAAAGTTCTTGGGAGTCTTGATCCAAAGGCTCTCCGAATTTTACCTGTGGAAGAAAAAGAAAACAAATGAACAGTGATATTGTCAAGTTTATTTATATAACGCTTTATAAAATAAAAGTTGCTTCATATTGTAACTGTTACTGTCTTTTTCAAAGTCAAAATATAAAAGTTCTAACATAGTACCTCTGATCAAATCAAAACATTCAAATTCCACCTAGTCAATGTTCCCTTGAATTTTTTCATGTCATACTTTTTAAAGAGGTCCTATTATGCTTTTTTAGTGTGTAATGTTGCTGTTTGAGCATGAAAAAGGTCTGCAAAGTTAAAACGTCAACACAAAGTCACTCCAAAAGGAGTGATTCTCTATACACAGTAAAATCGAATTAGTTAAACTTACTTAAAAAAAGCATGTAAACCGATTGCCTTAAAAAAAACTAAGTAAAGTGAAATAGGAATAGTATGTTGTACTGACAAAAGCTTAGTTAGTATAGTTCATTTCTTGACTTGACTAGCTATCATTGTTGTGTTTTGAACCTTTTAAAAGCAACCTATTACTTCCCTTCCTTTGGAACCTAATAACTGTGACTTCTTGTTGCATCACTGCATCAATAGGAAGAGAATTACAATAATATAAATGAAGTTACAAGTGCCCAACCAAAGGGAATACTGATCACCATAATGGTGAGTTCAAAATAAAACAATTTAGGAAAATCAACATCTATTTATGAAGTCAGCTTATGTGATGTTCTCTCAAATATTTAACACATACACTACTGTTCAAAGGTCTGGGGTCGGTAAGATAAGTCTCTTTTGCTCACTAAGGCTGCTTTATTTGATTGAAAATACAGTCCGCCCCAAGGCATACACAAAAAAGGGGCGGGGTCAGGTTGAGTTAAATTAGTAGTGTTGAAATTTGGTTTTGGTAAGGGGCGAGACATTTCACAAACACACACGAAGCGGTTGACCAATCACAGCACAGTGATCCAGCTGACCAATCAGAGCACAGTGCACTTTTCTAAAAGAGGGGCTTCATAGAGACAGGAACTAAACAGAGCGTTAATGCCAGACTGGGAAGAGAAGAGCTGCAACAACAGCAAATATGTGAAAAATATGGTGTTTTTTGAACATTCAAGCATGAAAACCTAGTAGAGCACAAAAACAAAATCAAGACTTTGAAAAAGGGCATAATAGGTCCCCTTTAAAATGCATTCATTCACCTAAGAAACAACATCATAATAGTTTGGAAAGGCATGAGGTTGAGTAAATGATGGCAGAATTTTATTTTTTAGACCAACTAATGCTGTGAACCACTGTTTAATCACCTTCATACCTGCAGAGACACCAGGAAGGCCAGGTTTATAACCTTAATGCCGATAAACTAAGAGATATAAACTATTTAATAGCCAAAAAAAGCCTGTTTATTTTCCCATCACTCTCAGTTTCTCTCTTCATCCTGGCTCAACAGTCCCAAGTTGCTGTTTGCTGTATTTTTGCCCAAGGCTGAAAGTTTGGGCTGTAATTGTAAAACTAAAGCTATTCTCATCCCTGGCAGAAGACTCGCTTCTCATCCTGTCAAACTCACAATGGGCTGAATGTTCACAGTGAAACACTCACAGTTTTTATGGATGGTCTTAAAGAAAATTAGGACAGTTGGGAAATACAATACATGTTACAAATAGAGGAAAAGGACTCTCTTTAAGAATGTTTCCTTTATTATTAAAAAAGCTGTGTATTTTTTGGCCCAACTGGACTTTTAGTGCAAAAAGCAGTTACACTGTTTTGTTTTCTGTCAGAAATAAGTAGAAACATAACACATACACTACTGCTCAAAAGTTTGGGGTTGGTAAGATAAGTCTCTTTTGCTCACTAAGGCTGCATTTATTTGACTGAAAATACAGTAAAACAGTAATATTGTGAAATATTATTACAATTTAAAAGAGCTGTTTTCTATTTGAATATATTTAGGGCCCAAGCACCAATTGTGCAAGGACCCTATTGGAATCACTCTGTTTAATATTTTAATATGTAATTAATTCTTGTGATCAAAGCTGAATTTTCAGCATCATTACTCCAGTCTTCAGTGTCACATGATCCTTCAGAAATCATTCTAATATGATTTGATGATTAAGAAACATTTCTTATTATTAATGTCAACATTGACACAGTCATGTGTTCAATAGTTTTGTGGAAATCAAGATACATTTTCTCAAGATTATTTAATAAATATAAAGTTCAAAAGAACAGCATTTATTTTAAATAGAAATCAATTGAAACATAAATCTTTTTACTGTCACTTTTGATCAATTTAATGCATCCTTTATTAATAACAGAATTAATATTCTTTAAAAACAATAAAAAATCTTACTGACCCCAAACTTTTGGCAGCGTACATCATAATGCAACATAACAAATATGATAAATTTCAGTCAAATGTCATTATATGCTGAAATTTAGGATTAACTTTGACATTCATGGTGACCCAGAAGGGCAAAAGGGCATAAATTAGCAAAATGTAAAAAATTTGATTAAGCAAATTTCTTCATATAGAGTTGCATTGATTCTTTCTTATATATTTTATATTTTAAAAAAGTTTGTTTTTATAATATTACTTTAATACATTTATTTTCATATTTAAAGTCATATTTAAATATTTAGTCATATTTTTGCTGCCTATAACTTTGGTTTTCAGTAAAAAATAAAATAAATAAACATTGCTCCAAAAAGAACAAAACGAAAAGTAACAAATGACATATTTGTTACAATGCTGCATTTTAAAGTTGCTTTGCAAATTTGTGTAGCAAATGCTCCTCTGGTCCACCGAAGACAATCTTCTGTGCTCATCACATATTTAGTGCTATAAACAACCCATGAACATCACAGAGAATTGTCATCATAAATCATTCTCAATCCAGCATCATGTCCCTCATAGTGAGGGGAAAAAACACTGTAACCTTGGTGAATGGTTGGGCTGAAATATATCCCCCCTTCCCAAAGTCCACCTGGCACAGATAAGCAGAAAAGGCCAATCTCCAGAAAGCCGGTGATTCCGGCCCATCCGTCTCAAGGCAACAAAACAGAAGATATTGAAATAATAACTCAGAGATTACCAATATGTCAGTGTAGAGCTTTCTCATCTCCTCACATCTCTTCATCAGCTGTCTGAAATCGGCCTCATGCTTCTCGATGGCCATCTAGAGCCGGAGATAAAGGAAGAGCAGGTGTTACGGGTGTGCATTATCCTTTTTCCCGTTTTTGGAGGGGTAGCACTGGAATTCTTAGTGCTCTCAGCCTCAGAGGCTTTTGATCACTGATATTTCTCTCCAACCAGACCACATCAGAAAAAGCTTTTATACAGGCAAAAGGTGTAACAGACCACAAGCTCACAAGGGTCTGTGCTTTATACGATCTAGATTAACTTCCTTTCTCTATGGAGTTGTGCAACAATGATACAGTACATATATATATTTTTAAAGAATATCCTGGCCAGTTTTTTCAGATAAATAAGGACAGGGGCTGTCAAGCTCCAAACTGACTAATAAGGAGCATAAAAGCATCATAATGTATTATATGACTTGTATGCTATAATTCTAATAAGTCTCTTGATAGCTCTATAAGTCATATGATAGCTTTGTGTGAGAAAGAGACTGAAATTTGAGTCATTCACTGAAAGAAGTAGCTTTGTCCAATTCTTTTAAATCTGATCTTTTGATCTAGTTCACAAAATCAGTCTGGGGTGAGCCATAGAGCGATGCATAGTTGAAGAAATCAACTAACTAGTCACTATGTTTCACGAAACCATATTGTCGCTAATTTTGATGTTCAACCACCTTGGTTAATGATGTCATGCAGGTGGTGGAGTAATAAGTAAGGAATAATTGATGACGGCCGTTGAATTGTTAGGAAAAAAAATGTGGCTGTTACACCTCGGGTGTGTGTTATTTTTCAATAATTCAACAGTCAATTATTCCACTTGTACTATGGTTACCACACCTCAAGACATTGTTCAGATGATGTATTTCAAGACATTTGTCCTTTAAAACAATCTTGTGTTTAGGACTAATTTCTTGCGCATCTCATCCCAAGCCTCCGTTGCTAATTTCATAAACGTCATTTTAGAGCTAGTAACGGAGACTTAAGCCATTGACAGCAGATTAATGCAGTTAATAATGCAGTTATTATAAAGAGAGAGAGAGAGAGATTAAGCGTGTGTGAATTACCTTAGTCTGTGTTGGGCAGCAGCGTCTCTACTAATAGCGAAACTGTTCGTTTATCTGCTTCAAGAACAGCGCCATAAATGTAGCTTTCAAGTTGTTACCACTGGTTGTTACTGATATAAGCGTCAGAGCAGCGCTGACAACCAGGGCCGTTAGCAAAGTTTTAAAATCACAGAGGTCCCAAATTTGAGGTAGTTAAGGGGGTTCGGGGGCATGCTACCCAAAGAAAATGTTGATTTCTCTGATCTACATATGTGCATTTTAAGACATTTGAAGGCCAAAAAATTCATAATAAATATCTTTCAAAACCATGTCAGTGGGCAGTAGATTATTTGTCAATACCCTCCTAAAGCTGTGTCAGTGAAGAAAGTAAACATAGTGTCAACTGATATTTAGCCTATATGTTTGATTAATCATTTTCTTAGAAAAGTTAATTTGCTGAAGGCTGCGAATGCTAGGTAAATAAGTTTATTAAATTAATTAACAATATGTACACGTTCATTATCTTATGCCTAAGCTGATGAAATCAGGTTCGTTAATGTTTCTTTTCCCCTCACATTGACAGTTATTACATTACATGAATCACGTAAATTATACGCATATTTTTAATAAAAAAATGACGAAATTAGACAAAATGTTATTAGTTGACCTGATTATTTTTGTCGGTTGTTTAACATTTCTATCCTAAAACAGCTGTCAAATATGAAATGTTTAGTTTAGCTACTTACATCTTATCTCGCACTTTATGTCCATTTACTGAAGCGTCGTGTGACTCATGCTGGAATTCGTGCTCAGCAGGTTCTGTGAACATAAAGCCCGCCTACTTTGATTTGATTGGTCATCTCAAATATTTTAAAATTAATGAGCGATGACAGACCGCAGCGCCAGCTCAGATGAGAAGATCTTGGTGCTGTGCAATACCTATTCTAGGCAGCACTAGAGTTAATACTATATAAGTAAATTATTTAATTTATTATATACACCACGGTGACCTCACGGTGTGCTTTCTGAACATAATAAAATATAATTTTGTAGCCAAAAAAAAAACCAACAAAAAAAGGAAATAATGTGTCGTTTTTATCCTATTGTTTACTATATTTATTTGCTTGTTCATTGCCGTTGTAGGTTTTTTTTTTTTTGCTGTTGTCGGCTGTAGGACCTTTGAAATAACTGAAATTATTTGGCAAAGTGATATGGAACTGTAATACAGTCAAGACCTGCCTGGAACTACTTCTAGTCGTGCGTTTCCCTGAAAAAAATTGCACACTGTAGAACGTTCGTCAACCAATTAGATTCAAGCATTCAACAGCCCTGTAGTATAACTTCTTTTAATTAATATTAAATTAATTAAATTAAATTAATCTGTTTGAAATTAATTAATGCTAAATTTTTTGGCTATAATTTACGGACATGGCATCTGAGGACTAATTCTCATTTTTCTCAGTTATTTTGCTTTATTTCCAGATTCAATAATAGGCTCGTTCTTACGTACTAGATCACATACACACATGAGCACACTTCAAAAACGTAAATTTGTCATTTACGTCTTGACAAATTAAAAGACGCAAATGACATTTGTATGTATTCAAAATAAAAGATATAGATTGTACTGAATGTCAGCTTGCTTATTTTGCTCAAGATTAGGATTTATTAAGTCCAAGTCATGCAAACAAGAAACTATGCTTTTAACCACACCACTTTGCGATGTTGTTTGCGAATGTTCGTTGGAATTATGATTTCGGGGAACACAGACTCATTGAATTATGCTGATAATGGCGGAACTTGCGACCATAGTTGGCTAAGGATGCTTTTGGGAAACGCACCCCAGATTGATTCTTAACTTCAACTCACTGACTCAGTGATCCGTTCAAAGTCATTAAAGCTCACTGAAAGAGTGACGACTTAAATTGCAAAGACTATAGAATATACCACACAAATAATATATATATTTTGGCATTTTTTACTGGAAAGGAAAAAAAACTTAAATCCCCATTCAGGATTATTGCATTAAAAAACAGAGACTACAACAATTTTGTGTTTAGCAAAAGAAACCACTTGAATAATTAATATCAATCTGAAAACATGACATTAATGTTTATGTTAGCAAAGATAATAGGTTAAATCTGTAAATTTACCTTTAAGTCTTTGAAGAATTTAGGGTGCTGATTGGCTGTGTTTTTCTTTTTTTGTGTTTTCCTGTACTGGATGACCTTCTGAAACTCGTTCTTCACTACTAAATGGTGACAAGGGGGACAATCTCTGTTTGAGGACAATTATAATGGACCAACTAAACTTTATGATTAAAATTGCAATGCCTTTATGCATTAATGCACAAGCAAGCCAAGTAGCAACAGATTTGAATCTAATGCTCAGCTGATCAAAAAGTTATAAATTGTATGAAATGCCTGACCACACTTCAATATAACAGTGAAAGGGTTTGTTGATATTCTGAAAGCAAAAGTGCTCAATCAAGCATCAAAGGCATCTACAAAACAAGTTTGGTGCAGCAGCATCACATCAGATAAGACCACGTACCATCCACCTCTGCTGTTAGACCTTTAACCGAAGCTGCAGGAAAACCACAGATACACACAATCAGAAGGCATTCAATCAAATCAGCCTGAAAAACATCTATCACATCTTCCCTTCCAATGAAATTTTGATTAGAGTACCCCCAGGAACAGTCTCGAATTCTGCAAGCTCCAGGAAAAAGGTGGCCATACGTGGTTCTTGCAACATGATCTGCTCCACAAGGGCATGCAGCAAGGTGAACTTCCGATTGTTCCCGCGCAGCTGAGAAAGCTGGAAAAAAGAGGGGAAAATAATGAATGTGTTTATCCATGCACCTGCACTTGGAAAAAGATGATACATTTGTGTTCCAAAACCTATTGAGCTGCCAATGTAGGGAGCATTTTAAGGCATCATAGACATTTTTTTTTTTGACACTTTGTATTCCATTTAATACCGAATTTTTTTTTTTAATAAAAATATTTGTATTTAATATAAATTATAAATATAAAATAACAAATATAAAAAAACTCAGAAATAGGTGAGAAATTGCTATTTATGAGTTAAAAATATTTGTAAAAACCCTATTCCATTTATATATAATGTATAATATATATATATATATATATACACTCACCTAAAGGATTATTAGGAACACCATACTAATACTGTGTTTGACCCCCTTTCGCCTTCAGAACTGCCTTAATTCTACGTGGCATTGATTCAACAAGGTGCTGAAAGCATTCTTTAGAAATGTTGGCCCATATTGATAGGATAGCATCTTGCAGTTGATGGAGATTTGTGGGATGCACATCCAGGGCACGAAGCTCCCGTTCCACCACATCCCAAAGATGCTCTATTGGGTTGAGATCTGGTGACTGTGGGGGCCATTTTAGTACAGTGAACTCATTGTCATGTTCAAGAAACCAATTTGAAATGATTCGAGCTTTGTGACATGGTAGCCATCAGAGGATGGGTACATGGTGGTCATAAAGGGATGGACATGGTCAGAAACAATGCTCAAGTAGGCCGTGGCATTTAAACGATGCCCAATTGGCACTAAGGGGCCTAAAGTGTGCCAAGAAAACATCCCCCACACCATTACACCACCACCACCAGCCTGCACAGTGGTAACAAGGCATGATGGATCCATGTTCTCATTCTGTTTACGCCAAATTCTGACTCTACCATCTGAATGTCTCAACAGAAATCGAGACTCATCAGACCAGGCAACATTTTTCCAGTCTTCAACTGTCCAATTTTGGTGAGCTCGTGCAAATTGTAGCCTCTTTTTCCTATTTGTAGTGGAGATGAGTGGTACCCGGTGGGGTCTTCTGCTGTTGTAGCCCATCCGCCTCAAGGTTGTGCGTGTTGTGGCTTCACAAATGCTTTGCTGCATACCTCGGTTGTAACGAGTGGTTATTTCAGTCAAAGTTGCTCTTCTATCAGCTTGAATCAGTCGGCCCATTCTCCTCTGACCTCTAGCATCAACAAGGCATTTTCCCCCACAGGACTGCCGCATACTGGACGTTTTTCCCTTTTCACACCATTCTTTATAAACTCTAGAAATGGTTGTGCGTGAAAATCCCAGTAACTGAGCAGATTGTGAAATACTCAGACCGGCCCGTCTGGCACCAACAACCATGCCACGCTCAAAATTGCTTAAATCACCTTTCTTTCCCATTCTGACATTCAGTTTGGAGTTCAGGAGATTGTCTTGACCAGGACCACACCCCTAAATGCATTGAAGCAACTGCCATGTGATTGGTTGATTAGATAATTGCATTAATGAGAAATTGAACAGGTGTTCCTAATAATCCTTTAGGTGAGTGTATATATGCATACAGTGTTTATATGTATATATATATATATATATATATATATATATATATATATATATATATACACACACACACACACACATATTGTTATATAAATACAGTTGTGGTCAGAATTATTGGCACCCCTGGGAAATATGATCAAAGATGGCTGTAAAAATAAATCTGCATCGTTTATCCTTTTTATCCTTTTTTTTAATTCACAAAAATCTTTATTGAAGTAAAATAATTGAAAGTAGGGGGTAAATCACATTATGCAAAACACGTTGGCCATAATTATTGGCACCCTTTTATTAAATACTTTTTGCAACCTCCTTTTGCCAAGATAACAGCCCTGAGTCTTCTCCTATAATGCCTGATGAGTTTGGAGAACACCTGACAAGAAATCAGAGACCATTCCTCCATACAGAATCTCTCCAGATCCTTCAGATTCCCAGATCCATGTTAGTGCTTCTTCTCTTCAGTTCACCCCAATCATTTTCTATAAGGTTCAGGTCAGGGATTGGGATGGTCATGGCAGAAGCTTCATTTTGTGCTCAGTGACACATTTGTGTGTTGATTTTGATGTTTGTTTTGGATCGTTGTCCTGATGGAAGATCCAACCACGGCCCATTATAAGATTTCTAGCAGAGGCCGTCAGGTTTTGATTTTTTATCTGCTGGTATTTGCTAGAATCCATGATACCATGAATCTGAACAAGATGCCCAGAACCTCCAGCAAAAAAATAGGCCCACAACATTAAAGACCCAGCCGTATATTTAACCGTGGACATAGGGTACTTTTTTATCCCAGATTGCACCAAACCGGTTTGCTGCCAAAAAGCTCTTTTTATAGTTTCATCTGACCACAGAACCAGGTCCTTTTTGAATTTCCAGTCGTGTCTGACAACTGAATATGCTGGAGGATTTTTTCTTGAATCCCTCACAAACAACATGTGGTGATGTAGGGGTTGTTTGATTCTTTTTTTAGGCTTTCTGACTCAAAGACTCAACTAATCTCTGCGATTCTCCATCTGTGATCCTTGGAGAGTCTTTGGCCACTCAAACTTTCCTCCTCGCCGTGCATTAGGACGATATAGACACACAATCTCTTTCAGGCAGATTCGTAACATCTTTAGTTGATTGGAACTTCTTAATTATTGCCCTGATGGCGGAAATGGGGATTTTCAATGCTTTAGCTATATTTTCTTACAGTCACTTTCTATTTTGTGAAGCTCAACAATCTTTTGCTGCACATCAGAACTATATTCTTTGGTTCCCTTTCAGTCGGTCACGTTCGACGTACGTTGGACGTCACCGACGAATTGGGATCACTTCAGGGAGCCCCTATCAGCTTCGAGATATAGAGAACCGGCCAATGACTATTGGCGTGCGAGATTTGCATCTCGCGCTCCGCCCCGCAGCGCGGGTATAAAGCGGAAGCGAATGCAGCGCACTGTTGTCATTCACTTCGGAGCCGAACGGCGTTGATGAAGCACAGACTGCCTGTATTCAGCGAGAGAGAGAGAGAGAGAGAGAGAGAGAGAGAGAGAGAATTGGCTGAGGATCGTTCTTGTGCTGGTCAGACGGCACAAAACAGCGCGACCGCGGGCTCACCGCTGCTGGAAGCAGAAACCAACTGCTGTTTTCACAGCAACAGTAAAAAAAAAATTGCTGGTTCGTGAAGCGTTTCACTTGAGAGCAGATACAGGCTGCACTATCTCCTGTATTCTGCCGCGGTCTTCCCTGGGTGCTTCAGCACTAAAAGAGCGTTTCCTCACAAAAAGAGCAACACGGGTGTGACACTGCGTCTTTTTCAAGATGTCATTCCACCCGTGCGTTTCTGGATGCGGTCGTTCCCTGTCGCCCGCTGACGGTCACAATCGCTGTATCACGTGCCTGGGCATTCAGCACGCTGAGGCAGCTTTTGTGGATAGTTCATGTTCCCACTGCGGGAACATGACTATCGCGGCGCTTCGGTCGAGACTCGCCTACCTTCGGGAAGGTGGAGTCCCCCTACCCATACCTCGATCTAGTGCTATTCCTGCCCAGCAGAATAGACCTACTTCGATGGATGGCCGGGGTGACCTGAGGATTACGTTCAGGGCAAACCCGCCGAGCCAGCCTCCGCAGGCCCCTGATCCCTCACAAGCGCCGCAGCCGGTAGGGCTTCCGGAGGAAGTCGCTGGCCCCTCCCATGGGCGTCCAGTGGTGACCTTCGGGGCTCCGGTAGACAAACAGATGTCGATCACTGCATCGGAGGGGGAGTTCCGGTCCTCGGAGGATGAAGATTCGGCTGTACTGCCTCCCTCTGGGAGAGTGGCAACGGCCGAGTCGGACCCCGAGTTGACGGCTATGCTTTCCCGGGCCGCCGAAAAGGTCGGGCTTGAGTGGAACCCTGCACCACGTTCCGAACCTTCTAGGTTGGATGATTGGTTTCTCGGGGCTGGTCGCGCTGGTTCGGCGAAAGTCACCGCCCGTTCTATCGGTCAGGCGATGTCCACCTTAGTGGTCCAGGAACGGCATCTCTGGCTCAACCTGGCCGACATGAGGGAGACCGACAAGTATCGGTTCCTGGACTCCCCGTTTCTTCAGCCGGGTTGTTCGGCGACGCGGTCGAGAGCTTTGCCCAGCAGTTCTCGGCCGCCCAAAGGCAGACGGAGGCGATCAAACACATCCTGCCCCGGCGGCCAGCTGCTGCCTCCACCCAGCCGTCGGTCGCAGCACCTCCGCCTGCCCGTCGCCGAGGACGTCCACCCGCCGCCGCCCCCGCTCCCGCCCCAGCCCAGCAGCAGCCTCCACCCGGGCGTAGGCGTGGAGCCGGCCGTGGGAAGGACGTCCAGCCCGCTCAGGCCGCTGCCAAGCCAGGTGGCAAGCGCCGTCGTAAGAGACCCTGAGACGGGCCACCCAGAGATGGAGGAGACGGCTCTTCAGGAGATGGTTGCAGCACCACTCCTTCCCCCGGAGGAGGGCCGGGGGAGAATCTTTTGTTTGACTTCTGTTCCGCCGCTGGCCCCAGCGCCAGCGGTACCCAAATTTTCAAAGAAAGAGTTTCCAAAATCTCTGGGTGTGCGCAGCTCACTCAGACCCCACTTCGGGCCACTCTCATGCCGTCCGAGTCGGGTCCCTGCATGCCGCCTCGCTGCCCCGCTGCGGGTACGTCTGTGGTGCCGATGGTCCCGCTTGTACGGTCGCTGGGAGCCTGGCTAGCACTCCCCAGCCCATCTCGCTGGCTCATCCGTACCATCAGACTCGGCTATGCGATTCAGTTCGCCCGGCGTCCCCCCAAGTTCAGGGGCGTTCACTTCACCTCTGTGTCGAAGGAGAATGCCCCTGTGCTTCAGGCGGAGATCGCAGTCCTACTGGCGAAGGACGCGATAGAGCCGGTCCCTCCAGCCGATATGAAGACCGGCTTCTACAGCCCGTACTTCATTGTACCCAAGAAAGGCGGCGGGTTACGGCCGATCTTGGATCTGCGATTCCTGAACCGGTCCCTTCTCAGGCTACCGTTCAGAATGCTAACGCAGAAACGCATCTTCAGGTGCATCCGTCCCCAAGATTGGTTTGCAGCGATCGACCTGAAGGACGCGTACTTTCATTTCTCGATTCTCCCTCGACACAGACCGTTTCTACGCTTTGCGTTCGACGGATGAGCATATCAGTACAAAGTCCTACCCTTCGGGCTGGCCCTGTCGCCCCGTGTCTTCACGAAAGTCGCGGAGGCGGCCATTGCTCCCATGAGAGAGCGTGGAGTTCGCATCCTCAACTATCTCGACGACTGGCTGATCCTTGCCCAGTCGCGAGAACAGTTGTGCGAACACAGGGACATGGTGCTCAGTCACCTCAGCCGGTTGGGTCTTCGGGTCAACTGGGAAAAGAGCAAACTCTGCCCCACGCAGAGGATCTCTTTTCTCGGTATGGAGCTGGATTCGGTCGGCCTGACAGCGCGCCTCACAGAGGAGCGCGTCCAGTCGGTGTTGAACTGCTTGAGTTCGTTCAAATGCAGGACAGCGGTACACTGAAACATTTTCAGAGGCTCCTGGGGCATATGGCATCCGCAGCCGCAGTAACGGCGCTCGGGTTGCTTCATATGAGAACGCTTCAACGCTGGCTACACGACCGAGTCCCGAGATGGGCGTGGCACAGCGGATCCCTCCGTGTCCCTGTGACTCCGAGGTGCCGCCAAACCTTCAGCCCGTGGTCGGACCCTTCATTTCTACGGGCAGGAGTTCCCCTAGAACAAGTGTCCAGGCATGCTGTTGTCTCCACGGATGCCTCATCCACCGGCTGGGGTGCTATGTACAACGGGCTTGCAGTTTCGGGTCTGTGGACGGGGCCTCAACTGCAATGGCATATCAATTGCCTCGAGTTATTAGCAGTTCGTCTTGCGCTGGGCCGCTTCAAAACGCCGCTACTAGGCAAGCACGTTCTGGTCCGTACGGACAACACTGCGGCCGTTGCGTACATCAACAAACAGGGTGGTCTACGCTCCGTTGCATGTCACAACTCGCCCGCCATCTCCTCCTATGGAGTCAGAAGCATCTGAGGTTGCTTCGTGCCATTCACATTCCGGGCCTGCTCAATCGTGCGGCCGACGAGCTCTGACGACAGCCAGTGCTCCCCGGAGAGTGGAGACTCCATCCCCAGGTGGTCCAGCTGATCTGGAGTCGCTTCGGGACCGCACAGGTAGACCTGTTTGCGGCCCCGGACACGACCCACTGCCAGTTGTTTTATTCCCTGACCGAGGGGACCCTCGGCTCGGATGCGCTGGCACACAGCTGGCCCCGGGGCCTACGCAAGTATGCGTTTCCCCCAGTGAGCCTTCTTGCACAGACTCTGTGCAAGGTCAGGGAGGACGAGGAGCAAGTCCTGTTGGTCGCTCCGTATTGGCCCAACCGGACTTGGTTCCCGGAACTAGTGCTTCTCGCGACAGCACCTCCCTGGCCCATTCCTCTGAGGAAGGACCTCCTGACTCAGAGACGGGGCACCCTATGGCACCCGCGTCCGGACCTCTGGAAACTCCATGTCTGGTCCCTGGACGGGACGCGGAGGTTCTAGGTGGCCTACCACAGGCTGTGGTAGACACCATCACTTCCGCTAGAGCTCCCTCTACGAGGCGCCTCTATGCGTTGAAGTGGAACCTGTTCGTCGGCTGGTGTTCTTCTCGCTGAGAAGACCCCCGGAGATGTTCGATCGGTTCCGTGCTTTCCTTCCTACAGGATGGGTTGGAGCGAAGGCTGTCTCCCTCCACCCTCAAAGTCTATGTTGCCGCTATCGCCGCTAATCATGACATGGTAGGTGGTAAGTCTCTAGGGAAGCACGATCTGATCGTCAGGTTCCTGAGGGGGGCGAGGAGACTAAAACCGCCTCGCTCTCCCTCTACACCCTCTTGGGACTTAACTCTGGTGCTAACCGCACTGCAGAGGGCGCCCTTTGAGCCTTTGCAGTCAGTTGAGTTAAAAATCCTGTCTCTGAAGACAGTACTCCTGACTGCATTGGCCTCTATCAAGCTTTCCCAGCGTTATCCAATAGTCTGCTGAAGTGGGTCTTGCGGAACAGCAGTGTGACTTCCCTGCGTGAATTCCCCGCCTGGAACAGACGGGGTCTGAGGGGCTCTCGCTGGGCGCTGGAAGTGGTAGTAACTGTGGCGTTTTCCAAAGGGATCCCAATTCGTCGGTGACGTCCGACGTACGTCGAACGTGACCGACTGAAAGGGAACGTCTCGGTTACGTATGGTAACCCTCGTTCCCTGAAGGAGGGAACAGAGACGTACGTCCTGTTGCCACAGTTGCTGTACCATCACTGCATGGCCGAGTCACTAGTTCGGCTCCTCAGTGAAAAACAACAGTGCGCTGAATTCGCTTCCGCTTTATACCCGCGCTGCGGGGCGGAGCGCGAGATGCAAATCTCGCACGCCAATAGTCATTGGCCGGTTCTCTATATCTCGAAGCTGATAGGGGCTCCCTGAAGTGATCCCAATTCGTCGGTGACGTCCGACGTACGTCTCCGTTCCCTCCTTCAGGGAACAAAGGGTTACCATACGTAACCGAGACGTTTTCCTCATTGTGATGAATGATTAAGGGATTTTGGCCTTTGTGTTTCCTCATATTTATACTCCTGTGAAACAAGATGTCATAGCTGGACAATTTCATGTTCCTAGTCACCCTGGTGTGCTAAAAAATGTAAATAATAATGGGAATATACTTCAGAGATATTTTACTCATAAAAAATTCTAAGGGTACCAATAATTGTGGCCAAAGTGTTTTGGAGAAAAACATTTATTTCATAATGTGATTTCAGTCACGACTTTCCATTTTTTTTTTTATAAATGAATAACTATGAATAAACTCATATTCCATTTAGGAAAAAAAGTTGATACAAATATTTACTTAATACAGTGTATAAATATAAAATTAACAAATATAAAATATTTTATATATCTTT
The DNA here is from genome assembly GCA_039654625.1 of Rhinogobio ventralis. Taxonomy (NCBI): domain Eukaryota; kingdom Metazoa; phylum Chordata; class Actinopteri; order Cypriniformes; family Gobionidae; genus Rhinogobio; species Rhinogobio ventralis. The sequence goes on from CM077203.1 coordinate 8,167,952, forward strand.
AATATGTGATAAAAATGTATTATTTCATGATAGATTTGATCTGTGTCCAAAAGCTAGTGAGCTGCCTATGTAGGGAACATTTTAAAGCATAGACACTTATTTTGATTTACATTTATTTATCAAGGATGCATTAAATTGATCAAAAGTGACAATGAAGACATTTGTAATGTTACAAAAGATGTCTATTTAATAAATGCTTTAGAAAATGTAATTAAAGAAAATAATAAATGCTGTTTGTTGAAATTTCTATTCATCAAAGAATCCTGAAAAAAGTAACACCACTTCCACAAAAATCTTAAGCAGCACAACTGTTTTCAACATTGATATTAATCAGAAATGTTTCTTGAGCAGCAAATCATCATATTAGAAGGATTTCTGAAGGATCATGTGAGACTGAAGACTGGAGTAATGACAATTACATTTTAAAATATATTACAACTTATATTTTTGTAATAATAATTCAGAATTATTTTTAATTAAATAAATTCAGCCTTGGTGAGCAGAAGAAACTTAAAAAATTGTAATGTAACTTTTGACAGGTACTGTATTATTTAATTATAATATGTAATAAATGTATTTTTTATGTGTGTGATGTATTTGAATGCTTAATGCCATTAGCAACATATTAACAACAAATTCTATTGGAATCAATTGTCTTGTCTATGTGAGGCAGAGGTTTGGGAACGATTGGTCATATATCCCCAATCAAATATCCCATCTGACCAGAGGGTGCTAAATTTAGAGGATCAGGTAAACAAATATTTATCTTGGGTGTGAGTGTGCATTTGTGAGAGTTTATGCACGCACATGCACGCATCTTTGAATATCAATACCTTGCCCAAGGCCAGAGAAAGAGCTAGGTTTGACAATTCAACACCCACATGCATATTACCATCAACTAAAAATGGAAGATAATGTCCTTGTGCTGAAGAGCACCTCTATTGTGCACATGTGAAAAACCAGTTAACATTTTTACAAAAGGATCTCCTTGACATCTCTAAGGTTCTGCTCTCGGATTCTCCATACAGACACAATGCAAATGCTTTTGGAGTACTGCAGCCTCACGTGAGTGTTTTTAAAGATTGAGAATTTGTACAGCAGACTAAAGGGTGATATTGATAAGGAATGCATGTGTTGAGTCATCATGAGGAATAAATATAGCTGCTAATTCGAAGAAAGTTAACTGTGTTGATGTGTTACCATGTCATGAAAACCTTTAAGGGATAGTTCACCCAAAAATAAAAAATTATGTCATCATTTACTCACCCTCAACTTGTTCCAAACCTGTATGAGTTTCTTTCTTCTGTTGAACACAAAAGAAGATATTTTGAAGAATGTTGAGTGAGTAAATGATGACAGAATTTTCATTTTTGGGTGAACTATCCCTTTAAGCACTGAAAATTAATCAAATAGTGCTAAACACAAAACACTTATATCTCAATTGCATCTTCTTAAAGAAAGAAAATGTAAAGCGAGTATGCATGCCACAAAACCCAGCGAGCATGTTTAAGAGTGATTGTTTCAACTGCTCTCCATATGAAGAGGCCTGTAGAGAACAAGAGCGGGGATATATCAAGCTCTCTAGACCCATTCTTTATGGTAATGCATGTATACATGTAGCCACTGCAACAATTTCAGCAGCCGCTAATTTAAAACTCACAGGGGGCTAAATGCTAATCTTCAGATGGGTGGAAAAGTGGGCTGTACTCTGTTTCTAGGTTGTGTTGTTTACCATTTCAATCCCGGACCATTCTACAATTAAAAAAAATGACCAGGAGGCATCAAATACACTGTTTGTTCAAAGCTTAGGCTTAGTTCAGAAAGGATCACTTATATTTTGCAGTTTCAAAAAGTCCAAAAGTTTTGGGTCAGTAAGATTCTCGACTTTTATTCATCAAGGATGCATTAAATTGATGAAAAGTGGCAGTAAAGACTTTTACATTGTTAGAATTTTTTATTTAAAATAAATGTTTTCTATTAATCAAGGAATCCTGGGGAAAAAATTAGGTAACACTTTATTTTAGGGTTCAATTCTCACTATGAACTAGTTGCTTATTAGCATGCATATTACTAGGATATTGGCTGTTTATTAGCACTTATAAAGCACATATTAATGCCTTATTCTGCATGACTATATTCTACATCCCTTAATCCTACCCAAAACTACCTTACTAACTATTAATAAGCAGTAAATTACGAGTTTATTGAGGCAAAAGTCGTAGTTAATAGTGAATATGTGTTCCCCATACTAAAGTGTTACCATAAATTATCACAGTTTCCACAAAAATATGAAGCAGCACAACTGTTTTCAACATGGATAATAATAATAAAAATTATTCTTGACCAGCACATTTTTAGAATGATTTCTGAAGGATCATGTGACACTGAAGACTGGAGTAATGATGCTGAAAATTCAGCTTTGATCACAGGAATATATTCAATTTTAAAACATATTAAAATACAAAACAGTTATTTTAAATTGTGATAATATTTCACAATATTACTGTTTGGTCAAATAATTGCAACCTTGCTGAGCATAAAAGACTGTTTCAAAAACATTCTAAATCTAACGAACCCCAAACCTTTGAATGGTAGTGTATGAAACATTGTTGTAATTAGAAAAAGAGCAAACAACAAATGACAAATCAAAATCAAGTATTCCAGAAAGCCGTGTTATAAAATACACTATAGTGCCAAAAGTATTGGGACATGCCTCCAAATCATTGAATTCAGGTGTTCCCATCATTTCCATGGCCACAGGTGTATAAGGTGCACAATACGCAGAAGTCGCCACAGACCTCCAAACTTTGTGTGGCCTTCAGATTAGCTCAAGATCAGTGCGTAGAGAGCTTCATGGAATGGGTTTCCATGGCCAAGTTTGGGGATGGCCCCTTCCTGTTCCAACATGACTGCGCACCAGTACACAAAGCAAGGTCCATAAAGACATGGATGAGCGAGTTTGGTGTGGAGGAACTTGACTGGCCTCAACCCGATAGAACACCTTTGGGATGAATTAGAGCAGAGACTGCGAGCCAGGCCTTCTCGTCCAACATCAGTGCCTGAACTCACAAATGGGCTTCTAGAAGACTGGTCAAAAATTCCCAGAAACACACTCCTAAACCTTGTGGAAAGCCTTCCCAGAAGAGTTGAAGCTGTTATAGCTGCAAAGGGTGGGTCAACTCCATAATAAACCCTAAGGCTTAAGAATGGGATGTCATTAAAGTTCATGTGCATGTAAAGGCAGGCGTCCCAAAACTTTTGGCAATATAGTGTATATATTGGTCTTAAATGTTTTGCATTAAACTGTGACATAAAAAATGTCAATGTATAGATTCAAGACTGAACATGCACATTTCTTAAAATTTCATACACTGGTAACAAAAACATGATATATTAAATTATGAAATGACATTCATGATGAACATGTCAGGGTAGGGTGTTTCATAAATCGCCAAAGCTGCTATGTACGGTTATACTTCTAAGAGTTAGACTGCTGTTATCTTCCTTCTATGTCATGTTTCTATGTAGGAAGCACAGAGATGGTGCACTCAGATACCTCATTAGCAAAGGAGGAAGTCATTCAGCTTATTGTGTAAGTACCCTTAAATCTTGCCACTGAGGAGCTGGGTTTTCAGCATCCTGGCCCACAAAAATCTATACAAATTACCACCGTGTGTCACTAATGACTCAGCGGGCTCTAAAAAAAAGCCATGCCGCATGGCTAATGAATCGGGCTGCTGTGGCAAGAGTTTGTAAAAATAAACAACAAAGAGAAACTCATAGGTACCGCATGTCTGATTTGCGTAGTCATACAAAAATGACAAATATTGGGAATTATGTCACAATATCATACACGTTGCAATGCATATGCAATGCATCATAATAGAGTGCAACAACGGGGTTCAGGAAATACTAGCTTCGCGTAAGTTCTACTGGGAAGACTCGTTCAGGTACGTCACTCATGCAAAAAAATACATGTAACTAGTAGCAATTATGTCACTTATTCAACCCCTTTTCCAGACAATCACAATGTCTCGTTCGTCTTTGTCGCCATGGCTGTTTCTCAATTCCAAGAATGCAAAGAACGGACTTCCGCTCTCGTGGAGACCGGTCTTGCCAGGCGACCTTGAAAGAACGAACTCGGAAGGGCGCGAGGACACAGAATGCATCCTTGTGAGAATTGAGATGTGTTGCGACCTTGTTACTCAGCTGACCATCCCAACATATATATATATATATATAAGTAGCAGCTAATGCACAATTAATAACATCACAAACAAATGTAACAACCTATTATACATTTCTTTCATATTATTATTGACATTATTTTACAGATTATCTATGCTTTGTCAATGTTAAGATTCTTTTTAACATGCCAATAAAAATACTGCAGGCTTTCTTCAGGCTATCACTTAATTAAAATTAAGCAAAACAAACAGACATGTTTACTTTCACGAGCCGTCACGCATTTGCGAGCTTGCAGTGGGAATTTCTTAAGTGAAAACGAGTGTATTCGATTCTCTCTAACGGTTCGATTCTCTCAGGTTTGCATTCGATGCATCCTCGATATCAAGAACACATCCGGGTACTTTCATGCATCCTCCATACTTGTGTTCTTGAGTAGGGACCTAAAGCAACAGCTGCAGATGGAACGGTGTCATGAGAAATCGAGTGCCCCCCCGGGAATCCGGTCTCCCTTAGCACCCCGAGTGATCCCATTGGTTCAACAAACTTTTAATGGGTAGTATTTTTATCACCTGATTTCAATTCCTGCAAAATCATGTTATGATTTATATAGTTTAAAATGCTTTATAATGACCATTAATGTCTTTTAAATTACATGGTTCATATACTAGTATAACTGAAGCTATAGGTTGTGAAATCAAGCATTTCTCATTCTTACTGTTTTTTAGTTAGCTTGCAAACTAGCATAGCATACATCTACCCGATTAGCCTGCTAGCTTAGCTTATTTAGCGCATTTGAACTTACCCTACATATATTAGTGTTAAAGGGGTACTTCATGAGCCGAATGAGAGTCGCCGCACAGACCAGAAGCAGAAGTTAGATTTCGTGCGCATTTACATTCTGTGAGTGAGATTCCACCCCTATGGGCGGGTTGAAAACATGCGGAACTAGCTCCTACTGCTGGCTGTAGTCTCTAGCCTCTGGCCAAAAAAGCCTCAGATGAATCAAAATGATGATATTTGCGTCATCTGAGGCTTTTTTCCAGACATAAAATACATCAATCTCTCGTCTCAGGGGGATATGAGGGGGGAAAGCACGATCATTCGAATATACTACCAGGTTTCTACTGATACAAAGCTTAATGCTAATCGCTGAAATAACCCTTTAAACGTCCAAATATTTCAGTCATTATAATAACTGTGTAATAGTATTAGGCTATTATTATTCTATTATTATTATTATTAACAGGTCATCTAATGAAATAATATACATTATATTAGGTATGTCATTAACTCATTATATAGTATATAGTATTTTTTATGTATTATTTACATTCTGCATTATATTATGCATATTACTATGCAATGATGTATTATTAATATTATGTTTATCAAGTGTAAGAATTATTACATTATATTAAGTATGTTTTTTGCTTCGAATATAGTTCCCAATTACATGTTTTAAATGAATGCCGTTTGTGTGTACTTTTGATCAGGCATTACTGCCTGGGTCCTTAAAGAGAGCCAATTCCTGGGGGGACTCAATTTCTCATGACAACGACAATCTATTGCGAACGCGCGACTTTCACTGCTGCTTCGTGTTCTACTGTGACAGGGTGTGGTACATGAAGAGGGAGCGAGGACTTTGCAAATTAAGATGGGATTTATTAGGTACAAAATAAAACAAACACAAACAAAACATCTACGAGGGGAAAATCAAACTAGAAATACTTAAATACAAGGAGCAGGAAGAAGGAGCAGGAACAAGGAGCAGGAACAAGGAGCAGGAACAAGGAGCAGGAACAAGGAGCAGAACAGAGAACCGACGACATCCGACATAAGACAACGATCAAGCACAGGACTGCAGACACGAGGGGATTATAAGGGTGTATTAGGGTGACAAATCAGGCAGGAAATGAGGGAGAACAGGTGGGGCAAATTAACCAATGATCAGATAACAAGAAGGGCGGGATAACAGAAGACAGGAGCACACATGACACAGAAATTAACCAAACACCACATGTGCTAAACAAGACAAGACAGACATGTGACATACTGTAACCGTCTACTACGGGAGAACAGCTGAATTGCCGTAGTCTTTAATATGTGACAAGTAAATGTTATATTTTATGTGGTTAGGTGGTTATGTGGCATTTTAATTGTATTTTGGTATTTTGTTAAATGATTAAATGAGCCATTACGCCATCCTATTGTTGCTTAGTGATTTTTGCGTTCTTTGGCTACGACAGTTAACAGTTTTCTTCCGATGGCAGTTGCCGTTGAAGCAATAGCAATCTAATCAAAAGCCAGAGAGAACAAAGGAGATTTAAGAGCCGATTTAAAGTGAAAGTTTGCAGTTTGAGGCAGGCCACGGTACAGAGAATTACAGTAGTCCACTCCAGACGTGATGTAATGAAGGCGTGGTTTATGGTCTCTAAATCTTTCGGAGACAGAAACTGTTTTAATTACGCAATCGATGTCAGATGAAAGAAGCTGCCCTTTACCACTGTACTGATTTGTTTCTCAAAATTTAGTGACGAATCAAATATAACCCCAAGGTTCCTTACATGAGGTTGAACACTGGCGGAGATAGAACCTAAATTAAAAAGAGATGAAGACCAGGCAATGATCATTTGCAAAAAATGATTAGCCATCCAACATTTGATCTCCTCAAAACAGACACACAGCACGTCCAAGGGATAAGAACTGTCAGTTTTACCTGGTAGATAAAACTGCATATCGCCAGCATAGCAGTGGTAGGAGATCCTATATTTCTTAAAAATGGCACTCAATGGCAGCACATAAAGTGAAAAAAAAAGTGGGCCTAAAATGGACCCTTGGGGCACACCACATAATAGGGGAACCAACGAAGAAGAAAACTTCCCCATGCTCACTGAGAAGGTTCTGTTTTTGAGATAAGAGGCAAACCACTGCAAGGTGACACCCTGAATACCCACCACCTTTTCTGAAAAAAGAAAAAAAAAACACTACCGGGTTTGAATGGTAGAATATGTGAGATTTTGTTATTATTTCAGTTGATTTTTTTCGGTTCATTTGTGTGCGCACAACACAATGTGACCAAAAACAGAGCTGAAAACTGGAAAGGCTACACTATTTTGAAAAAAATCTCAGCCCATATTATTATTTACCCTTAATGCTGTTACCAAGGCTGAACAGATAAAACAACTAGAGGAGAAATGAAAACTGGTATAAAAAATAAATAAAAATAAGAAAGAGAAATAAAATCTGTATGCCAATAAGATATTTTTAATTGCCCTGGCTCTCCTCGCCATCCCCCACAGGTCATTTGCTGGCGGTGCGGGTCCTACCTTAGTTAAGGATGAGAGGCGAAATCCCTTGGCCCTGTCCTTGCCTGCGTTCTGGTTGAGGTAATTGCCCACAGCCAGAAGGTACTCCAGCACACTGACAAATGGCTCACAAGCCCACAGCTGCTGGCACATGCGGATCTTCTGGATAATCAGCTGCAAGACAAACAGAGAGGCCAGAACATGTCATCTCCAACTAATCAAACTGCAAACTTTTTCCTGCCTCTCACTTAACAGCCATAGACACTTAAGCACAGCCAGATTTCTCAGTGGTCCTGTTGACACAGACCATTCTTGTCAAGTGTATATCAGAGCCTACACGGGAAGTGCTGTAATACATTATTTGAAGCTGAAAAGAAAGTTAAACCTGAGGATTGGTAGCCGTTAGGTTAAGGGGTTCTTACTGAAATGACAAGTATAAGTCAAATCAAAACTCTGGAGCGAAATGGCATATGGCATATGGCATAAGGTTACTATTACAGATATTACACAATCTATTGACACAACTTAAGTCAAAATTGACTGATTTTTTATCAAACTGTTTATCAAAATGTAATGGCTTGTTCTGACTCTGTAACAACATTCAGCGGACTTAGGAAAAATAGTAGCTAAGGCTAAGTATTTTCAGCATTGTTTTAGGCTACTGTTGTAAGTAATGCTTCCTTTCTGAAAGCTAGTTAAAGGGATATTTCACTCAAAAATGAAAATTCTGTCATCATTTACTCTCAGTTGTTCCAAACCTGTACGAGTTTCCTTCTTCTGCTGAACACAAAGGAAGATATTTTGAAGAATGTTTGTAGTAGCCATTGACTTTCATAGTGTTTTTTTCCTACTATAGAAGACAATGGCTACCGTCATTCTTTAAAACATCTTATTTTGTGTTCAGCAGAAGAAAGAAAAACTTGAGGGTAAGTAAGTGATGACAGAATTTTCATTTTTAGGTGAACTATCCCTTTAACGCAGTAAATGAATGCGAATGATATAAAATATGAATAATATAAATAATATATATGAAAAATATGAATAATATAAAACATTTAAGAGAAAAATGAATGAATGAATGAATGCTCCAAGTGATTCACAGGTCAGAATATAAAATCATTTAAAATAAATACACAATATCTACATTTTTTTTTGGTACAATCAAAATGGCCTGCAAATGATGTACAGATACCAAAATGCATAAATGTCCATATTTACACCATTAACACTTGTCTAGAAATAAAGCATTAGGATTAGTCTGATAAAAACTCAGTGGATCAGGATACAGACTGGATGTGTAATATTCCCAGAACCACACTGGATTACTTCCAATTAACTTCACCAAATTAGATACACCATATTCATTTAGGCTGTCTGATTAACATTCCTATTAATACCACAAGTGACAAGTTTATGGTTCTCTTGGGGAAGAGCCCTTTTGATTTAGCCAAGATAAACAGGTTAGGCTGAAAGGAGTTTGCGAAAGGCATTGTGAGCTGCTAGCATTAATTGCTACTGCTGTTTGCGGTATTAGTTTGTTATTTTCCAACCCGTTTAAGCAGGTGTACTGAACCCCTGAGTAAAGAGCAACAGTGGAGACAGCATCTAAAGGAAAAAGTCCTCACACACAGCTTGATTTGACATCTACAATCTATGAGACAAAACATTAGACCATATGCTCATCTGTTTCCATCGTAACCTCAGCCTTAATCCATTACCTTTGAGCCCTCTCCTTCATTTCTACCTGGTGATTCACACCCTTAAATACTAATTTAACCAAAGCTAGCTATGCTAATCAAGTCCCAGTGAGTGGAAACTTCAGCTAAGCCTCTTTCCAACACTCCAAATGAGTGATCTCCTTGAATTTTTTACTCTGGTTCTCTCAAACTCCTGTGTTTCGCTAACCTCATGAGCTCTCTGAACATTGCACACTCTCTGTTGACTAAAAGCTCACAATGCCACAAGGAGTTAGCATTCCTCAGACAGCTTTTAGACAAAGCACAACACACCTAGAGAGCTCTTCAGTATTCCCCACTCTAAGCCAGACCAATTTTCCACCCTGGCACCCAGCCTGTCAGATGGTGGCTAAATCCGCCTTAATGTTACAGGTTTAAAAAAGTCAACCATGTCAAACAATCCCATGGATTTAATAGCAGTGGTGGAAACAGAACTCTGGGTACTTGTTTTGGGAACTCTTAACAATGGAAGACCTTTTCGTGGGGTCCAAACTAAGTTGTGCTATAACATTTTCAGACACAAATAGCATGTAATAGCATCTTAAAAGGGTAGATCACCCAAACATGATGACTCATGTCGTTTGAAATCTGTATCACTTTCTTTCTTCTATGAAACACAAAAGGAGTTACTTTGAAGAACATTGGGGTCCAAACAAACCTTGACAACATTGGACCCCATTGACTTTCACTGTATAGACAAAAAAAAGTGATCCACAGAAGAAAGAAAGTCATACAGGTTTGCAACGACATGAAGATTAGTAAAATATGACAGAATTTTAAAATTTGAGGTGAATTACCCATTTATTTAATCTTATGCTCCTTTAAAAGTGAACATGAAATCAAAATACACTCAATTTATTTGCTTAAAACACGTTCATCGGGTGCAGTTATTCCAAAAAAATCTAAATATAATGACATGACCATAAATAATGTTAAGCAATAACCAAATAGCTATATAGGAATTATTTTAGATTTATGTTATAAATAATGCAGCATTTCTAAAATCTTTACAGTACAGCAATTTAATGCTGGTTAACATTGATCTCATAAAGGTTACCAGAAAAACAGCAAATAGTGGAAGATTTGGAAAAGAAGCATTATCAGAGCTAAAAGTGTCAGCATGACATTAGAAAGTTAATTTCTACATATACTAATACATTTTTAACTTTAGAATTTATAAATTATAATTAATGTGTTAAGGAAAAAAATTACCTAGATTAATAAATGCTGTAAAAAGAAGTTGGTTCCTTGTTAGTTCATAATACTTAAAGGGATAGTTCACCCAAAAATGAAAATTACCCCATGATTTACACACCCTCAAGTCATCCTAGGTGTATATGACATTCTTCTTTCAGACGAATAAATTCAGAGTTATATTAAAAAAGTCCTGGCTAATCCAAGCTTTATAATGGCAGTGATTGTTGCTCTGTTTTTGAAGTCCATAAAAGTGCATCTGTCCGTCATATAACGTGCTCCACATGGCTCCGGGGGGTTTATAAAGGCCTTCTGAAGCGAATCGATGCAATTGTGTAAGAAAAATATCCTTACGCTACATCTGATAACATTGCACACCAGTTCGCTCATCAGACGTAGCGTAAGCATTTTGAACTGCGGGAGGCACTACAATTTTTTCCGTAAGTTGAATATGGAAGGTGATCGGCCGGAAGCTAGATAATTTACTTTATTAAGTTTGGATATTTCACGAACACATCGATTCGCTTCAGAAGGCCTTTATTAACCCCCCGGAGCCATGTGGAGCAGTTATGATGGATATAGATGCACTTTTATGGACACTTTTAGAGCCACAATCACTGCCATTATATGCCAGGTCATGTTTGTAAATGAGAAGTGGTTCTCAAACAGTTTACCTGGATAAATAAAGGTTAAATAAAAAAATAAAGCTTGGATTAGCCAGGATTTTTTAAATATAACTGATTGTATTCGCCTAAAAGAAGAATGTCATATACACCTAGGATGACTTAAGGGTGAGTAAATCATGGGCTAATTTTCACTTTTGGGTGAACTAACCCTTTAAGGCATTAACTGAGGTTAGAGAATTGAACCTTGTAAAGTGTTACAGAAAACAAAGTTCTGTAATGAAACTCTAGATGGCACATGCTAATAGGTCCTTAACTCAACCAGCTTGAAATCACATCGTTATCTATGGGGCACAGCGGATTGGTTCCTGCTGTATCAGTAGCCAATGAGCTTGCATGCTCAACCTTCAAATACTTGGTTAGCATTTGCCTAAGCAGTGCAGTGCTTGCAGAAACCCTCCACCTTTCCCAGCTCCACCTGTAAAGATCTGCTACGAATAATTCATGTATGCTACTTTGTACAGCAGCAGCAGCATGTCTTACTTGCTCAAAGCAGTGTGTTGTGTATGTATTGGCAGAAGCAAGTCCCATACTTGCTTTGCAGCAGCAGCAATAATCAACAGCTGCAGCAATAAACCTACATCAGCAGCAGCAATAAAAGCAGCAAGCAGCAGCAAAAACCTACAGCAGCAGCAGCAACAACCTGCAGCAGCAGCAACAATAACCTACAGCAGCAGCAGCAATAACCTACAGAAGCAGTGGCAACAACCTACAGCAGCAGCAGCAACAATAACCTACAGCAGCAGCAACAATAACCTACAGCAGCAGCAGCAATAACCTACAGCAGCAGCAGCAACAATAACCTACAACAGCAGCAATAAAAGCAGCAGCATCAATAACCTACAGCAGCAATAAAAGCAGCAGCAATAACCTACAGCAGCAGCAATAAAAGCAGCAGCAACAACATACAGCAGCAGCAATAAAAGCAGCAGCAGCAATAACACACAGCAGCAGCAACAATAACCTACAGCAGCAGCAACGATAATCTACAGCAGCAGCAACAACAACCTACAGCAGCAGCAACAATAACCTACAGCAGCAACAGCGATAACCTACAGCAGCAGCAACAATAACCTACAGCAGCAGCAATAACCTACAGCAACAGGCAACAACAACCTACAGCAACAGCAATAACCTACAGCAGCAGCAATTACCTACAGCAGCAGCAACAATAACCTACAGCAGCAGCAACAATAACCTACAGCAGCAGCAACAGCAATAACCTACAGCAGCAGCAACAATAACCTACAGCAGCAGCAATAACTTACAGCAGCAGCAATAAAAGCAGTAGCAGCAATAACCTACAGCAGCAGCAACAATAACATACAGCAGCAGCAATAACCTACAGCAATAGCAACAATAACCTACAGCAGCAGCAATAAAAGCAGCAGCAGGAATAACCTACAGCAGCAGCAATAAAAGCAGCAGCAGCAATAACCCACAGAAGCAGCAGCAATAACATACAGCAGCAGCAATAAAAGCAGCAGCAGGAATAACCTACAGCAGCAGCAGCAACAATAACCTACATCAGCAGCAGCAATAAAAGCAGCAAGCAGCAGCAAAAACCTACAGCAGCAGCAGCAACAACCTGCAGCAGCAGCAACAATAACCTGCAGCAGCAGCAGCAATAACCTACAGCAGCAGCGGCAACAACCTACAGCAGCAGCAGCATCAATAACCTACAGCAGCAGCAGCAATAACCTGCAGCAGCAGCAACAATAACCTACAGCAGCAGCATCAATAACCTACAGCAGCAGCAATAAAAGCAGCAGCATCAATAACATACAGCAGCAATAAAAGAAGCAGCAGCAATAACATACAGCAGCAGCAACAATAACATAAAGCAGCAGCAACAATAACATACAGCAGCAGCAACAATAACCTACAGCAGCAGCAATAACCTACAGCAGCAGCAACAATAACCTACAGCAACAGGCAACAATAACCTACAGCAACAGCAATAACATACAGCAGCAGCAATAACCTATAGCAATAGCAACAATAACCTATAGCAATAGCAACAATAACCTACAGCAGCAGCGGCAACAACCTACAGCAGCAGCAGCAACAATAACCTACAGCAGCAGCAATAAAAGCAGCAGCATCAATAACATACAGCAGCAGCAATAACCAACAGCAGCAGCAGCAACCTACAGCAGCAGCAACAATAACCTACAGCAGCAGCAATAACCAACAGCAGCAGGAGCAACCTACAGCAGCAGCAACAATAACCTACAGCAGCAGCAGCAACAACCTGCAGCAACAATAACCTACAGCAACAGCAATAACCTACAGCAGCAATAAAAGCAGCAGCAGCAACAATAACCTACAGCAGCAACATCAATAAAAGCAGCAGCAGCAATAACCTATATCAGCAGCAATAAAAGCAGCAGCAGCAGCAATAACAGCAGCAGCAGCAGCAATAACAGCAGCAGCGTAGCAGATCTATTCCTCCAAGACCAAACATATCAACATTGTCATACCCATTACTACGCCAAACACTCTGAGAGTTGTCATGACAGGAATATGAGCTAAACTTTATAATAAGGTTCCATTAGTTAATGTTGGCTAATGCATTAATAAAAATGAACTAACTATGATCAAATTAACTTGTTAAAGTATTTATTAATATTTGTTAACATAGTTAATAAAAATACAATGTTCATTGTTAGTTCATGTTAGCTGAGGTCCATTAAATAATATTAACAGATACTTTTGATTTTCATAATGTATTAGTAAATGGTGAAATTAACATTAAGCAAGATTAATAAACGCTTTAGAATTATTTTTTATTGTTAGTTTATGTTACTAATCTTACTGTAAACCTTATTATAAAGTGTTACTGAAACATTACAAAGGTAAAATGCTGGGTTGCAAATTCCAGCTGATACTGACTTAAAGCTTATTAAACAGCATTACATGTGGCCCAGTCGGAACATTAAGAATATTGCAGTCATGTACATTTTAAAATAGAGCATTTAATCAGTCAAGGTGATGCCATCAAAACCTTAGATTCTGTTTTTTTTTAAATATGAGAGTCTGAGAGTAAATAAAGTAGCCAGGTTTGTCAAACTAAATGCCATATGCATGTGAATTTTCAGATATACTGTATACATTCTCAATACCGACACATATTCGTCAAAGTGTGAATGATTCAAATGACTACTGCTTCCGGCATCTTTGACGACAGTCGGTGACACCACCGAGCAGAGCAAGGTGGACAGAACAGCAACATCGGCTAAAATAGCTGTCAATTCCCTGAGGCGAAAAAAACGTGCTCTTACTGACACCCAAATGCTGAGTCAAGCCTATTTCAATGCCATATAACACCCATAACCTCTGGAAAAATCCCTGATACATCCATGATCCTGACCTCCACACTTACTGACCTAAACCTCCAGCCCTCGTCCAGTATCTGTTCACACAGAAAAGCTTCTGAAGATGAATGTCACGTCTCTGCACACCTTTCAACACTACATTTCTTCATTAGAGGGATTTCAGAGCAGTGAGTGAACTTGACATGAGAGAGAAATGTATTAATGGTGCAGAATAGAGGAGCCAGATGGGTATGACGGACTCGAATAAAAACAACTTTTGAGATGCATTGAAAGTACAAGAGGGATTTAATTTTTTTTTTTTACTCACAGGTAGAAAAAGCCTTCAGAGTGCTCTGTGGGCTACATCTTCTCCCCGGGACTACCTCTCTCTAACTAATAAATGACTTGGAGGAAATTTGCCATTAGAAACTCCTTCAGCCCACTCTAAGTGCTGATTCGTTGGGAACAGAACCCCTGTGTATTAATGCATGATATTTTTTTCACCTCAAGTCCATTTCATTTATTTTTTCCAAGCACCTGCTGTCTGCCAAGATTATCTTTTGCATTAGTAAATGAGCTTTTTATTCTTTCTCTTTGTCCCCCCCCCCCTCCTCAGCTGTGTGCCTCAGGAGCCACCTTTGCGAAGCTTCAATACTGATTTCCTCCAGGCGTACTGTGAGACTTGAGTTCACATGAGATTGTTTTTCCACAAACAAACTTTTTATTTTCATCTTCTGTCAATCATAATCATCAGTGCAGTGCTAACTGCAAAACAAATGCCTGCACAACCACAAACATGCAAATGAATATATGCACACGCACACACATGCTGCTTAAGCTTAAAAGTAATAATGAAGGCAACCAAAAGTGCCTCTCTTTTCTTGTATATAAATAAATGCATTCTATATTGGCGGCATATTCCAAATGATCCCTATTGTTAAGTAATTCAACAGAGTTTAGATAAAAAGAGAGGCAAAAGAAACCAAGACTGACACAAACATGACTGACAGGTGCATATGAGGTGTTTGTAATGCGAGTCTGACCGGTGTGAGGTCCTCCATACAGATGGGCAGCTCTCGCAGCGTGAGCAGTAGGTCCAGGCGGGCACTCAGGTTCGGGATGTTACACATCTGAGAAAGAGGTGATTTATCATTAGACGGCCTGGACAATGTTGCAAAGATATTCAACAACACCTTCACACATGCTCAGCTTGGTTCATATGGGTGAATCTCACAAATAGAAAGTGGAAAAAATCCAGCTCATATTTCATACCAAAATCAAAAGCGAACAAAAACCAAGAAATTATATATTTTATTTATATAGTATATTTTAGGACCTTTAAACACTTTACAATATGTTAATGCATAGGAATCATGAAGGAACAATACATTGAATAATTTATTTATTAATAAACTAAATATTAAAATATATTAGTATATGTAGACATAAATTTTTTTGTACTTTGATTTTTTGACATTTTATTTACTGTTTATTTTTTCTTTCACATTATTTTTAATGGTGATTCTCATTATTGTAATACAGTATTACATGCAAAAATAATATAACGCAATATTTTTATTAAAATCAGTAAATTAGTTATAGGTGGTACAACAAGTTTTAGTCTTTTGATTTTGGGGTCAAATATGACTTTTTTTTTTACATGTTGCCTGAGATTCAGTCTTACAAATTCAACAGGTTCCCAGATATCGTCTGAAATACAACAAATAATGTATTTCCCTCAAGTTAGATATACACATATATATATTTCAAGGTAAAGACATTTATATTTTACATGATTTATGTATTATGTATCTCACATATCTGATGCATTTTAAGTGACCACCACTGCTGGAAGGTGTTCCTGCAATATATATTTATGCAGGGCTCATTATCCAGGAACGTTGTTTGTAGAAAATCGTGAAAGACTAAAAAAATCACTTCTATAAATCCCAGCCTCAAACCTTTGGAATAGACTGATTAATGCATCACAAACGGCATGTCCATGGTTGTTAAAATTACTAAAGATTCCTCTGAAGACAGCAACTGCTAAATTCTCTTATAAAATCCCTTTATCAAGTCATGTGGTTCATTTGCAGTGTGAAGATGAAGGTTAAGAATTCAAACCAACAGCTGTCAAATTAAATCCCCTCGTGGATTTTTCACATAATGAGGATCAGAAGAATTCTTAGACATATGAAAACATGGTCCTGCGCAAATAAGCCGACCTAGCCGACTGACTAGATAGCCCAGAATCTGTAGGTAATGTATAATGCAGGCTAATCTAAAATTGAAATATTTGGAACCAATACATGAGAATCTACATATAATGGGAATGGTCCCCAAAGTACAAAACCGTGTGGAGTGAGATTGTTCACTGCAGTTTAAAAGAGAAAATACTCAACAATGGTGCTGACTGATGAATTTGCACATGGTTTGCCTTAAAGCACATTAAAAACAACACATGGACATATAAACAACATTAAAAACTCGATTTTTACCACAGGGAGACTTTAAGAATACGTCAGACATAATTCACCCCAAAAGTAAAACAAATAAAATAAGAAATTATATTTTGCAATACAAAAATGTTTTGCATCATTATTCATTTAGAATTGTGATATTAAGCAAATTTTCTACTATGTACTTACATAAAAAAATAAGTACAATGTACTTATTGTGTTCATATTGTATTACTGTATTATTATATATGATTATATTATTATAGTAATATTATTATAATTTATATATATATATATATATATAACAAGTGAACATTTTGTCCTCAAAGTTGATGTGTTAGAAGCAGGAAAAATGGGCAAGCGTAAAGATTTGAGTGAGTTTGACAAGGGCCAAATTGTGATGGCTAGACGACTGGGTCAGAGTATCTCTAAAACTGCAGCTCTTGTGGGGTGTTCCCGGTCTGCAGTGGTCAGTATCTATCAAAAGTGGTCCAAAGAAGGAACAGTGGTGAACTGGCGACAGGGTCATGGGCGGCCAAGGCTCATTGATGCACGTGGGGAGCGAAGGCTGGCCCGTGTGGTCCGATCAAACAGACGAGCTACTGTAGCTCAAACTGCTTAAGGAATGCTGGTTCTGATAGAAAGGTGCCAGAATACACAGTGCATCACAGTTTGTTGTGTATGGGGCTGCATAGCCGCAGACCAGTCAGGGTGCCCATGCTGACCCCTGTCCACCGCCGAAAGCGCCAACAGTGGGCACGTGAGCATCAGAACTGGACCACGGAGCAATGAAAGAAGGTGGCCTTGTCTGATGAATCACGTTTTCTTTTACATCACATGGATGGCCGGGTGCGTGTGCATCGCTTACCTGGGGAAACACATGGCACCAGGATGCACTATGGGAAGAAGGCAAGCCGGCGGAGGCAGTGTGATGCTTTGGGAAATGTTCTGCTGGGAAACCTTGAGTCCTGCCATCCATGTGGATGTTACTTTGACACGGACCACCTACCTAAGCATTGTTGCAGACCATGTACACCCTTTCTTGGAAACGGTATTCCTTGATTATAATAATTTAATATTTGATTTTCATGAAAATAATGTGATAATGCAACAACAAAATCTTATTTAAAAAATTTTGGCTTACTTTTTTATAATTTTTTTTTAAGTATGCTGAAATATGATATAATTTTTTTAATAATCAAAAGTTGCATTATTTAGAAAAGGTATCTGAAGAAAGAGGAATTCTAAATATTAGAGACAAAAATATAATTCAAGTCATTAACAGCACATCACGTGATTATCACATCTGCTTGTTATCGGCTCCATTATTTCAGCGATTAACCAGAGTGTGATGTCTTTACCTCGATCATGTACTGGTCCACCACATGCAGTTCAGTCACGTCTCCTTTATGCGATTTATACATCTCAATGTCATCCGCGGTGGGCACGTATCTGATGAAGAACACAACAAATGAATACATGGCAAAGCACTGAAATGACTGCCCTAATTTAGTTTTACATCGGTCCAACCTCTCTGCTTCATAAATACTTCATAGATGCCCATTTTAAGCTTGCACAATTCTAAAAGGATGTCACACAACCCTTGTTCCTTTTTTACAGGTTGACTGCCTAGCGAGCCTATTTTCTCCTTTTCTCGTTGCATCTCTCCATCTAGTCCTCTGAAAAGGGTGCATGCTACTCTGATTTCCAGTGGCCCAAGGAACATGGGTTTATTAAAAGACAAGTTGCAGTCAGCTTGTATAAAGTGCTCAGGTAGTTGATGTTTGGATGTTCCTGACTTTCATCTTGTTTGAACCCAGCTCACCTCCAAAATGGACCTGTGTTCAGGTCGTTTTAGTGTGTTTCAAATCCATACCACACTGACTATTTCATGAGCCCAAGGATGTTCCGATGGAGAAACAAGCAAACTAAAGCCACCTACCATTAATATTGCAGTTTCTGCTGGGACCATCTCGATTAAGACTGTATTCAGAAGCCCATGTGGCTATTCGTAGATATTCGTTGTATTTGGCTCAATAAATATAAATCTCTCAGTAGGTACATTAGATTATGCCTCCCGCATGCAGGTCGGCCTCCAGCAGTCATCTAAGGATGTTTCTTGCAGTAAAATGCAGAGGAGAAAGCATTTCTCCAGCTTCCCTCAGGGCAGCTCAATAGTTTCCTTTTCCTCAAATACATCAGATAAAAGTTTTATAAGCAGGCTGTTCTGTTAAGAGAGCCTGGCATATGTTCTTTTATATTAGCATTAAAGAAACGCTATGGTGTCTTTCTCAACATGAACTGCCTGTGACTTCTCATGGTCTCTGTGGTCTTCATTACATCTACCACTGGAGTACCTTACAAAATACAGACCTCACTCTGTTCTTTCACATTTAACTGTGGTCTGCTGATCTCAACCACTATATTTTTATTAATATTTTATAAAAGGGTCATTGATTAATAACATGTACAATCTTTCAAGCATGAAAAATGTGCATGCATGTATAGGGTTTTTACCCTTAATGGTATTAAAAATTATATTTCTTAAAAAAAAATTAATTAAATATTTATGTCTATTCTGGTCATGAAAGTGCATAAACTATCAGATTAATATAAAATGTGCTTAAAATTGATTTAAATTGTATAATTTATCATCTCACACTACTACACTACTGTTCAAAAGATTGAGAGTCAGTAATATTTTTTGAAAGAAATGTATATATTTATTCAGCAAGGATGCATTAAATTGATCAAAAGCAGTAAACACATTAATAATGTTACAAAAAAAAATCTATTTCAAATAAATGCTGTTTTTTAGTCACTGTTCTGTTCATCAAAGAATCCTGAAAAATGTATTGCTTTCCAAAACAATATTAAACAGCACTGATAATAATAAGAAATGTTTCTTACCAGTTCAACATATTAGAATGATTTCTGAAGGATCATGTGACTGAAGACTGGAGTAATGATGCTGAAAATTCAGCTTTGATCACAGGAATAAATTACATTTTACACTATTTTTTTTACACTAAAATAGAAAGCAGTTATTTTAAATTTCATAATATTATACAGTTTTACTGTATTTCTGATCAAATAAATGCAGCCTTGGTGAGCAGAAGAGACTTCTTTCAAAATCATTTTGTACACAAATAAAGCACAAAAAGAAACAAACTGAGGCAGACAAAACCATGTATTGTTCTCCCAGATATACAACAAATATGATCAATTCAGTATTTTGCTATCAGACATACTGAAGATGTTCCATAAAGTCTTCTCCAAAACAGAAAGTAATTTTCAAATAAAGATGCACCAGACCAGCATCAAAATTGAATTGTGTACACATTTTTAAACTTGATACAACATGGCACTCTTAAAGGGATTGTTCACCCAAAAATTCTGCCATCATTTACTCGCCCTTCCAAACCTGTATTGTTGATGTTGGTAACCAGTATTTTTTACTATTATAGGAATGTCAATGGCTACGTCAAATGTCTGGTTACCAAGATTCTTCAAAATATCTTCTTTTGTGTTCAACAGAAGAAAGAAACTCATACATTTGGGACAACATGAGGGTGAGTAAATGATGACATTTTTGGGGTGAACTATCCCTTTAAAGAGATAGTCTGCATGTGTTCATAGACCAACAATTAATCAATCAACAGCCCTGCTTAAAATACACATACACCACCACTTGTGAAGAAATTAACTATGGTGTCAGGTGTGGAGTTTGGCAGACTGCTTTGTCTCCATGTATCTCTTACCTCCTGAGAGAGGCAATATGCTCATCTGAGAGACCCCCTTCCTCTTCATTTATAATCAACAATTTGTCCTTGAGCTCTTTTGGATGCACAGGGAAACTTTTGAGGAAAATATCTGTGGGGACAATACACAATACATTTACACAGGCACACACATATTCAGTCTTGAGCAACTCTTGAAACAACCTCTCCTGACAGCAGCTCTCCCTACCGGCGATGAAAAACTCCAAGTGCATTTTGAAGACAAAAGGTTTGTGTGGTTAATTACCTCTCTATACATGATCCAGGGAGGGCCAGATGCATGCTGATTTGCATTGTACAAAACCTGAATGGATGGGAAATTTCATTTTAGCTAATAAACCTAGCTGTGCTGAAGTTGCAAAAAAGAAAAAAAAGGTATGAATAATAGGAGCTGTGGTGGCTGGGCTGACGCTCTTTACAGCAACATATTCACACTGATTGAGTGGTACCAGGTTCAAGGGTACTATTACAATGTTAAGCCTCTTTTTCCTGTTTGCATCAAGTTGCAGAACAGAGAAAAAACTTCAACATTCAATCCTGTATGAAAGGAAGGTTCTTTCATGGCAGACATGATTTCATCTAAGCAATGAGCCAAGCAAGAAAATCCACATTAGCTTCTTTTCATCCATATAAACATGGGAGGCCATGTAACATTCATAAAAACCAACAGCCTCACAAACACAAAACAGATTAACAGAGTATTTAGCATTTACAACCACTTTGATATTTGATAAGGCAGAAATGAAGATTTAGAATTTATCCATTGGGAATTAATTAGGCAGTGAAAATTGTGTGTTTTAATCAGGGGAGTAGCATAAGATCCCAGGCCCTATGCATAGGAAGTCCTGATGGGCCCCCATGTTCCATGTTAAAATATATTCCAGACTTTTCAAGGGCCCTCTCTCCCCTTGGGGCCCTGGTAATCAGTACTGGATTTACCCCCAGTCCGACGCCCCTGGTTTTAATATCAGAATTTGCAGTACATTTCTTAGTAAAAAGAACAAAATGTGACTACTACTTCACATGAGCTTTATAATTAGTTTATTCTGAACACTGCCACACACCCAATTATAAAAGGGTGTGCACACTTACGCAGTTAGTTATAACTTAGTTATACGTTTTTTTTTCTCTCTCAAATGTGTCACTTTGGTTCCCTTTCAGAATTGGGATCTATTTTAGAGACCAATCTACTTTGAGTGTTATAAACGAGCCAATGAAGATTGGCGTGCGGTTGACGCATTCCACGATCCGCCCCGCATCGCGGGTATAAATACGGAAGTGGAAGCACCGCATATCGCTTTCAACTTCGGAGCCGAACATTACCTGTGTGTGTGTTCCTACGAAGAGTGTTTTCGAGTCTCGTGAAGAGGATCGCTTCCTGCCAGTGTCGGTGTGACGGTGCCTAGCAGCGGTGGTCGCGGGAGATATCAAGAACAACAACAGCTGTTTTCACAGCTCGCTGGGCGTTTCCCTTTGAGTGCTCTCAGCGGGCTTGCACCCCTGAATCGCTGCGAGCCGCGGCCATTTCCCCTGTGTGCCTCGGCACTAGTTGGAGCGTTTTTTTCCTTTTCTAAAAGAGCTACACGGTTTGACCCTGCGTCTTTTTCAAGATGTCATTCAAACCGTGTGTTTCTGGATGCCGTCGTTATTTGTCCCCAGCTGACGGACACGATCGCTGTCTCACGTGTTTGGGCATTCAGCATGCTGAGGCGGCTTTCGTGGATGACTCATGTTCTCATTGCGGGAACATGACCATCGCAGTTCTAAGGTCCAAGCTCAACTACCTTAAAAAGGGTCCCATTGCGCATCCCCCGATCTAGTGGTCCTCCCGCTGCGAAGCAGAGGGCTGCTACTTTGGCTGATGCATTTGGTGGGGACCTAAGGGGGACTGTGAGGGCACTCCCGCCGGGCCAACAGGCTCCTCGGGCCCCTCCCCCCTCCGCTGCGCCGGTTGAGTTTCCAGAAGAGCATGCTGGTCCTTCCCGCGGGGGGCCAGCTGTTACTTTTGGGGCTCCGGCTGAGGACAGGGTTTCGATTGCTGCATCGGGGGACGAGCTAATGGACGAGTGGAACCCTCCACCGCGTCCCGAACCCTCGCGGCTGGACGATTGGTATCTCGGGACGGCCCGTGCTGGTTCTCAGCGCCCCGCCCCAGTGCCTTTCTTTCCGGAAGTGCATCAGGAACTCACGAAGTCGTGGACAGCGCCCTACAGCGCTAGAAATCTTTCGACTGACTCTTCCGTCCTCACTACCCTCGACGGTGGCGCGGCGAAGGGTTATGTGGAGATCCCCCCAGTGGAGCGGTCGGTTGCGATGCAACTGTGTCCGAAGACCGCTACTGACTGGCGGGGAAATCCGGCTATCCGGAGTCCAGCGGTACCCACATTCTCAATAAAAGAGCAGTTTCCTCCCTCCCTGGGCCCCAAGAGGGTCAGGTTGGCAGTGTGCGACGCCCCCGGGCCTTGCCACTCCTTTCCTCCCCTCTCCCCTTCGCCAGGGGGCAGCAGTGTGGGCACCGAGGACGCCCCCGGGCCTTCTCACCCACACTCTGCCCCACCCTGGAGTACTCAGACAACACTCCGGGCCGCCTCCGGGCCTCCCGAGTCGGGTCAGCGTACTCCACCTCGCTGCCTCACCCTGGGCATGTCTGTGGTGCCGTTGGTCCCGCTTGTTCGGTCTCTGGGGGCCTGGCTAGGTCTTCCCAGGCCGTCTCGCTGGCTCATTCGTACCATCAGACTCGGCTATGCGATTCAGTTCGCCTGCCGGCCTCCCAAGTACAGGGGCATCCTCTTCACCTCCGTGCGAAGCAGCGATGCCCATGTCTTGCGGTCCGAGATCGATGTCCTGCTGGCGAAGGACGCAATCGAGCCGGTTTCTCCAGCCAATATGAGGTCGGGGTTCTACAACCCCTACTTCATTGTGCCCAAGAAAGGGGGTGGGTTAAGACCAATCTTGGACCTGCGTGTTCTGAATCGGGCCCTGCACAAGCTCCCGTTCAGAATGTTAACGCAAAAAACGCATTTTCGAATGCATCCGTCCCCGAGATTGGTTAGCAGCGATCGACCTGAAGGACGCGTACTTTCCATTCTCCCTCGACACAGACCGTTCCTACGCTTTGCGTTCGAGGGGAGGGCATTTCAGTACAAAGTCCTGCCCTTCGGGCTGTCCCTGGTCTCAGTTACTCCTTACTGTCGCCAAACCTTCAACCTGTGGGCGGATCCTGCCTTTCTACGGGCCGGAGTGTCCCTAGAACAGGTGTCCAGGTATGCTGTGGTCTTCACGGATGCCTCTTCCACGGGCTGGGGGGCCACGTACAACGGGTACACAGTTGCGGGTCTGTGGACGGGGCCCCAACTGCGTTGGCATATCAATTGCCTAGAGTTACTGGAGGTACGTCTCGCCCTGGGCCGCTTCAAAAAGCCGCTACAGGGCAAACACGTACTGGTCCATATGGACAGCACTGCGGCCGTTGCGTATAATCAACCATCAGGGTCACCCCCAGAGCGTCCAGCTGATATGGGACCTCATCGGAGCCGCGCAGGTAGACCTGTTCGCCTCTCCGGACTCGACCCATTGCCAGTTGTATTACTCCCTGTCCGGGGGCACCCTCGGCACAGATGCATTGGCGCACACCTGGCCCCGGGACCTACGCAAATATGCGTTTCCCCTAGTGAGCCATCTCGCACAGACACTGTGCAAGGTCAACCAGACCTGGTTCTCCGAACTCTCACTCCTCGCGACAGCCCCTCCCTGGCCGATCCCCCTGAGGAAGGACCTGCTTTCTCAGGGGCGGGGCACTCTATGGCATCCGCGTCCGGACCTCTGGAAACTCCATGTCTGGTCCCTGGACGGGACGTGGAGGTTTTAGGTGGCCTGCCGCAGGCAGTGGTAGACACCATCGCTTCAGCTAGAGCCCCCTCTACGAGGCGCCTCTATGCTCTGAAGTGGAACCTGTTCGTTGAGTGGTGTTCTTCCCGCCGGGAAGACCCCCGGAGGTGTTCGATTAATGTTGTGCTTTCTTTTCTGCAAGATGGGTTGGAGCGAAGGCTGTCTCCCTCCACCCTCAAAGTGTACGTCGCCGCAATAGCGGCGTATCACGATGCAGTAGAAGGTAAGCCCTTAGGTAAGCACGACTTAATCGTCAGGTTCCTCAGAGGTGCGAGGAGACTGAATCCTCCTCGTCCAACCTCGGTACCCTCTTGGGACTTAGCCCTGGTGCTCAGAGCACTCCAGGGTCCTCCCTTTGAGCCTTTGCAGTCTGTAGAGCTAAACATCCTGTCCATGAAGACAGTGCTCCTGACTGCATTGGCCTCAATCAAGAGGGTAGGGGACCTGCATGCACTTTCGGTCAACAAATCGTGCCTAGAATTCGGGCCGGCCAACTCTCACGTTGTCCTGAGACCCCGACCTGGATATGTGCCCAAGGTTCCCACCACTCCCTTCCGGGACCAGGTGGTGAACCTGCAAGCGCTGCCTTCGGAGGAGGCAGACCCAGCCCTAGCTTTGCTCTGTCCCGTCCGCGCTCTCCGCGCCTACGTGGACCGAACTCAAAGCTTTAGAACCTCAGAGCAGCTCTTCATCTGTTACGGAGGCCAGCAGAAGGGAAAGGCTGTCTCCAAGCAGAGGTTAGCCCACTGGATAGTGGATGCTATCGTCTTGGCTTACCAGTCCCAAGACGTGCCTTGCCCGTTCGGGGTGCGAGCTCACTCCACTAGGAGTGTAGCCTCCTCCTGGGCGCTGGCTCAAGGCGCCTCGCTGACAGATATATGTAGAGCTGCGGGCTGGGCGACACCTAACACGTTCGCTAGATTCTATAGCCTCCGTGTAGAGCCGGTATCTTCCCGCATCCTCGCCCCCAGTGGCCAGTAGCGCTAAGTACCTGTTCTAGTGTCGGCTTGCATACGCCACTCCCGCCTCCGGGCCGGATACGTGCATCTATTGTCTCCGGTTGTGTTCCCCGGAAACAGCTATCCCTGTCGAGCTCCTCCGTTACCCCTTCGGTGTCAAATGTTGCGGGTTCCATATGTAGCGGTTCCCTAACGGTAACCCCATATGTGTATTCTCCATGGTACCAGCTACCCTACTCGGCTAGCCCCGTGTCTTTCCCTTGACAGAGCTCGCTCTGTCATCTCTGGCGGTGTTCTTCCCCCCCCTGGGAAAAGGTTGGGTCCACCCCAGAGACTGCCATAGGTAGCACTACCCTGCTAGGTTAGTCCTTATGAGTATTTCCACCTCTCCTTCCATTGAAGGATGTGGCTTTGCAGCGTACCATCTCCCCGAGACGGGCAGCGTTATCCAATAGTCACGCTGAGTGGGTCTTGCAGGAACAGCTGTGACTGGCCTCCCCGGCAGGGCGCTGGAAGGGCCAGCATCTCTGGCGTGTTAGTAGGGATCCCAATTCATCGGTCAGTTCCGACGTACGTCGAATGTGACCGACTGAAAGGCAACGTCTCGGTTACGTATGTAACCCTTGTTCCCTGAAGGAGGGAACGGAGACGTACATCCCGTCGCCAGGTGCTGTGCTTCAGCTGAAGGCCGAGTCACCTATCTCGGCTCCTCAGTTGTAAAGCGATATGCGGTGCTTCCACTTCCGTATTTATACCCACGATGCGGGGCGGATCGTGGAATGCGTCAACCGCATGCCAATCTTCATTGGCTCGTTTATAACACTCAAAGTAGATTGGTCTCTGAAAATAGATCCCAATTCGACGGTCAGTTCCGACGTACGTCTCCGTTCCCTCCTTCAGGGAACGAGGGTTACATACGTAACCGAGACGTTTTCAGTCGCATTGCAAAGGTTGTAACTTTTACATTAAAAAATGCAAACGTTCTGATATGATTTATCTTTGTGTTTATCTCAGATATGCTGTCATCTTAACCTTCATCCTTTCCTCGCATCCTGTAACAAATCTTAACAAATTTTGTTTTTGTACTTAAAGCATTTTTCTATTTTTTATGCAATTTTTTTTTACCTTTAAATTACTAGATTTTATCAACAAATAATATCATTTAAGCACATTCTACACATTCTTTCAACTTAAACTCAAAATAACTCTCCAATACATGCATAATCAGCTCAAACTATCTCACATTGGGTCAATTTGGGTGTCTCTGCCGACCTCTCGTGGAAAAAAAATTATATAGCATGATATTTCATGACTCATGCCCTTACAGATCTATGTGGAGCAAATGAGCTGTTCCACTGGTTCCTGAAGTCAATGAGTTTATCTCTTCAGAATGCATTCAGATACACATGTAGACATTATAAAATAATTTTTAGTAAAGTTTTAGCATTTTTAGTTTTAATTTTGAGCATTTTTTCGGTTTTTCTATGTGTACTGGAGCATTCCTCGCATTCCATTCATTCCTATGGGGGTCAAATTGACCTGCGAGGGAAGAATTTGTTACTTTTTTTATTACAACCACATACATTTTTTTTGTGTATTCGTGGTTCAAGTTATGACAAAAGTCCTGAGGTCTTGGACCATTCAGATGAATACTCAGGGCCCTATCATACACCCAGCACAATGCAACGTTTTTATTATTATTTTATTGTTTTTTACTAGTTTCAGCCCGACGCAGTTATCATTTTCACGTCCAGCGGCACGTTGTTTAAATAGCAAATGCACTCGCGCCCATCTGTGTGGCCATGGGCGTGCTGATCTGAAAACAAGGTGTGTTCAGGGCTTCAGGCACATTGTTGACGCGTTGTTATTTTGAGCCAACTGAAATCGACTGTATCTTTTAAAAAAATTAAAGGGTGCGTAAGTAATTAATAAACCTTTAGGTGCATATTCCGCCATGTAACGGCTTTTAAAGGGAATGGGAGATGAGAGTCTGATTGGTTTATTGCACGTTACATCTAAAACACACCCATGACTCATTAAGAGACTAAGTACAACCATGCGCCTAAACTAGCAAAAGTGAATTCGGACACGCCCTAAGTGCTTCAGATCATGCGATCGTTAAAATAGGGCCCTCAATGTTAAAAAATCAATTTTACCTAATGAATATAAGTAAATATTATATTTTAATAATTTGCTTCAGAACAATGACAATTTCAATTATTTATTTTTGGAAATAACCATTTAAAAATAATACCAATACTACACTGAAAAAATAAAATACAAAATGAGTGAGAATGACACTCACATTAACATATCATTTTGCACTTGTGCTTTTATGTGCCACTTTTGTAAAATTATATGCTGTTCACCTTATTTCCTTGGTGTGTGACTGCAATGAAAAGAGCCAGAGCTGTAGGGGCTAACAGGGACTTCAGACTCCTCTCTCATGTTTCCAGAAGCTCTCCACCAGCTGAACAGCCAAACCCCTATGAAAAGCCGTCAAGCTGTAATTGCCGCTCTAATCATGGGTTTTCGAATGAGTGATTTATTTTCTTTACGGGTGGTATATGCAGTGGGAGCAGAAAAGTTCAGATTGAATCCTTGAATTCAGAAATAGGCAAGTTCACTGTAAAGCCATTAGCTATAACTCTCTATAAATGCTTCTCTTTAGCAGTTATTTTACTTTTAGCAGGATTAATACAAAAAAATCATTACAAATATACACTCACCTAAAGGATTATTAGGAACACCATACTAATACTGTGTTTGACCCCCTTTCGCCTTCAAAACTGCCTTAATTCTACGTGGCATTGATTCAACAAGGTGCTGAAAGCATTCTTTAGAAATGTTGGCCCATATTGATAGGATAGCATCTTGCAGTTGATGGAGATTTGTGGGATGCACATCCAGGGCATTAAGCTCCCGTTCCACCACATCCCAAAGATGCTCTATTGGGTTGAGATCTGGTGACTGTGGGGGCCATTTTAGTACAGTGAACTCATTGTCATGTTCAAGAAACCAATTTGAAATGATTCGAGCTTTGTGACATGGTGCATTATCCTGCTGGAAGTAGCCATCAGAGGATGGGTACATGGTGGTCATAAAGGGATGGACATGGTCAGAAACAATGCTCAGGTAGGCCGTGGCATTTAAACGATGCCCAATTGGCACTAAGGGGCCTAAAGTGTGCCAAAAAAACATCCCCCACACCATTACACCACCACCACCAGCCTGCACAGTGGTAACAAGGCATGATGGATCCATGTTCTCATTCTGTTTACCAAATTCTGACTCTACCATCTGAATGTCTCAACAGAAATCGAGACTCATCAGACCAGGCAACATTTTTCCAGTCTTCAACTGTCCAATTTTGGTGAGCTCGTGCAAATTGTAGCCTCTTTTTCCTATTTGTAGTGGAGATGAGTGGTACCCGGTGGGGTCTTCTGCTGTTGTAGCCCATCCGCCTCAAGGTTGTGCGTGTTGTGGCTTCACAAATGCTTTGCTGCATACCTTGGTTGTAACGAGTGGTTATTTCAGTCAAAGTTGCTCTTCTATTAGCTTGAATCAGTCGGCCCATTCTCCTCTGACCTCTAGCATCAACAAGGCATTTTCGCCCACAGGACTGCCGCATACTGGATGTTTTTCCCTTTTCACACCATTCTTTGTAAACTCTAGAAATGGTTGTGCGTGAAAATCCCAGTAACTGAGCAGATTGTGAAATACTCAGACCGGCCCGTCTGGCACCAACAACCATGCCACGCTCAAAATTGCTTAAATCACCTTTCTTTCCCATTCTGACATTCAGTTTGGAGTTTGGAGATTGTCTTGACCAGGACCACACCCCTAAATGCATTGAAGCAACTGCCATGTGATTGGTTGATTAGATAATTGCATTAATGAGAAATTGAACAGGTGTTCCTAATAATCCTTTACGTGAGTGTACATTTCATTACAACAATGAAAAGGTTAAATTAAAAATTTACAGGAATTGCAGAATGTCTTAATTTTTAGTACTTCAGCTACAGGTTCATTCTTGTGTTACACAGCACGTTTGAGCTTCAGCAAGAACCAATGAGGTTCATTCTCATGTTACACATCACGTTTGTGCTTCAGCAAGAACCAATGAGGTTCATTCTCGTGTGTTACGCATCACGTTTGAGCTTCAGCAAGAACCAATGAGGTTCATTCTCGTGTGTTACGCATCACGTTTGAGCTTCAGCAAGAACCAATGAGGTTCATTCTTGTGTGTTACGCATCACGTTTGAGCTTCAGCAAGAGGTTTGTTCTTGTGCGTCAATCAGGTTCAGTTGAGCTTCTGTTTATGTTCACTGATCAATGTTTATATGTGAATAAAAGCCTAAATTCAATCTGTTCATCATATAAAGCGATCAAGGATCTTTAGAAAATTTGGACTAGACCACTCAATTCATACTATCCCAACTACCACTTAAATCTCCAGAGACATGATAGAGCAACCTTGAAGCAATAAAACTGTCCTCTGGATAAAAGTGCTGCTACTAATGATGACTCCTCAAGAGTGTCTGGCATCAAATTAGTCTTTGAGTTTGACATATTATTAGGACCTACGCCTGCTATAAATTATACCAAGAGCCAAAATAAGTAGTCATATTACAGGACATAATGGGTCTGTTCCAAAACCTAGTGAGCTGCCTTGCTGCCACCTACTTAAATATGCAGCTGTCTTCTAAGGCAGCCTCGTAACAAA
This sequence comes from Rhinogobio ventralis, assembly GCA_039654625.1. NCBI lineage: Eukaryota > Metazoa > Chordata > Actinopteri > Cypriniformes > Gobionidae > Rhinogobio > Rhinogobio ventralis. The sequence continues at coordinate 8,198,186 of CM077203.1, forward strand.
GATGAAACCTCATAAGTGACTGATCTGAATTTCTCTACACAGGCAGAAACCATACAAATAAGACCCGGCTAACTGTTCATTCCAATACAGTTTAACATCATCATGTTGCTAATGATCAAACTGTCTGGCACAAAGTGGGGCACCAGCCCAAATAAGCATAAAAATTCCACACACATATTTGAATTGCCATTATTATAACAAATTTACTATTGGATGCATTATGTCTACACTTGCATTGATGTATATATGCCTACACTACCGTTCAAAGTTTGGGGTCTGTAATATTTTTATTATTTAATACTTTTATTCAGGATGCATTAGAAATGACAGTAAAGGGGTTACGAATGGAAACGAGGGGTTACGGATGGAAAGCTCCAAGACTCAAGTGAAATGCACAATCCCATAATTCCTCCATCTGTATTTTTTTCACCGCATAGCCATCCGTGTGCAGAGCAACTTTAAGCTAACGTCTGCTACAGTGTGTCTCTGTGGAAAAAAGCTATGCAGTAATGAACTAAGGCATCCCATTTCTAACCATCTGTATGTTGTGTAATGCTTAAGTGAAACTCTGAGAATGTCATAATACTGGTTTGGTCACAGATGTGAAAAACTATACAACGGTACAAACGTGATGGAGCATATCTTTCCACACTATCACAGACACTATCATCCAAGAACACCTACGAGCTCAATCACCTCGCGAGTCTCTTTCCTTTTTCATGCAGTCGAGGGAGAATTTTGACTGAGTTATTACTGATCAACATGCAATATTCATCTGAGAAGGCATTATCATTTTGCCGAGCTCTGTAGCCCTTTGCCCCTTCGTGTTAGACTGGCTGAGAGATAAATTGCCTGGGGGTTGCTCTGGGCCCTGATTGCCTACCACTGCAACTTGTCAGAGACAGGGGAAGAGGACACTTGGAAGGGAAGAGATAGCTGACACACAGGCTAGTAAGGGTGCCATGCATTTTTCATACTGCTCCCCTAATTGAGGCACCTGTGTGAGAAACTCACAGCCGTTTAGTTGCTGCTGCTGGTGTTGTTTTCATTTAGATTTCATTCAGATTTTTTGGCTTTTGAAATCCAACCTCTTTTCTTCCTGGGTAGATGAGGCCTTGATTTACCTCTTTGTGAAGGATTAAGATGAAAATAAAATGTAACATTTGTGGCAATGTCTTGTTTTGGTGCAGACCTTTGCACAAAAGCCCTTTTCAACTCTCAATGTAGTTACAAGTGCACTTTAGGTCATTCAAAGGGACGTAAAATGGTCCTTGTCTATTAGAATCTAACAATCAAAGCACAAAATGTGGCCTCAAATTTTTTTATAACTTTTTCTAGGGTTGCTTTAAATATTAATAGCAGAGATCACAAGGACCTACTTCCATTTGCAAATATATATTTTTTTATCTTTAATGCTTTTTCGAGTCAGTGAACACCAAGTAAAAAAGCATTACAAAGCCTCTGAAGCTATTCAAGTCTAAAAAACTAGGAAGAATCCAGCAAAAAAAATGTTGACCCAAATAAACAAGGTGGTCAAAAATAACAGATGCTCTGACGTGCTTAAGAGAACATCAACATTCGTATTATCAACATCCTTCTGGAAAACATGCATCACAAAGAGGTATTTTCAACAAAACACTTGAACCCCAGTGTGATGAATCAACATATTCTATGCTTGAGTATCAGTTGGCGGTCACTGGAACTTGTAGTAACTTTTTTAAGCTGCAATTTACTAGTCTATATCTGTCAGTTTGATGCAACACTGCCACCTAGTTGTAGCTTTCAGAGCTGTTTAGATGGTCAACATAGAGATTTTTTCAGGTTTAGATCTTTTTTTGTGTTAGATCTTTTTCAATATGTAAATTGTTGCTTAGCATTTGTTTCTTATTATGCTTAATTTTATTTTCATAGAAATATATATTATTACAGTACATAACAACCTAAAAATACATAAAAAAATATAGTCCAAGGCAAAAACCAACTGCTTAGATAGGTAATATAGCACACCATTCATCAGTAAGTCACATGATTATTCATGTCCGAATCAAAAAAAAAGTATAAACAATACTAACAGTGAGGTTCGCCTTTGCAAACACCTCGAATAAACACATGAGCATAAGAAACATCAAGAAACAATTCTCTCTTCTAAAGTAATCAGCATAGCTGTCTGCTAAAAAGCTTGCTTTTCAATTCATAGTGTTTTATCAAACTAAAAAATCTGTTAAGAACTAAACTATGTGAGAACTAAACTGTGCAAATTGTTTTGTCGGATCTATTGTTATTCAAAGTACAAGAGGTTTTTAATGGTCCTCTCTGTTGCTGCTCTAATCCTCCCACAGAGATCAATAACCCACCAACCATGACTGATTCCACCAGTTCTACAACAAATACACCATTTATAACGAGCCAAGTCTGACATTTCACCTCACGCGACAACATTAGGCCATGATCCTCTTACTTTAAAGGAAAAGTACATTTACTTGCCCTCATGCTGTTCCAAACCTGTATGACTTTCTCCTGTACTTTTTGAACAATATCCTGGCTGCTAATTTCTATTATTAAAATGAAAGGGTACTTTTCATTTAACTCTCATCCTTCCTTCAGGTCATTCTGACCCGAAACTCTTTTTTTTAAATATATATATATTTAATAATTGAGAGTTCATCTGAGTGGTATAAGACCCTAGGACTTTTGTCGCACTTAAACCACGAATGCACAAAAAATGTACTGGATTCAAAGAGTTTATGTGGTTGAAATTGAAAAAGGTAGCAAATCCTTCCCATAGGACCCCCATAATTTGACCCCCATAGGAATGAATGGTATGCGAGGAATGCTTCAGTACACATAGGAAAACCTAAAAATTACCAATTTTTAAAAAATAATATCTACATGTGTATCTGAATGCATACTGAAGAGAAATTGACTTTAGGACCCAGTGGTTTTGCTCCATATAGAGCTATAAGGCCATCTTGTGGCAAGAGTCATGAAATATCACGTTATATTATCTTTTTTCCACAAGAGGTCGGCAGAGACACCCAATGTGAGATATTTTGAGCTGAAGTTGAAAGAATTTGAAGAATGTGCTTAAATGACTATTTATTTATTTATTTTTTATTGATAAAGTCTAGTCATTTAAAGGTAAATAAAATAAAAAATAACAAAACTAAAAAAAATTGCATTAAAAAAATAGAAAAAATATTATCAAAATGAAATAAAATAAGCTTTCTGGACAAAGAAAAGGTGAAGTATAATTTTAGGGCTTCGCAAGGGGAAAAAAGGATTAAAGATATTGGCTGACAGCATGAGAGGTCCTGCAATACTTACTGAAATTGTGAGCGATCCTTGAATTCAACATGATTTCCATAGTACTGGTGGATTCTGATTGGCCGTAGCCTCCTAACTCTCTCACTCCAAACAGCTCATGCAAGCGTGAGGTGTCAATTTCAATCTTCCTGGGGTTCCTGCAAGACCATATTGACTTCTCGATCTGCATAGGCAGGGAACAGTCAATACTTTTATTTCATATGATATTATTTCATATCAAGGAATTGCCTTGATCTTTAGTGATATCAAAATGATTACATATTAAGAAACAGATTTAGCAAAACAACTATTTCAATGCTGAAACAGTCATGCTGCGATTGCAATATGGAATGTTGAATGACTCCTTTAGTCTGATTGTATAAGCATACAAAATCATCGCACACATTTTAACAAAAATGAGCCTCTGTAGGGGCTTTCTTTCACCCAAAATAAAAACTAAGGACTCATGAAAAACATGTAAAACTATGGTTTTTCGGAATGGAACAATAGCATACTTTTTTAAAAATAATATGTGAAAAAGAACACATTATGCAACATTAAATATGTAAAATGTTTAACTGCTGTCATGGTTACAAATGATTTCTATTTCAAATAAATCATGTTCTATTGAACTTTCTAGTTATCAAAGAATCCTGAAAAAAATGTATCATGGTTTCCACAAAAATATTAAGCAGCACAACTGTTTTCAACATTGATAATAATAATAAATGTTTCTTGAGCAGCAAATCATCATATTAGAATGATTTCTGAAGGATCATGTGACACTGAAGACTGGAGGAATGACGCTGTAAATTCAGCTTTACATCACAGGAATAAATGACATTTTAAAACATTAAAATAGAAAAATAGAAAAAAGTTATTTTATATTGTAATAATATTTCATAATATTACTTTTTTACTTTATTTTTGATCAAATAAATGCAGCCTTGGTGAACAGAAGAGACTTCTTTTGACCAACCCCACCAAACTTACCAACCTCAAACTTTTGAATGATAGTGTTCTATAATATATACAGCAGAAATAGTAAGAGTAGTATGCTAGTATGCTATTTCGAACTTAATGAAAATAGAAAATAAAAATTAATAACTAATTCAAAATATTAAATAAAAACTATAAAATATTAATAAAAAAACTATAAAAGTATACACCTGGTATTAAGATGCATTTTGGTTGATTGGATAACAAGTGGCCAACGCTAAATACAGGTGTCTTAAACGTTTCGATCTTGTCCACTTTCAACCATTTCCAGAGGGAGTCAAAATTGTATTTGACTGGATTGCACCTAAACGCTCAGGTGGTCGATTGCATTCGAACAGCCACAAAAGACCGTCTACTCTCCGCCTACTAATTTAACAAGTAAACATTATGGGAAGCGTGCTAGCCAGATGGGATTTAAGCTTTGACGGCTGGAGACCCAAGTTTGGTTTGAAGATTAAAAACGTACCTAGCACAATGTTCTCTCACCATTCCTGATTTCTAACACACACTCACAGCGTCCGGCGTGGTCTTGTAGCTGTCAGAACAGAAACAAAAGCTGTTTTTCCGTCCTCTTCAGTGTGTTCATATGTAAATTGCGTGAGCTTATTTTGGGCATTAGATTGAAAGATCTGAAAAAGCCCATACATTTACCCACCCATAGACCCTCCCTGCGAAGAAATCAGGAGAAAAGTGGTTGAGAGTGGACAATGGAGACGGATTAAAACACCGGGTGTAAACGGGATGTCTCCCCCTCGCTACTTGTGATCTGATCGACCAAAACGCATCTTAATACCAGGTGTAAACAGGGCCATAGATAAAAGAGAACAGAGCAGATACCTTATCCTGAGGCACCACGTCCCAGTGAAGAGCTTTTGTCCTCTCTGAAAGCTGCTTGGATTTCATGGGCAGTGGAGGGGCCAAAGGTAGTACAGGACCTGGCACTGCTGACGGCACAGGCAATGGTGGGGGCAATAAAAATGGCAAAGTCAGAGACTGTGATGAGCATGTGGCCACTGGTGAGGTCACGGGCACTGCTGAGGGCCTCTCGGCTGGCTTGAGCACAGATCTGCATTGTGCTGGCTTCGGTTCTGGTTCTGCTGCTTTCATGGAAACGATTTCTGGCTCTAGTGGTGTTGGAGTATCTACAGGCTCAGCTGGCCATGTTTTGGGTAAGCGTGGTCTCGGTGAAGGTGGCACTGGTGGAGGTGTACGCGGCACGTGGTTGTTCTGTGTCTTACTTTCTGGGCTTGTACCGTCAATGAGAGCTATTTCAGGGGCTTCATAGAAGTGTTCATGTTGTGACTTTCGTTTCCAGTCCACGCATAATTGTTTGATCGCTTTCACCCAGGCATCTCGCTCATATTTAATTTCTTCTGAGGTCATATGGTCACTTTTTGGTATTCGGAACCTAAAGATAAAAAGAGTGTTGCTGAGATAACTTTCAATCACACAATCATTTATTCTTGACTACTATTTATTGAGGTAAAGATCAAGGAGTAAGAAAGAGCACTCGACTCACAGGAAGTCATTCTTGTCGTTGATCAGCGTGAAGGTGTCTGTGGTGCAGGAGGTCTCCACCCTGACATTACCGTCTGAGAGATGGATGATAACAGCTGTCCCATCATCCCCAGCACACCTGTTATCATCCACACTGTCGTAAATGTCTGAGATATTCCAGGCAGACTCGCTGGAGGAAACAGACACGTCTGAATTACTGCTGGCAGATTGCTGAGCAACAGTCCACAAGGTCAGCTGACCAGTCTGAAGATGAGCTTCATATCTAAGAGTGCAAAACATAGCAAAACTGTTAGTAATCTGTTTTTAAAAACAGGTCTTTTCAGCTTTTTATTAATTGCGCAATAGAAAATTGAGGAAAAAGATCAGGAAGTGATGAGAATGATAAAAATTGAATGTGTCAGAGCATGTGAGCATGAGTCTAGTCCATGGCTCTAAACAGTGTCTGCCAGTCTTTTCACTCGGTGGCCATATTTGCAATATTTAAAGCATCCAAGACCAAGTCCTATTTTTTTTTAATGAGGGAAATCCTAAAATCTCAAAAACTGCTAGCCAAACTCACAATTAAATAACATATTTCAAATCAGCACAAAATCTGACATGAACTGTCCCATAAATGTTGTTTCTTAAGCTCAAAAAGCATTAAAAAAGCTTATTTTTCAGGCTATACCAGCCAATGCGCATGTGCAGTCCTAAGCGAGAGTCTCAGGAACCGGAGCTTCTAACAGCAGCTGCAGTGACGCAATGACTTTACCAATCAGCGATTGGCTCTTTTAACTCAGAAGGTGTATTCTGCCATATTGCATGTTGCAGTTTCTCCCATTCACAAGTAATAGGAGTGAACCTGAACCGTCTTTCTATAGCTATAGTTATTGCCATAATTAAGGCTTGAATCCTCAAGAAAATCAAACAAGAATGTATATACTGTAGGTATAAGTTATATATACATATATATATAAGTTTGGGGTCTGTATCATTTTTTTATGTTTTTGAAAGCATTCTCTAATGCTCACCAATGCTGCATTTATTTAATCAAATCTACTGTAAAACAGTAATATCGTGAAATATTATTACAATTTAAAATATTTGAATACATTTTAAAATTTAATTTATTCCTGTGATGCAAAGCTGAATTTCCAGCATCATTACTCCAGTCTTCAGTGTCACATGATCCTTCAGATATCATTCTAATGCAGATTTGCTACTCAAGAAACATTTTTTATTTTTCCATTTTTTGAGCATTTATTTATTTGAGACAATTTATTTGAAACTGATTTTGTTTTATATTATAAATGCCTTTACTGTCACTTTTGATCAATTTACTAAACATGTTTTTTAATCCTTTCTGAATAAAAGTCTGAATAAATACTTTATGAATATTAATTTCTTTAAGAAAAAATCTTACCTATCCCAAACTTTGAACAGTAGTATATTCACAGGTGACAAATGTATATATATATATATATATATATATATATATATATATATATATATATATATATATATATATATATATATATAATGTTTTAAAAACTAGATTACAAGTTTAAATATTTAATATTAAATATTAAATATAATATAACAGTAGGTTTTACATTAGGATCGATTTTGGCCAGTACATTGACAAAAAATAAATACTGTCATTAATTATTAATTTACTAGATCAAAAATATATCGCAAAAAATGTGTGTCTTTAAGATAGTTGACGTGGCTAGGGGTGCCCTGTAAGACATTGTATACATTTATATTTCTAATGGCAACATATTTTCTATATGAACTTACATTAAATTTGCAATAGAAAATTTGTTTTGGTGTTTGCTGTGCAAAACATGACGCAACAATGCTGGGTACTTGCCAGAAATGTGCAGTTGCTAAGGTTTACAGTTCTAGTATTGCTAGGTGGTTGCAAAGGTGTTGCTAATATTCTGGTTGCTATTTATGATCCAGTGGAAGGCTATGGTACTTTCTTTTGCCAGTTTTAAAGGGGAAAAAACGAGGTTTAAAAAAAAAATCTAATATTACTTTAAAAAAAGTGACATACTATAATTTAGTATCCATGGTTAGGGGTTTGTTAAAAAAGTATGAGCCTTAGTGAGTAAGCACCACTAAAATGTTTAAAGCTGATCATTTTAGTGATAAGATGTTTGTGACGTATGTTCTAGTCTAACTGATATAACAACTGCTAAGCCCTGGCTTGCAAGAAGCAGACAAAACATAAAATGTCAATAAAAAATACTTTCATACTTTTTCCATTTGAATGATGCCAGTCCTCCTCTCTGGAGTAAAAGCTGACCCTCTTTGAGGTTGTCTGGAGGCGAGTGTGAGGTTTTCCTTTCAACAGACCCATTCACAAGAGGGCTGTATATGTTACTGTAGATGATCTGATTTACCAGAAGCATGATCTGAAGTTGAGATTACATGGTTTTAAATAAAGATGCTTTATCATGGCCATGCAGACTCATATTAATAATAATGCTATTAAAAAGACAGCAGATATGATGCGTGTTTAATGATCTGCCAAAGACTATGAATTCAATCCACGTTGCACGTGATGTTCTCACCTTCTGCTTGTCCTCTAAAGATGCTGCTTCCAGCTCATAGTCAGGCCGACCTCTGAACGAAATGGAGAACCTGGTACCTGTAGCTTCATGGCAGTTTTTCACATCAGAAAAGAGGAGCTGCCGTTTCACAATGCCTTTCTCGATGCTGCACATTAGGCTTGTGCTAAAATCAATCTGAAGCATATAAGCATGCATTTGTTATATCATGCATTAAAACGTAATAGTGTTTGAACAGTTCAGTGTGTAGATACACACCTGCAGCACTCGTTTCTGCCATATGTATCGGTTGAACTTGCGAACACTGAAGTTATACTGTGCCGGCTCTTCTTCCTACAACAGAAAAATCAATGACAAAAGAATTCAAGAATACTTCCTTAGCACAGAGGGTCACTTTACAATGGGGATGATTAAAATCACCATAGAGATCTGTTTTTAATATTAGGGCCAGAAGGTGTAAAGAGTACCTGAAAACCATACTTGAGTAAAAGTACAGATTCCTTACAGCGAAAATGACTCCATTACAAGTTACAAGTCACCAATTCCAATACAACTTGAGTAAAAGTCTTAAAGTATCTGATTTTAACAGCACTTAAGTATTTTACTCATACTAAATATAGGCTCAATGATGCACTAGCCCTCGACACCTGAGAGACACGCCAGTGAAAATAAGAAACAATTGATTTGTAAGATGAGAAATCATGTTTATTTTCTGAAATCTAAATAAAACTGAACACCTCAATATTGCAATAAATCAAGGTTGACACAACAGCCTCTTAGACGTCTACAAACTCTCAAGTTTCAGTTAAGCTCAAGTGCACAAAAAGGCCATAAGTAAACCAATATCCTTCAAAAAGGTCTTGTCAATATTGCGGATAAATAAAATGATGTTAAGTAAAATTAAATAGTCAAAGCCTTCTTGCACTGTATGTGCTGGTTTCGGCCTCATCACCGGCTGCAGTCATGAACTCATCTCATAAATCAAACACCTGCGATTCATCAACTACCTGCTAATGCACTCCTATTCATGTAAAGTAGCCTTGTTGACATGTTTGGGTGAGTAAAGGCAAAACGCACAAAATATAGTACCTTCAATGTCCTTAGATGGCGATATTGCTTCTTTATAGCAGAAACAAACTGCTGCAGAAAAGGTTAGGTGCCATGCAAAATGTATTGGAGTAAAAAGTAAATTTACTTGTTTAAAAATGTAGTCAAGTAGAGAGTAAAAGTTGCTAATATCTTTGATACTCAGTACAACTACAAAGTAGCCAAAAAGATACTTAAGTACAGTAACTAATTACTGAGAAGCCGTGTGTCGCACTTGTCTCTCAATTAGCAATCCCTCCGGCGGCCTCGTTCTGCTCCAACAGCTTTCAGCCCCACCCTGCTTCATACTACAGTAACGTTAATACATTTTTAATACATTAGCTCATCCATGAATATGATTTCTGCCAGAGTTCGTTGATTACATTTACTAAAATACTTTACACCACTGGGCCTGTCCCATGAAGACTGGTTAAACAACAAATCATTTCCTTAACAAGATCTTTAACATTCTGATGACTAATGTTTCGAATAATTCCGTCTGATTGTACTCTGAATTACTTACACGCCCATTTTGCTAAGTTATTGTTTTTTGGGTTTTTTTTTATAAAACAAACAAACAAAAAAATGTTGATGAGATATGTTTTGCCAATAAGACTTTTTGCATTGTCATTCTATTGCATTGTGATTTTTCTGGCCCATTGTACAGCAGATCTTCATTTAACATGAGGGTCCGTTTTAGACATATCCCATACTGCACCTCCAGGTCTAAGTTCCTCTGCTTCTGTACCGTGCCACTTCTAGCCTGATTCACAGCTTCATCGATACTCATTCTCCCCGATTTCACCATGCCCATGAGATTCAGCTGCATTTCGTTGCTGAGCTGTAGAAACAATGAGAGTTTAAGTCAAGAACTGTGATTTTTCTTAAGACAAGCAGATGCTGTCTCCATGCAACATTGTTTGGTAACAATGAACTCGCTGACAACAGACAGTTGAAACGAGGAAGTTTTGATGATTTTTATTTTTGGAACACAATTCAATCACTGTAATCTTGTATTTCATGCTAGCGCACTTGAGAATGATTTGCGAACACCCAATTCCCTGAAACATGTTTGGTCTTGTAAAAATGTAAGTTTTTATTACACTATATAGAGACAGAGGCTGATTCTTCTTTTGGTTAATGTCATCAGCTCTCAATCAATGTGGGTCATCAAATGCATTACATTAATCTGTAAATGAAATAGAGAACACAGCTAGTTTTTAATGAATTCACAACACTACATCAATTTACAGCAATGTGAATGTGTTTTTGAGGTTTGATATTATTTTTCTTTGTTTAAACTTAAAATGAAACAGTTTAATGATTATCTGTTCTTCTTCAAAAGTACAGTTGTCGTTAAACTTACTTTTTTCACTGGATATTTGAATAATAGCTTTAAGAAATGTCCCTTACCTGAGGAAAATGCACTGTCTTTCTGTGATCCATGTTTCTTCATTGGATTTCAGGAGACCGAAACATAGCCTATGTCAGATCAACCATCAAGTGTTGTCAAACTTAGACTGAGGATTGTAAAGGGGTGTGTTTATGTGAGAGGGAACTTGGTATGCCTGTATGGAGTGTGTATTTATTACTAAGTAACTTCCTTAAACGCGGCTTACCTGAATATAAAAAAGAAAGGATGAAGTCATACACTCCCACCCTTTATCTGACTTCTCATCTTTCTGTGGGACTCAACAAAATGTCTGTCATTCAGTTGAGAGTCATTTCTACAGCTTATGTATTATGTCTGTCTCTGTTGTTGTGAATGTGTTGCCTCTAGATGGCGTACAGCCAACACAAACAAATCAATATGGCAATGTAAAAGACAACTAAACTTTATATAAACTGCAAACTAGTTCTATATTAGTGTTGTAATCATGCACTAATGCTTGTTAACCTACTTGCCCACAACAAACTTTAAAGCAGTTAATATTGCAGCTGTAAATTCGTATTTTAAGTCATGGTTGCCGTGACGACAATTCACCAAGTTAAACATGTAGATTCCATCAAAATATCATAGTTACTACAGTTGCTTTTAATTCAATAATCATCAGGTAACCTATTTTTAATAATTTATTTCGTAATCCTCCTAATGCTAGGCGGTAGAACCGCGCCTATTTGTTGTTTACTATAGAATGCTCATTAGCAGGAGGACCAGTCTAAAAAGTACACTGAAAAAAATGTCACACACCTATTTAAGCATTCATTTGCTGCCTTAAATTTTTTTTATATAATCAGCTTGGTTGTGCAAGTCATTTCAACTTAAATGATGAAAATAAAAATTCGAGTTGTATATTGAATAATTTATTAAAGGCACAATGTGTAAGATTTTTGGATTAAAATATCCAAAAACCACTAGAACAATGTTAGCCTATATATTTTGTTGACTTGTGTACTTACATTATTCCAAACGTTTCCAACAATGTTTAAACGGAGCGTGTCTGTGCGTCGCCTATCAATGACATCATATACTAGCGTTACCCTTGATTTTCGGTTTTATTTTGTAGAAACCATCTAAACACCAAAGATGAATATATATGAATCTCGTTTTCTTGATTTTCTGCGAGAACCATGTTTTACCATGGCTAATATCGATCCAGCTCACTGCAGTGTGCAACAAGTGTCTCATAGTAGCCGCCGAGCGAACGCACAGAGTAGCATTATAACATAACTTTCAACACACTCAAATAATGTATCTAATATGATAAAACAGCACAGCGTTACCCCACATACCCATGACCGGGAGAAGCGGAAGCGGCCGTCTGCCGCATAATAAAAGCTCCACTGCTCCACTGCTTAGCAATCCCTCCAGCGGCCTCATTCCGCTCCAACAGCTTTCAGCCCCACCCTGCTTCATACTACAGTAACGTTAATAAATCTTTAATACATTAGCTCATCCATGAATATGATTTCTGCCAGAGTTCTTTGGATTCTTTTCCACCGGCTGTATGTGAAGACAACAGCTCCTGCAAAATCAAGGTGTCATCAGGCTATGACTTTGTAAAAAAAAGTTGAAATTGCTTAAATTATTTTGATGAGTTAAAGTACTGTAAAAACATAACTTGCCATGACTTACTGATCATATCATTTGAGAGATGTGAGCAAAAGAAGCACAGTTTATGATATAATTTATGATATTAATGTTGTTAGGTTGTATTTTTTTTATTGAAATAAGTTATTTAAAGCTAGTGTAAGCTATTTTCAGAGCGGCTAGCAATAGCAAATTAGCTTTGAAAGCATAAGATCCCACCCTCTCTTCAGAGCATCTCCAAAGCCACGCCTCCTTCAAAACACATGAACGCACACAGCAGAATCTGCAAAGCGTCACAAGACCTCATGTCTTAAAGCACATAACATTACAATAATAATGAACATAAACAACTTAAAGAACTCTTACTTGTACCACCTGACTGCTGCAGATTAATTTCGGCATTGATAGTGTTGCCATTGAAACGCATATATTCGAGCCACAAACCGCTCTGAGTAATGTCACAGGTTTCCATGGGTTACAGTAGTTATGGCGTGAACGTAGCATAAGCTTGATGTTTTGGTTCAGGAGGAACTGTAAAATGTGGCTGCTGTTTTGGTTGCGGTGTTCAGTGACTGACTACTGTCTAACTCTGCAAAGCATGAAAAACACGCTGATGACGTGTGAAAATACATACGCTAACAGGCAGGTAGGGCATTGTATCATTGCATTCGGACCAAATGCAATAATTGAACATTTTATGGTCATACCCCTTCCACAGACGATATACAGTATATATAATACATGTAGACCACTTAAAGGGATAGTTCACCCAACCAAGCAGATCTTGGCAGCCATTGACTAGTATTTTTTCCCCCCACTATGGTAGTTAATGGATGCCGAAATCTGCTTGGTTACTAACATTCTTCCAAATATCTTCCTTTGTGTTCAGCAGAACAAATAAATTTATACAGGTTTGGAACAACTTGAGGGTGAGTAAATGATGACATAATTTTCATTTTTGGGTGAACTATGTGTCAGACTGTGAAAAGGAAGTGTTTACATCCTATTTCATTTACCACTGCAGTCAAGTACATACATGCAGATGTATTTTGTATATTGGTGTTTTGCATACTCGTCAATTATTTATCAGACTGTATGGTCCCTTTATTGTCTGATACCCTACTTTTATTGTCTAGTAACTGTAATTTGTAGATGTGTTTTCTATGGCAAGCCCACTAGACTGTGCAGTGTCTTGAAAGAAAAGAGCCTTCCTCTGAGAACTGCCGTAAAATGTGATGATCATATTCTCTGAACTGTTCCTCATGGGACTGAAGGGTTTTTCACTAAAAGGTTTAATTACAGTATGCCATGCCTCAAATAATTCTCAGAATGTATACCATGGTAAGGAAGTGATACAAAAGGTTTGATGTTTTTAAATCTGGTTTTAAATCTTCCAAGTGTGTCTAAAGTCAGATGTCATTGTGCTGGGATCTGGCTTGTTGAATCATTGATGATCAGAGAGAATTTCTTCTCTTCCATGGTATGTCCCCAAAACTACTCATGTGTATATTCCAAAAGAACTTCCTTGTAACATGGGGATTTCCTTCTGCTGTCTCTTGAATCCAAACCTGGGCTTTTTTAAGGGAGAGTCCTACAGCAGTGGCTGTAAAACTCTCACGCTACAGACTGCCTTGTTAAATCTCCTCTTTTCTCACAGTGGCAAATGTGTTCTTTCAAATCATGTTGGCATTATCTCAACATTTTTGTTTCATGAACTGTTTTAATATTACTTGCTTTCTTGTCTTATAGGCTATTGTAATATATTATACACCGATCAGGCATAACATTATAAGGCCTAATATTGTGTTGGTCCCCCTCTTGCTGCCAAAACAGCCCTGAACTCTGAAGGTGTGCTGTGGTATCTGGCACCAAGATGTTATCAGCAGATCCTTTAAGTCCTGTAAGTTGTGAGGTGGGGCCTCCATGGATTGAACTTGTTTGTTCAGCACATCCCACAGATGCTCGATCTGGGGAATTTGGAAGCCAAGTAAACACCTTAAGCTCATTGTTGTGCTCCTCAAACCATTCCTGAACCATTTTTGCTTTGTGGCAGGGTGCATTATCCTGCTGAAAGAGGCCACAGCCACCAGGAAATACCGTTTCCATGAAAGGGTGTACATGGTCTGCAACAATGATTAGGTAGGTGGTACGTGTCAAAGTAACATCCACATGGATGGCAGGACCCAAAGTTTCCCAACAGAACATTGCCCATAGCATCACACTGCCTCCGTCGGCTTGCCTTCTTCCCATAGAGCATCCTGGTTCCATGTGTTCCCCAGGTAAGCGACGCACACACACCCGGCCATCCACGTGATGTAAAAGAAAACATGATTCATCAGATCAAGCCACCTTCTTCCATTGCTCCGTGGTCCAGTTCTGATGCTCCCATGCCCACTGTTGGCATTTTCAGCAGTGGACAGGGGGCACCCTGACTGGTCTGCGGCTATGCAGCCCCATATGCAACAAACTGCGATGCACTGTGTATTCTGACAGCTTTCTATCAGAACCAGCATTAATTTCTTGGGCAATTTGAGCTACAGTAGCTCATCTGTTTGATCGGACCACACGGGCCAGCCTTCGCTCCCCACGTGCATCAATGAGCCTTGGCCGCCCATGACCCTGTCGCCGGTTCACCACTGTTCCTTCCTTGGACCACTTTTGATAGATACTGACCACTGCAGACCGGGAACACCCCACAAGAGCTGTAGTTTTGGAGATGCTCTGACCCAGTCGTCTAGCCATCACAATTTGGCCCTTGTCAAACTCGCTCAAATCCTTACGCTTGCCCTTTTATCTTGCTTCAAACACATCAACTTTGAGGACAAAATGTTCACTTGCTGCCTAATATATCCCACCCACTAACAGGTGCCGTGATGAAGAGATAATCAGTGTTATTCACTTCACCTGTCAGTGGTCATAATGTTATGCCCGATCGGTGTATATACATAATTATTATTAAATCATATTTTAGTATTTATTAATATTTGTGAACTAGTTTTTTATATATATATTTTATATTTTAGTCAAAGTTTTAGTAATTTTGTCATATTTATTATAAAAATATTTCTGTTTAGCTTTAATTTATTATTCCATTTTATGTTATTTTAGTTTAGGCAACACTTCCAATTAAATTTAAGGTTAAAGGTTTTTTTCTCCATCTATTTATATTTCATGTTATTCCATTTCAAATAATGAAAACAATATTTTACCAAAATTTTTTATACTTTTAGTTAGTTAAGAATAACAACACTGCACTTGGCAAATATCATACTTGAATATTATTTGTACTGTATTCCACACATACACAAAAATAAAATGTTATTTATACTTAAATTTATTTGTATGTTCACAAGTACATTAACCCCCAAAGTTTTGGTGAGGGGGGGGAAAAAATCACAGCTTGCTAAAATAACAAAAGGTTGCTGCACTGACAGTAGTCTGGACAACACTGTTTACATCCTACGTGAATTTGAGACAATTTCTATTGTATTGTTTTCTAATTCACCTTTGTATAGCATAAAATGCAATGGGAGGCTTTTTTCTGTAGCTATTACCAGTAGTCACATAATGTAATTCAGTAAATCATAGATAAACTATTCTTAATGATTTTGCTTATGAATATGATAAGGTGAAATTAAAACGGTGGAAATAAATCAATAAATACATGCCACTTCCAAGTAAGGCGCAAGCGTCACTGGTGACGTGACTCAATAAAAGTGTTTGTCTGTGAGGGAAGTGATAGTCAAACTGGGAAGTTCAGTCTTGAGTTACAAGCTAGAAATGAGATAAACCATTCCCATGTTATAATCTGTCTTTTTGGTTTGGATGGATGTTTTGTTTTGTTAATTACTGAAATAATTTTTCAGACTTTTCCTCTAAAACGCGAAATAAATCTAATAATATAATATAAAAGGGCCATTATTACCAAATGCATCATGAATTAGTCTATCACTAGCCTTGAAGACGTCTTTTGAGTTTGCACTCTCACTTCTTGGAATAGCATGGGGAAAGGGAAATGGTCACATGCACATGTGGGCGTGTCTGCGGGAAGAAATCCCCTCTCGCGCCAGTGATTCATTAGTTGAAGAGCTGCAGAACAGAAGGCTGTTTAGTGTCTTATGTTTTTGTGAGGCATTAACAACTGGTTACAAGGATCCATTTCTACAGATATTTCCATCATGAGGGCAGGGTTCGTTATTTGTTTGCTGGTAAGTGATGTAGCCTACTTAAAGCTTTGCGCGTGCATGATAACTGCGCGTGAATGTTAATATCTGACTGGTAATATTCATGGTCAACAATACTGTTATTATTTTTCCTGTGCAGCATTTGGAATGCCTAGATTGTCATTGTTGCTGAAATAATGACTTTGTTTCAGGTTACTTTCACTTTCGATTTGAATGCGCAATATAGCATTAGAGAAGCATGTAACGTGTCTCTGTATCTAAATGAACGTACATTTGAAAACATGTGCATTGTGTGTTGTTAAATAGTTATTTGAGTCAAGTATAAGGTTGCCGTAATCAAAACAGCCATTCATGGTGGGATTCTCCGGGACTTTCCGTGTTGCCCACAGTCACGTCGTTTCAGTTTTTGATGCCCTCATGTTTTGTTTGGGGGTCTGAAATTTCCCATGCAGCCTTAACTTAACTAGCTCAAAAACATATACATTTTGAAATAGGATTTGTTATTATTAAACTTTTAACTTTTTAACTATTTAACTTACATTTGCTAATTAAGATGTTAAAAATCAAATGAAAACGACTCTAAACATTATTCCACTAGAAAAAGCTGTTTTATTCTCCAAGGCATGGCCACCTCTTCATGGGCGCTGACATGTGAACATCACATGACCGGTTGTGTAATCCAGTACAATATTCTTCATAGTGTTCCTCTTATATCTTTCTCTTTGACAGGTCACACTGTTGTACCTTGTGTCATGCTGTGATGAAACACAGTATCTGAAGAATGATAAATGCTGCAAAAAGTGTGGACCAGGTATGTGGACATACTGTAATTCGGTGTGGTGCTACAGTAAATACATTTACATAGTTTAGAGGAAGTATCACCACACTGTAAAATCTAAAATTGTTCATCTAGTCTTTTGAACTTAAAAATTCATGTCAAGGCAACTAAAAAAAGTTGAGCTTACTTGAAAAAATAAGACAGCCTATCACATTCAACTTAAGTCAACCCTTTAACTGCGCTTTTTATTTATCACCTTTTTTCATATCACATATTTTAGTAATCATCATCAATTAGGTATCATTTTCGAAAATTCATCCTGTGAAAACCGTTTTGAAATTGAATGTTGCGTTACCACAGTAGTCTAAATTCTTTTAGCGGGCTCCTCCCCTAGTGGGCAGTGTCAGGTTTCATATTACAAAATGTATTTTAACTACTTTGTAATCAAAACCTTTTCTAATCTTGACAAAACACATATCGTTGGAAAGGTCTAAGTCTCAAGGTTCCATATGGGGATTTGGTTTGTTATAGGAGAACACATCAAAAACATTTCGGTGGCTATTTTAGGTACAGCGCCTAAACAAACTCTTATAGGAACTTCAATTTTTGTGATATCAACTTCAAATTTGGAACCCAATTTGGTTAGACGTATGGCTTTGATTTGATAGTAATTCTATAGTAAAAATGGGTAAAAATAAAGTTTGATATAAACTTTTTCATGCTTTCTGCTAAGCATCTTCTTTAAAACAAGACCAAATTTAAGTCCAAAGCATTCTTGAATTACAACCATTTATGTTTAGATGTTTAGTGTATTTTCCAAGCGGCAACCTCCCCCAGTTTCTCTTGAAGCCAATACGGAAGTGACTTAAACTTTGACTTCATCGACTGGCCACTAGGGACAGAAATGTTGTTTGTGGTGCACATGTTTACAGCCTGGTACAAATTGTGGTTTTGGTCTATATAGCTAATTTTGCCCTTCATGATAACTGAGGGGGGTGCATTTTTTTTTTTAGAACTTATCCGTTTAAATTATATTAAGCCTTAAAGTTCTGCATAATTAAGGGCGTGGCCACTTTGAGTGACAGGTGGTTTGCAGTGTGTCTGCTGTCTGTTAGTCATCACGTCACCACTGCTCCACCCACGTCCCGCCTCTTTGCCCATTTTCAGTTATCCGGGATTGACGCGCTGCCAAGATGGCAACGGCTGACTTTACGCTTCAAAACTGCTCTTCAGAACCCTATGGGTGACATCACGGACACTACGTCCATATTTTTTTTTTTACAGTCTATGGTATTTTCACGTCCATTCTCAAAAAGGGGGGTCACAGTTAAGGGGTTAACTCAACTAAATCACTCCAGTTAGTCAACTTAAAAACTTTTGTTCATCTAATGAGTAACAGAAAGTCTTTTGAACTTAAAAATTCTCGTCAAGGCAACTAAAGAATGTTTAGCATTTAGCAATGTAAGCAGCTACAGTCTTGTTTTTTCATCTACAAGTTTGATTTTCAAAGCTTACTACATTATATAAACATGATTTGCCTCTTAAATCTAGAGACAAACATTTTACCTGTTTTACCCTGGCAAATAAGTTGTATTGAATGATGTGCACAACCTCAACACACAAATATCAAACATGGTGATGATCAACAAATGTAAAAATATGACCTCTGAACCATATGAAGTTAATATGACTTAATAACAGTTACAACAATAGCAGTAGCAGAAGCATAAATTTAGCCAGTAAATGCAAAGCAATTACCATTTTTTTATAATAGTTACCACATAATTGTTTTAAGCTTGCAATGTATGCTGGGAACTGGCACAACATTTTTTGTTCAGATAACTCAACTGTTCAAGCTACTTTTTTACATTTGTTAGAAGAACATTTTGCAAGTTGGATTTAATACATTCGGTATCAGCAAAATGTTCTTCTAACAAATGTAAAAAAGTAGCCTGAACAAAGATTATTCAGTAGGATGAGTCAGTTTCTTATCTTGAGTGAACTAAACAAGAATACTCTAAACTAGGGATGCACGATATATCGGCCACCATATCGGTATTCAAGTTAGCTTCAAGTTGCCCAGTCCTAGCTTTGTCTTAAAGGGATAGTTCACCCAAAAATAAAAAATATGATTTACTCACCCTCAAGCCATCCTAGGTGTATATGACATTCTTCTTTCAGACGAATACAATCAGAGTTATATAAAAAATGTCCTGGCTCTTCCAAGCTTTATAATGGTAGTGAATGGGAGCCCAAAATTTTAAGCCCAAAAAAGTGTCTTCATCCATTATAAAAGTGCTACACACAGCTCTGGGGGGTTAATAAAGTCCTTCTGAAGTGAATCGATGGGTTTGTGTAAGAAAAATATCCATATTTAACATGTTATAAAGTAAAATATCTAGCTTCCAGCGGACCGCTTTCCGTATTCAACTTACAGAAAAAACGGAACTGACACGACGTATGACGTCGGACGTAGCGTAAGCATTTTGAACTGCGAGAGGCGTTACACCTTCTTGGTAAATTGAATACGGAAGGTGGTCTGGTGGAAGCTTGATATTTTACTTTATAACGTGTTAAATATGGATATTTTTCTTACACAAACCCATCGATTGAGAAAGAAGAATGTCATATACATCTAGGATGGCTTGAGGGTGAGTAAATATGGGGTAATTTTCATTTTTGGGTGAACTATCCCTTTAAGCCTATCCCTTTAATCCCTTTAAACCCATCAGTACTACTATATTTCACTTAATCTTAGTCCTCTTTTCTTATACGAATCTCTTAGTTTAATCAAAGTGGGTAGTTACTGTGAGTGTGTCACAGGTAAGAGGATGTTGGTGGATGACAACTGCGAGGACCCACGCTGTCAGGACTGCCCAAATGGAGAGTATCAGAGCGGCTACACAACTGAAACCAAATGTGAACGCCAGCCCAACTGTGACCCCAGTGAGTGCCTATTACTGCTGAAATATTAGTATTCATAATAAAATCATGGATAAATGAATCTGCCAAATGAATAAATATAAATGTAATCTCTTCTCTTGCTTTTCTGTTTAAATCAGATTTACATTTTCAGCCACAAAAAGACAAACCCAGTACAACCAGTCTAAGCAAATGTGTGTGTGAGCCTGGATACTACTGTACAAAAGATGATGACTGCAACACTTGTATGAAACACACAGTTTGCAAGCCAGGACAGAGAGTCGCCAAAAATGGTTTGTGCTGTCAGTATGTATATAGCATATATATCCGCTGGTTTATGTTGATTCTGTCCTGAACTGCACCTCCAGAATAATAATATGCCACATTCCTTAGACTATCATTTCAGATGTGATTTAGAGATTTTATAATTATTGTACTCATCTGATTCGCCTAAAGGCAGCTTGGAGGAATCTGTTTGGACTGGTGTAGCCTAGTGGTTGAATGAAAGGTTATAGGTTTAAACCTCTGGCAATGTTTAATCTTTGCCCCTCGTCTCCCTGTATTTGCACAGGTTCATCGGACAGTGATACTGAGTGTGAAACATGTAAACATGGAACATTCTCCACTCAAGATTCAGCTGACACTTGCAAGGAATGGAAAACGTATGAAAAATCGTTCTGATTTTATGTATTCAGCAAGGATAACATTTAAAATGTTACAAAAGATTTCTATTTCAAATAAATGCTGTCCTTTTGCACTTTCCATTCATCAAAGAATCCTGGAAAGAATATATCATGCTTTTCACATAAATATGTAGCAGCACAACATTTTTAACATTGATAATAATAAGAAATGTTTTTTGAGCAGTAAATCAGCATATTAGAATGATTTCTGAAGGATCATGTGACACTGAAGACTGGAGTAATGTTTCAAAGGAATAAATTATATATTTTGCCATCATATTTATAGGTTTATATCAGAATTTAGGTTGATAAAATTAAAATGAAATTAAAAAAATGTATCATAAAAAAGTTTAGAAATAGTTTTATATACTGTTTAAATTTTCCTTTTTTCCTGTGTCTAGATGTGACCATGGATATGATCCAAACACTCCTGGCAGGTCAACCTCAGACCGGACCTGTTGTGAGTAAAACGTGATCTTCCTTATTAATCCCATGCATTCTTTGTCCAGAATCGCTATGAATTTTAAATAGTAAACAGAACTGATATTGTTGTTGATTTGTTAGCTCTTTAAAGACTTAATGTGGGTGTTGAAAGTAGAGTAGTGAAACCTGTGAGTTGTGTGGGTGGTGTCCAGTTCCTGCATGGCTAAGTTTGTGTGATCACTCATGCTAATTTGAAACAAGACTGTGAAGTGTTAGCATCGTTTGCAATACACACTAAAATGTTTTGCAATACTGTCAGTAGTAATGTTTTGATTACAGCTACCTGAATATAGACCTTTCACACAATTTCCGTATTTCACTGACGGAACTACTAAAATAAACACGCATGCTTAAATGGATGTTTGAGCCTCGCTTATAGTATATTACGTATTAATATACATATATTATTTTTTTATTTTTAAAATGTATGATAATTGATTTAATATATATACACACACATTTTTTTATTTAATCATGTTAGAGTATACACACACACACATATATATATTTATATGCGCGTGTGTGTGTGTGTATACTCTAACATGATCAAATTAAGCAAAATTCACTTTTGCAAAATGCCTCCATACATATTGTAAATATATTTTGTTTTAAAATATATAACCGTGATGTTAATCAACATTATTTTTTATTATATTTTGTTTCATGTCTATTAATATTTAGCATTTATTCATATTCAGTGCTATGCCTTGTAAACATATATTATTATTATAGATTGTCTTTTAAAATAAAAATATATCCATAATTTTATAAAAAAGTATTATGTTGTATGTTAAAAAAAATAGAATTGTGCACACTGCGTGATGTTTAAACTATTTTGAACTGTAGCTAAAGTCCGGACAAACAAGATATCATCTTGTTCAAGGAAGACGTGTCATGTAACGCTGATTCTTTATAGCTACGTAATCTGAGACTTATGTAAGAATTGTTTTCTTTTGCCCGGGTATGTTTTTC
Source organism: Rhinogobio ventralis (assembly GCA_039654625.1). Classification (NCBI taxonomy): domain Eukaryota; kingdom Metazoa; phylum Chordata; class Actinopteri; order Cypriniformes; family Gobionidae; genus Rhinogobio; species Rhinogobio ventralis. Next base: position 8,220,700 of record CM077203.1, read on the forward strand.
TGATGTGTTGAGGCTTGACAGGAATTCCGGTTCCGCAACGATTACGTATTTCCGAAAGGTCTATTAGGCATGAGGAAGATCGTCTTCTCAGTTTGTTGTGTGTTTTGTTTTTCACATTTCAGTGGGTGCACCCAATTACAGAGTTGTCACTGGCGTGGGAGTTACAGCACTTCTGTTGATAGCCATCATAGTTTTAGTTGTGTTTTTTCTCATGAAGAAAAGTAAGTACTGCAACCTACAAATGATCTATTAAATGTATCTACAATACCACAAAGTAGTAAACAATAGAGTGCAACAGTGCCTGCCCACTTTTTAAGCTCCATTGGTTTTGGAAGTATTTTTTCCATTCATTTCTCCCATAAGGATTTCCATAAAGTCCTTTATTAAAGAGTTATGAGCCATGAACTATGGAAACTTAAAAAATTTAAAATTGTTGCATCTCGCAATTCTGACTTTTTTTCTCAGAATTACGATATAAACTCGCAATTGCAAGCAAAAAAGTCAGAATTGAATCTTTTTTTATCATATTATTATATTCTGACTTTATATCATGCAATTCTGACTTTATAACTCACAATTCTGCAATTCAGACTTTATATCTTGCAATTCTGAGAAAAAAAGTCAGAATTACGAGATGTAATGACTACTAAGTTTATTGCATATATATATATATATATATATACAAACATTCCAGTATTTTGAGAGCATAGAGAAACCCACTTGATTACCTCATTTGCGGTGATGCAGTGGGCAGAGCTAAAGATGATTGGTGGAATTTCTGCACAGAATCATGGGTAATGTAGTTTTTCATTGCAAATTCCGCTGTTAAACAATTATTTTAAAAATAAGTTGAAATAATTCGGGCTAACAGCTTCAACAGAAGCAAATACTATCAATTAACATCCTCGTAGCTCACAGTAAGGCTTTCTATAAAGTGTTATCGTAAAAAATCTGTTTTCCTGTGGAGAAAATGACTGACTGTTCCGGAACCCCAACTGTTGCACTCTATAGGCTTTCATATTACAATTTCTAAGTGATCAAGTGCTCATTATATCTTTCATTAAACAAAAACAATTATCAATAATTGCTGTTTTTACTTTCCTCTAGGAGATAAAGGATGGATAGAGGTAAATATCTGGGTTTACTATTTAATCATATGCAACATAATGCAGTCATGCACAGCTCTTCCGAGGTGCACCACCCTTAAATAAATAAAAAAGTCAAGTGTGGAGATTAATGATAATGGTTCTTTTGTTTTTAGTTGCCCATAGTGAACCAAAAGGTAAAGGTCTTAAATATAATAAAGAAGCCACAAGATGCAGATGTTGAGAGAGCAGACCGACCATTGCAACAGCCTGAGGAGGACGTTGACAACAGCATACCTGTGAGCCCCACACCAAGTAACATGACAGAAAATGGAAATGTTGTCGATCAAGAGCAGGGCAAGGAACATGTCATTTCAAGTACTGAATCAAATTCATATTCATAGAGCAAAGTCTTGTACAAAGTACAGAAATCTGTGCTCCCATCATGTTACAACCATCAACGTATAGAGCATTACATTATAAAGTACTGCTTTACCCTAAATGTCCCCAAAACAGCTTGTGTCTTACACAATCATACGTGTTTTTTTCATGACTGAAACAGTAACTCTTTAGCATGAGCTTTGTGTTTTTAAACATATAGATACCAGTCAATGCTGCTGAGAGTGTTTGCCGTGTCATGTGGTAGTTATGAAATGCTGCTGTGAACTCATAATCCACGAACATAATAAATACAAGTTAAAAATAGAAGGCAATCAAAACTATTTAGATGCAAACAACAGAATGAAAACAGTGATGGATTGTAGTGGTGGCTTTTTGTTGAGCTAGCATACACGAGAAGGAACAGTGGCGAAGCACTATGAAAGCTCCTAAGGAGATTTCCCCTCAAGTCAGATATAGTTTGATAAGAACAATCATCACAACAACACCAATGTGATGCAAGAAGACAGAAGAAAACAAACGCAAATGCATCCCAATGCTTGTTTTTAAGAATGGTACTTTATATGTTTATATATTTATATGGTCCACTTTGAATGTTTTCCAGAATGCTTGTAAACTAACTAAACTAAAACTTATTTAAATGGAAGTTTTAAACATTCACAGAATGTTCGGAAGTAATGTTTTCAGAAATTAATTAGAGCGTCAGGAAAACTTTCTCGGAAGGGTTAGCTGGGAAAATTACTGTAAATTATTTTACATTGCTTTAACTCATCAAAATAAGGTAAGCAATGTTCAAATTATTTTTCTAAGTTATACAAGATTTAACTCATTATTTTAAGTCAGTTTAATGTAATTTAATTTGCAATAGAATCCAAATTGATTGTACTTAAAAAAAACGTATGGCATCAACTTTTTTTTTTTTTTTTTTTTTTTTTACAGTGTAGCGTTATACAAAAATCTGAGTATATTAATTATTATGTTCACAATATCATGTATAATATATATTTTCAATGTTTTGGCTTTGTAATCATTTATTTGCTGTTAGACTGTTAAATGTTGGGATATCTGTGGTGCTTGTATTGTGTTATGTAAATATTTCCATTGTACATCACAATTTGTGAATTGTTTTTTATTGCATTTTATTTAATGTTATGTTAAATAAAACCCTCTGTACATAGTAAAGCATTCCTGATTCTCTATAAATAACCCATCTATCACTGCAAGATATTTACTCACTACTTATGAGGTGTGAAATGTCCACAGAAAAACTATTGACAAATGTTATGGTGTGAAACTGACTGTCCAAGAGATGCATTGTGGGATACTCTGACTGTCCACAAGAGGTTGCCATTTCAATGCCTGTGGTGTTTTGGGATAAAATAGCTCACAGTAAAATCATAATGCAATATTTTTTTAATCACTTAATTTCTTTCTTTTTTGTATCTTTTTATTTTATTATTATTATTTTTTTATAGAAAAAGTACAGTTGTAATAGAAACGTTTTGTTGTATTGATGTTGTATATATTTTTGACTTGACAGATTCTCATAAAGCTCATATTTTTATATATATCTAAACAAACATAGCTTGTTGAACTATAAATCAGGCTGTATATCCATATGACCATATGCTGGGATCAGGAGGCCCTTGTGTGACACATTGATGGCCGATTTAGGCATTGTATCTCACACCATTGTTCAACACCTCAATCCTTATCTCAATATCACAGCCTTTTGCCTGTCATGTTTAGACTGGGATTACACATCATTTGGGCCACTGAAAAGGGGGCATGGAGGAGATTGTTGTGCCCAGTGTGTGTTAGCTGTGAATATGTGCTTGGGGGGTGGCTGGGAGGTGCTCCTTTTTTGTACCCAGGGGCTTTCTCATTATCCTTGGATTAACAGACCACAGGCCTTTGAATTTACATGGAGGCCATAGTGATTGGCAAGGAAGAGTTTTCCTTTTATCATTCCCTCTGCAGAGGGAAAACAGAATATTGTCCTACGGCCTAATCCTATTGGTGTGTTTGTGTCAGAGATTTATAAAAGAAATCAAAAGGATGCAAGATTTTTTGTTTTTGTTCTCTTGACGGATCAGTTTATTTATTTGAGATTCTATTATTTGATCATTTTCTGATACCAGTCCATAACTAGGTTGGTCAAATATGTACTAGAAATTTGAATCACAATGACTTGATTATTTTATTTATTTATTTCACTTTTTAACTTTTTGCACTTGACTTCTTGTGTCAGAATACTATTTATTTTCCTCATAAGTCAGGTTTGATCCTACTTTTGAGCACCAAGTAAGAGTATAAGGTAGAAGCCTCCAGCACTTGTCGAGTCGTGACTAAAACAGGAGAATAATCTTAATTATCACCCTTTAAGACGGAACAATTCATGTCCTTAATCCGCACCGCTTTGAATTGTTTTAACAGATCAGAGCTAGATATGCAAATCCCTTAATGGTAGTGTCCTCACTGATAACATGAAGCCTAAAACCAGCCTTGAAGTGAAACGCTTTGAACGCGTCTTGATCTGCCTCCAAAATCTGAGAATTCCTCTTTAACGACAGCAATTATCATATAAAGTTCGATCGCGTAGACGTTCTTTTAAAGGTTTTAGAGAGTGATGATGGATAAATGTTCGACTATAAAATAAAACAACAAAATGGTTCTAAATTCCCAGTCTAAATTCTGATTGGATGAGCCGCGTTCCAACGCGTTGTCAAACAGCGAACAAATTAGTTTAATCCAATTGTAATACATAGGCTAAATTGATTACCTATTCAAAAAAATTTTTATCCCATTGCTGTTGTAGCCTATTACGTTTAATAAAGGCAAATGTTTGATAAATATTGGTCTGTTTTATTATGTTGCTGTTGCCGCTATTTTCTTAAATTTTCGCGGCTACGAACAATATTCGAGTTATAGTCAGCTCACTGAAAATGGACAGGTTTTCGCGGCTTATTAAGTTAATGGGTCTTTCACTTTCAGAAATTATTACAGCTGGAAATCGAAAGTATATGCTTCAGTAACTAAAACTAAAAGCAAAACAGAATTTCGCATTTGAAATAATGTCCCATTGTAACAACCCCCCAGATCATTAACATTGACCATGACCAAAACTTTTCGATTTTTCAACGTTTTATTTTAGCAAAAATAAGTCAGCAGGTAAATGCATTTATAATTTAAACAAAATAAATGTACAATATTTACACATCCTTTGGTTTTAAACCACGCAGATTAAATCTTGTATGCAGACTTCCACAACAAAACGATCCCAATGGTTTCAAAGTGCAAAAATTCAGTCTAGGGTGCTTTGGAAGAGCAGTTTCATTGACTTTGTTTGAGAAGGTCATGTGTGGAAAGGTTCACAGGTGAGTAGGAGTCCCTTGAAGGCCATCCAGCCCACCATTTCCCAAAGTCTGGGCTTTGAAGGTGTTTCAAATCGCTGGGTTTCTTGACGATATCGGAGGTCGCGGTTTCCGCGAGAGACCAGATTTTAGGTTTCTGGACATCGACGTTTTGCTTACACACCTCTCTTTTGGTCTCACACGATGGGTCTGACTTGTCACTTCCCTTGTGCTGATCAAGTCCTTCCGCTAAACGGTCCTCCACCGCGACATCCTCCTCCTCATCAACTGTTTGAGGATCGATCTCATCTTCATCTTCCGTGCCTTTCCTCAAGGACCCCTCCTCTTCGCTCTCACCCTCCTCTTCCTCATCCTCCTCATCGGACTTTCCTTTGGATGCCCAGCTGACCCGGTTCTCCTTCTTCAGGCGGCGCCGGGCGTTGGCGAACCATGTCGACACCTGCGTGAGGCTCATCTTGGTGACGATGGCAAGCATGATCTTCTCGCCTTTGGTGGGATAAGGGTTTTTCAGGTGCTCGCTGAGCCAGGCCTTCAAAGCGCTGGTGCTCTCCCTGGTGGCCACCTTGGTGACCCGACTCGGGTCATCAGCTGGCATGGGACGATAAGGAGTGTAATAGGGTCCTCCACGTGCGAGGAGAGCTTGGTGATACGGTGATGCAGCCTTGAGGTCATAGGAATTGCTCTGAAAGTAAGCAAGAGATTCGGTTTTAGAATATGAACAATTTTGCAATACAATAAAGACATTAATACACAGTTATTATAGGCTACATATTTCACCTTTTTAATACATACAGAAAAAACTTTTTTCCATCAATGTTTTTCTGCATTGAATTGTAATGCAATATGAGAAGAATTCAGAATACTTACAATGTGTGCAATGTGTCCCGGATGAGGATAAGGGATGAAGCTGTATCCCGGTATTCCTGAGAAAGGTAAGGGGACCCCAGCCATGCCCACAAGATGTGGCGGTGGCTGTTGCATTCCAGGTGGGCAGCCCAATAATTGATATCCAGCGGGCATGTTGATGTTTCTGTCCATGAAGAAGTTTCCAAACCCCGTTGGTGAAGCAGGCATCCTTACTCCCTGAGCTCTGGTGTTTTAATGACACTCCCTCGAGTTCACGGGCGCTCTTTATAGGCGGAGCCGCATCAGTGGGCGGCACCAGGGCAGTTGATTGACAGCTGTGATCCGAAGGATTTCTCTCTGGGAGTAAATCCCTTCAAAGGAGAATTTCGGTTGTTCCTTTTACCGGCCTCTAAAAGTCTTTAAACTCATGATGCTTATCTCACGCTTATCCGTATTGAAGAGAGGAAAATAGTAGGGCTCCATTTGAAATTCGCATTGTATAGGACCTGAAATTGTTTAATATAATTATAAATCCATAGAATATAGGCTACACGTAGAAAACCCGTCTGTTTTAAATGATTGGATAGCTAATTGATAGTTTTTTTTTTTTTAATAAAGTTTTTAAAAGTTCCTTAATATAGTAGGCTTAAATTATATATTAATTTAATTTTGTTTTTATATGTTTTATTTAATCTTGTTTACATACCCGGGGAAAAAATAGCCTAAAAAAAGTGATACTAAGGCCATTCGGAATACCTTCAAATGTCGCACATTAAAGGCTCAGAATGAACTTTTTTCTCCATCTGGCTGGGACTGTTTCATCTTTTTGTCTGAGCAAACCGATACAAGACACAACATGACGAGCCATTATCAGAATTTGATTAGCAACACAGTGCAATGTGTGTCTAAAGCCTTTAAAAAGGTACGAAAATACATTTAGCGGTTTTAACTAATTAACACCAGTTTGAAAACTTTAGTTGCTTTGATTTGACATTAGATCTGATGTAGGCTAAGTTTAAAAGTGTATGTAGGCTTTTTAACATGTGTTGACTTTTTTTTACTATAGCTAAGTTTGATCTTATTTAGACTATTATGGGCTATTTAGTAAAAATATACTAATGTATTTTTAATATTTTATTTTTTTTAATGAGCATTACTAAAAAAAAGTTTTTAAAAAAAGAAAAATTTTTGCAACAAATAACTTTTACACACCGTTGTTAGACGTAGGTTAAAAAAGCCCGTCAATATACCCGCCGATTTTATGAATCAAATAAGCGTTTTTTCTAATGCAATGCATTTAAATTATTTCCGCACGGTTGCAAATGATTTTTTTTCTTTCTGATCCAAATGAACCTGGACTATGAATTATTTGGCTTTATTGTGACCGAACATCAAACCTCTTTTAAAAGGGGGTGACTTTGTTTTTGCCCACAACAAACCAGTACAATTGTCGTAATTAAATAGGTTTAAGTGAAACAGGTGTCGACTAATGTATATGGTAATTGCAGCATAACAGATGTTAATGTAGGGAGATACTCAGATAAGATTAGAATTCCTAAACATACATACCAATGCCCTGGAAAGAAAAGCACAGCAAACAACCCGGTAGCAGGGGGTGCAGGGTCTCTGACATTGGAAATACAAGTTTTTGTTGTTGAAACTTGCTCTTTAATCTGTTATCTAGTAAACAGTGCGATGGCATGCATTGTTTCCTAAAACTTTGACATTAAGTTGAGTCATTTCTCATGCATCATTGCGTTTTATGCTTTATTATTTCACCTGTTTATTACCTTGATCTTTTCCAAAGGTTCATCACCTTTTATTCGGAAATGTTTATTAAGGTTTTGTGAAGGTGTGAGACATTTCAAGGGCTGACAGACAGATAAAAACTGACAGAGAGAGAGAGAGAGAGTTTGGGAGCAGGGTGGGGCTCAGATCCCCTTGGGCCAAGAGCAAATTTACTCAACTAGCACAATGGTCAAAACGGAGTGCAAAGAGCAAAGCTTATGCTGCATCTCTGGAGATAAGCAGCTCAGGGCTGTGATTATTGTGTTCCTCACACACTCGGCTTTCTCCTCTCTTTCCTCTCTTCTTGCACACAATACAGGTGTACTCATGTTCTGACAGGTCCAGTTAAGACTGTTTGCTCAGGGGATGTCAGTCATTTGCGGAGAGGAGAAAAGTGTGAGATAATAGTCCAACATACTTCAGATAAGAGATGAGCTTTTCCAGTTCTTCACCACATCAAGATCGTCATGAGCACAGATTTCTCCTGAGAGCCGAATTCAATTTTGATTCACTCTACTGGAGCTCGTTTCAAAATCCTTGTGGTTTGTATTGTGGTTAACCAAACAGATCAACCAGATTTATCAATACAAATCAACAACTGCATGATCAGAGGAAAAAGACCAGTACTTACCAGCTTAGTGTTTCCAGAACCTTCAAGGTCAGCTTGAATCCTCCATAACATCATAGAAAATATGTACTGTAAAGATAATTTCATAGGTCATAATTAATTATCTGGACATTGGTGAAAAAAAATGCATCTAACATAAATGTTTGTAAATATATAATGTACAGTATGTGTGTGTGTGTACACATATATATTATATTTTTACAAGCTTTTATGTTGGATCGATTTGACAGATGCGATTAATTGATTTGTGTGTGTACATGTATGTGTATATATATATATATATATATATATATATATATATATATATATATATATATATATATATATATATGTGTGTATGTATGTATGTATGTGTTTATATATATATATTTATATATACACACACACACACACACACACACACACACACACATATACATACATACATATATATATACACATACAGATATATAACAAATTTAAAATGTAAATGGAATCACATTGCACCATATACAGCAATAACTAAATATGCACAAAACTTGGCATTATATAAGTCAAATATAAGTCAATAAATTTATATATATATATAAACCATGGTGAGGATATATAAATGTTAAACATGTCAAGACAAAAGCAGACTGGTCTGTCTAGGCACTCCAAAACTGAAAACTACTTTTTATCCAAATGGGAGGATCATCCATTGACCAAAGTATGTGTGTCCTAATGAGCTGATAATGACAATGGGCAGAGGTGTGACTTCATTTAGCACTCATCACATACCGCTGAGCAGACAAAAGGCTTGAACATGTCATTAGAATGGCCAATAGTCAGGTGTCAATAAGATCTGTTAACAAAAGCAAGGGAATCCACAGAGAAGGGTTCACACCTTCTACATGTTAGTTTTTCTTTCTGGAAGTAGTTCGTTTTAATCTGTTCTGAGGTGAAGAGAGGTGCACCATTAAAAATCTGACCGGGTAAAATTAAATGAAACACGGTGTATTAAGTGTGTTAGCGTAATCTAAAAGAATGCCAGCTAAAAAGAATGATTACATTTATTTTTACTTAACCAGCAAAATACAGAGAAATGTTTGAAAATAAAAATTTAAATAAATTAATACAGATGTTACTTTTAGGAGCTTTGATCTGATCTGAACTTTTAAAATTACTTTCATTGGTGTTGATTGCAATAATGGTGAATAAATGCAATTTTAGGTTGACAAAACACTGTTTTACAGCGTAGAGAAACATAAATGTCCATTTGTGGTCTAAATTGCTCTTAACCCTTTTAAAAAGAACTTTATTTTGATGTGGGTCATTTCAAAACAAGATAGGCCTCATTTTAAATGGTAAGTGTTGCCCACCTAAAACAATGCTGTTGTTTTTAGTGTTCAAAACCCTCATTTTGAGAGCTAATGAGCTATGCCAAGGCCACAGACCCAAACAGAGGGAAGTTAGCTGAACGTGAATGTTATCAGCCTTTCTCACCTCCCCTCTATCAATCACCCCCTCCACTATCCATCTATCTTTTGTCATTTGTGTTATCAGCCCCACTCTATCACTCCCCTTTACAGAGAAGTGACATTGCAAGTACTCACCAATGGGAGGATGCCTTTGTTAGGGGTCTGGACCAGACCCGCCCACTCCTCTTTCTCTTTTGGGGTGTGATTTGATTGACAGCCCCCGCATGGGGTGAGTGACAGGTGGCGTTCGTTAGCCTGTGACAGCCAGCATGGTGGTTAGAGTTTGTGCTCATGAGCATTCAACATGAGCATCCTTATGTGTGGTTAAGAATACAGTGCAATGTGTCCATACGTGTCCAGATTCCTGCTACGTGTTCTACTGCTTGAATGAAAGACTGTAGAGCGTAAAGAGAGAACATCACAGTTCGATGGATAAATGGACAGAGAGATAGATAGATAGATAGACAGATAGATAGATAGATAGATAGAGAGACATATAGAAATATAGAGACAGATATATCAAAATGTATTAGACAGACAGACAGACAGATAGATAGACAGACAGACAGGCATATAGATAGATAGATAGATAGATAGATAGATAGATAGATAGAGACAGTTATAAAAAAATTTATTAGACAGACAGACAGACAGATAGATAGATAGATAGATAGATAAATAGAGACAGCTATATAAAAATGTATTAGACTGATGATAGATACATATAGAGACAGATATATCAAAATGTATTAGACAGACAGACAGACCGATAGATAGATAGATAGATAGAGACAGCTATATAAAAATGTATTAGACAGACAGATGATAGATATATATTACATATAGATAGATGACAGACAGATAAACAGATAGATAGACAGACAGACAGATAGAGACAGCTATATAAAAATTTATTAGACAGACAGACAGACCGATAGATAGATGACAGACAGATAAACAGATAAAGACAGCTATATAAAAATGTATTACAGATAGAGAGATGATAGATAGATAAAATTGTATTAGACAGACAGATTCATCAAAGACAGAGACAGACAGACTGATAGGTAGATGTATATATTTAGTCAGATAGACAGGCAGATACAGATCAAAATGTATTAGACAGACAGACAGACAGACAGATAAGTAGGAAAACAGATAGATAGATAGATAGATAGATAGATAGATAGATAGATAGATAGATAGATAGAAATATAGCAGCATAGACAGAAATATAAAAATACAGACAGACAGACAGATGGATGGATATACATATGCAAAATGAATTGGATGTAAAGATTGACCATTATTGATCATTTGTGATCAGAAACAGAGGAAACACGTGCAGTATCAACGCTCGGAAGCGAGACTTGCATGAAACGCTTAACAAATGCACTCCTTATGCGGCTGTTTTCTCCTCACAATCAATACCTGGTGTGCTTGTAAGGCATCTATGACATGACATCTACATTTTAGGTCATTTGTAAAACAAAGACTACAAGGAAGCTGGAGGCCTTGAGCTGTTGGTTTCAGTTCCCCCTCCCCGGCACAATGGCAGCCCTTAACCGCAGGGAGAGCGGCCCTCAGATGGAAATGAGCAACCAAACCAACAATGTAGCACCTAATCTCTTCAGAGAGCTGGGAATCAGTTACACAGCAGTAGAGGCCTCTCCGTGCTTTTCACCGGCCTCCCCCCCGCAAACGCAGACACGCACACACCCTCCGACCCCCCTCCTGTGTAGCCACAGGCTCCCCTTACACATGGGCCAGATACAAGGTATCCCCCTGCAACAGAAGGGGCAAGAATAAGTGGGGCGTGGGGTGGGGCTGACCCCTCAAAGCACGGGATTAGAGCTAATGTGCCCTCCCTGGGTTCTAATCTCTTCAGAGGAGCAGCGTGTTTGAGGACTGCGGGGCAGTCAGATAAGTATCTATTACAGCAAGTCCCTCTTATCCTTCAAACACCCCCATGCCCTTCAGAAAAGAGGCACAAAATCACTTGCCTGTCTTCCCTCTCACTCCTGTGATACCCAAAACCCGAAAGCATGCGCTGGCCTTTTGCGACTAAGCTGGAATTAAGGGCTCAGGACCTTACGGAGGGCCGCTAGGGCCCATATTTGCTCCATCTGGGGAGCTCAAAGGCGAGCGAGAGATGGGAATCAAAGGGGGAGAGGAGAAAAGAACCGACGAACTTCTTTTTTTTTCTCGGGTGTCGCTGGGAAGGTGCGAGCCAGGGGATCGTGACTGAGGTGGAAGATCTGATAGGGTGTAATCTTGTTAGGGTGATCCACGAGAGTGATGAAAGAGCCGACACGCTAGATTATCGGAAGTGCCCAGAGGAAAGGTGGGAGAGTGGAGCTCAACACTTCAAATATGTGAACTTTATGGGAAAAAAAGCTTGTAACAATTAGAGGAGAATCACATAATGATGAACAGAATAAAAGCACCCATTATCCAATGTACAATTTATTTTTCCTTTTATATAAGAGAAAATAAATTACATTATGCAAATAAACATTCAGGTAACAGTAAAGACACCCGCAGACTTAAGGCACAAACTAGCAGATTTACTCAACATCACCCTTTGGAATGCAAAAGATAATTATTATTTCAATATAAAAACAGGCTAAAAACATACAGTTAATGACATTAACAACAGAAATAAAAGAAATGGCTTTTAAATCTATAAAATTATATATTTAAATGTTTCAAAGGGAAATAATATAGAATGGGACAGATTTTTTCATTGGGATTAGATTGAATTGTAAAATACTTGGCTGGGAAATTATTGGCTGATATTATTTTTACACAATCATAAAAGATATTTCAGGCAATGTAAGTCATTACATTTTGGTGCAAGATAATGAAAACTTTTTTTATAATTAAAAATATATATATTTTAAATTGTTTATTTATATGATATATATATATACACACACACACACAATATGAAAGTAGGACATTTTTGGTACATTCTCACATAGCCATAAACATTTTGTAAGGTGAAGATAAGACAAATGCTGAAGTTGGTCTCTATTCAAAATGGAACTTAAATTACGTAACTATTTTTAGGTCAAAATGAACAAATTTTAAACAATAGGCCAATTACTTATTGCTCAACAGTAGTGTTGTAGTCAAGACCATCTAATCCGAGACCAAGACTAATGTGTTTTGAGACCAAGACAAGACCAGACCAGCACTCCTTAAATTCATAAAGATCCACATTACCGCCTGAGAAATGTTTTTAATCAATAAATATAATTAGAATAAGACACTGTATAGAGCTGTTACCAATCAAATGAAATTATTAACAACAAAATTCCTCTATGCACTGCCGAGGTGGTACAGAAGATGCATCTGAATTGGTAAATTACAAATGCATAATATGTTGAGAATAATGTTTTTAAAAAAAATATTGAATGTTTATATAAAAGCAATATGTTTGCGGTCATGCTGAAGTTTGTGAACAGCTCTCTTGCTCGTGATATTGCTTAATTATATAACGTTATAATTTAAAAATCCAGATCTCACATAAGTACATTTTTGCAACAATATCTTGAATTTTGTGAGCATTTGTTAGACTGATCTGCCGGCGATTTGATTTCGTCCTGCAACCTGTACATTCATTTCTACTGCTTCTGTTACACTTTTGCGGGAACCAATCACAGACTGGCTTATCCACCTGGCGCGCTATTGGCGGGTTTAACAAGATGACGGATAGAGAAGCGATGGGTCGTTGCCTGTTGATCACGCCTCTTGTGGTCTGATTGGTTGAAGGACTATCCAATTGCGTACAGAGTCATTTGAATTATGCTTATTTATCACGCCTCTTGTGCAGTAGAAAATACATAGCAGACTCCCCAGACCAATGTTCAATCTTAAATTGAGCTTGGTCTGGTGATAGCCAGGCAAAGCATTTGTATTAATTTTGACACAATACCTCATTAATTTCTGAACCGGCACAATAAGTAAATCAAATTATGAATAAGTTATTGATTGCATCTGAAGCAGTGCGTTTTACATCCAATCACATTAATGATGTTAATAAATAAATCAGGCAATGCACTGGCAATTTAGTAATATCCCAGCAGTTGTGGTCTTGACTGGTCTTGAAACAAAATCGCGAGTCCTTAAAGACCGAGACAAGACCGAGTACAAATGTGGTCGAGACCGAGACAAAACCTTGAGACCAAGACCCTTAGTCTCAAGTACTACAACACTACTCAACAGGTGAGTAAGGTGTTTTATTGAACAGATAAATTGCCATATGTAGCTCTTTAAAAGAGCTGATTGTAAAGCATTATCTATTGTGAAGGGTCATTTCATTATGGTTGTTGTAGCGCTGTGCTGGAATTTATTTTCAAGGAAGAGTCTATTAATGGGTATAGCTACAGTAATGTCTTCAACTACACAGCTTGAGATCCTTTCCATCTAAACTGGTTGTATCTCTTAAAGGTTTAGTTCGCCCAAAAATGAAAATTATCCCATGATTTACTCACCCTCAAGCTATCCTAGGTGTATATGACTTCCTTCTTTCAGCCACACACCATTGGAGTTATATTAAATAATATCCTGGCTCTTCCAAACTTTATCATGGGAGTGAATGGTACCTTAGATTTTGAAGCCCAAAAAAGTCCATCCATCCATCATAAAAGTAATCCATACGGCTCCAGGGGGTTAATAAAGGCGATGCATGACGTTGGATGTAGGAGTAGTGTAAGCTTAGGTGAGAGTAGACACCTCTCGCGGTTCAAAGAAATAGGGCTGGCCAACAAACTTAAGATCCTACGACATTTCTCTTTAAAAATTCTTGTTTTAGACTCCTAATTCATGAGCGGGGTTTTGTTTTGCTCTATTCTCTGTGCTTTCGCGTTTATCAATACATCATGCGAACTAGACTTGTGTACGGCCGTTACCAGAAGCCAGTGATTATGGTTTATAAAGTTATAAATATGGATATTTTTCTTACAAAAACGCATCTCTTCACTTCAGAAGGCCTTTATTAACCCCGTGGAGACTTATGGAGTACTTTTATAATGGATGGATGCACTTTATTGGGCTTTGAAATCTCAACCCCCATTCACTCTTATTATAAAGCTTGGAAGAGCCAGCATTTTTTAAATATAACTCTGATTGTGTTTGGCTGAAAGAAGAAATTCATTTACACCTAGGATGGCTCGAGGGTGAGTAAATTATAGGATAATTTTCATTTTTGGGTGAACTAACCCTTTAAGCCTATAAGTGAATGTTTTATGAACAGTAAAATAGCCATATTCATCCGCACGGTTACGCAGAGCCATAGCACAACCAACACAATGTTCTTCTGCAAAATGCATGCAGTTTTGTTTTTTAACTGCTAGAGGGCCAAAAGTTACATAGTGTACCTTTAAGCATTGACATATTTTGTGAAATTGAGTTTTTTACACTTGATAAAAACTTTGGATCGTGCGATGTAGGGTAATTTAAAACGCATTGTTTCATTACTCAGTGAAAATTGTAAATCTTTAAACTCTTAATTGAACAGATAAAAGAACGAAAGACGATACACTACGACTTGTCACATGCTGCTGTGGCATAACATACTACAAAAGCTAATTATTAAATGTGAATGTAACTACATCATACTATTTGTGCAGGAAAAAAAGCAGCAAAGAAAACAAGTGCGTTTTCATCTGTAAACTATCCAACTGGCACTAAAGCAAGACTGAAGATGCTTGGGCGTCACACAGTCTACCGTGAGAACTTCCTGGGCCTAAACGCAGGCAGCATGAGCTGATGAGCAACAGTCCTCTCCTCTGGTACAGGCGCAAGCTCCTCCGCCGATCCCCACTTCTTCATGGAGTGAAATAATGACGAGATCTTCCTGTTCCTGCGCTCCCCGGCCTGGGTTAGACTGTGGCACTCGCTGACTTCAGCTTGGAGAACAAACATCAAAGCAGAGTTAAGAAGAAGACCACACTGTGAATGAAATAACATGCTGGAAGGACAAATAGGGTGAAGACAAACAGTCTAAAATTGATCCACGAGGCACCCCGTAGATTCAGAGAAACCACATGCCTGCGCTAAATGTGGAAAACATCCTCAGTGCTGCTCTTTCCACATGTGCCACAGGTCTGAGTGGACTAAACACCCACATGTTACATTGAAAACAAGAATGAAGTTTGACTCACATAGCTCATGGTCTTCTAATTGTGTATCCCGTAAATTGAGGTAATGATATGCTAAGTGACCGCTGTAGTCCCGCAGGTTCTCCTTAGCTCCTGTGAACACGTTCACATTTCAGAAATGTTAAATTAAGCAAATTAAGCTTTGATAATCAGTTCAACAGCACAATTACAAGTGATGCTGCGTTTATACAACAGTTTAATAAACAAGAAGGAAATAATAAACAAGACAGTAAATTACATTTCAGACAAAATGTAACCTAAAAAGGACTTTATACTTAAATAATTAAATAAATAATAAACAGCTGCATGTCACCAAGCATGTACACACTGCCGTTCAAAAGTTTTTGATCGGTAAGATGTTTTTAGAAGAAGTCTCTTATGCTCACCATTTATTTGATTAAAAATAGAACAAACAAAAAAACAGTAATATTGTGAAATATTATTAAAATGTAAAGTAACTGTTTTCTATGTGAATATATGTTAAAATGTAATTTATTTCTGTGATCAAAGCTGAATTTTCAGCATCATTACTCCAGTCTTCAGTGTCACACGATCCTTCAGAAATCATTCTAATATGATGATTTGCTGCTCAAGAATTATAAATGTAAAATGATAAAATGTAAAATGAAATGTTAACTCAAACAGACATTTTTGAATGACTGAGATGATTTTAAAACAGACAATTTCCAACTAAATGTTTGTGAAGAAAACGCTTACCGTATGTCCTAATCAGCAGGTCAAATATACGTCGATGTCCGTGCAGTGCTGCAATGTGTAAAGGTGTGTATCCCTGTGAGAATATAACTCAATGTCACAAAGATTGTCAAGAGCATGTCTAGATCATATTTCACCTCATAATCAAAACAATTAAATAAAAAATATATATTTTACATGAATAAATGCCATCATCTTAACTATGAAGATGCACTGTGACATTATTTTGATGAGAATTTAGCCCATTTTACTCATTGTCACAGATTTGAGATTCATAGGGAAAAATAGGTATGTGGGTTCAAGTGCATTATTTCCTTTTAAAATAATTTGATAAATTCATGACATATATCACTTTATTCTATAAAACCTATTTAGTTTGAATTCATTTTTAGTACATTTAAATAATACATATTATTTTATGTTTTATCCTAAACTCCCAAAATGTCAGGTGGTGCAACTGTCCGAACAAATAAACAGACTAAGAAAACTATTTAAAATTGTGTCTTTATAAATACTATGGCATCATTTTTATATGTTTAAAACTACTGATATTTTATAAATATCAGTAGTTTTAAAGCTGTTGAAATAATTGAAAAACCTTTATTATTTGTATACTCTCAAATGTTAGGGTGGCACAACTGCAAACATGGCTCTTTTATTATGAATTGACAGTAAACATGATAATGCATCATTCAGAGGAGCTCAACTGATCCTTGTGCAGAGTGAAAACGTTTGTAGATCTCTCTCAAATACTGCTAAAAACTGCTCATTTCAAGTATGGGTAGGTCGGTACACTTTCCATGTCAGGTGGTACAACTACAGTATATATACATGCTATTTGGTTGTACCGCCTGACATAAAAACAGTCAAAAAAGGAATTTAAACACTTTAAAATGTTATTTAACAACTGAAACTGGTTTAAACACATGGTTCATGACTCAAAAATATGCATCAGTTTTGAAAAGCTTTATTTGTCAATGACCCATATACACTCACCTAAAGGATTATTAGGAACACCATACTAATACTGTGTTTGACCCCCTTTCGCCTTCAGAACTGCCTTAATTCTACGTGGCATTGATTCAACAATGTGCTGAAATCATTCTTTAGAAATGTTGGCCCATATTGATAGGATAGCATCTTGCAGTTGATGGAGATTTGTGGGATGCACATCCAGGGCACGAAGCTCCCGTTCCACCACATCCCAAAGATGCTCTATTGGGTTGAGATCTGGTGACTGTGGGGGCCATTTTAGTACAGTGAACTCATTGTCATGTTCAAGAAACCAATTTGAAATGATTCGAGCTTTGTGACATGGTGCATTATCCTGCTGGAAGTAGCCATCAGAGGATGGGTACATGGTGGTCATAAAGGGATGGACATGGTCAGAAACAATGCTCAGGTAGGCCGTGGCATTTAAACGATGCCCAATTGGCACTAAGGGGCCTAAAGTGTGCCAAGAAAACATCCCCCACACCATTACACCACCACCACCAGCCTGCACAGTGGTAACAAGGCATGATGGATCCATGTTCTCATTCTGTTTACGCCAAATTCTGACTCTACCATCTGAATGTCTCAACAGAAATCGAGACTCATCAGACCAGGCAACATTTTTCCAGTCTTCAACTGTCCAATTTTGGTGAGCTCGTGCAAAATGTAGCCTCTTTTTCCTATTTGTAGTGGAGATGAGTGGTACCCGGTGGGGTCTTCTGCTGTTGTAGCCCATCCGCCTCAAGGTTGTGCGTGTTGTGGCTTCACAAATGCTTTGCTGCATACCTCGGTTGTAACGAGTGGTTATTTCAGTCAAAGTTGCTCTTCTATCAGCTTGAATCAGTCGGCCCATTCTCCTCTGACCTCTAGCATCAACAAGGCATTTTCCCCCACAGGACTGCCGCATACTGGATGTTTTTCCCTTTTCACACCATTCTTTGTAAACTCTAGAAATGGTTGTGCGTGAAAATCCCAGTAACGGAGCAGATTGTGAAATACTCAGACCGGCCCGTCTGGCACCAACAACCATGCCACGCTCAAAATTGCTTAAATCACCTTTCTTTCCCATTCTGACATTCAGTTTGGAGTTCAGGAGATTGTCTTGACCAGGACCACACCCCTAAATGCATTGAAGCAACTGCCATGTGATTGGTTGATTAGATAATTGCATTAATGAGAAATTGAACAGGTGTTCCTAATAATCCTTTAGGTGAGTGTATATTATATATATAATATGTAGCTTTATTTGTTCAAAATGAACAAAAAAGTCAATACATCATCAATCATTCTTCAAAAACGTTTTTATTTTAGTTTTTATTTTAGACCTGACGGGATGGTTTTTGCGGGAAATTGCGTACATACTCTCTCGTGTGTGTCTCGTCATATCCAAAAAAAGTTGCTTCGGCTACTAAACAAGCTAAAAAATGTTGACATGGAGCAGCTAAATCTCCATCCCCTGGGGAATCACCCGTTTTAAACAAACGCTGAACAGAAGAGAGTCTGCTGTCAAAAAGAGAACTAGACAGAGCTCGTAATAAAACAAGGATCGACATTGGTTTGGCTTTTCTGAGATGGTGAGAACTGAGGGATTTGAAATGTAAAAGCAAAACAGAGATGGGGTGGGAAGGGTCATTTCATTATGGTTGCTGTAGCACTGTGCTGGAATTAATTTGAACTACAGTGTCTATTAATGGGTATAGCTACAGTAACGTCTTCATCTAGTCAGCTTGAGATCCTTTTCATCTAAACTGGTTATATCTCTTAAGCCTAGTAGTGAATGTTTTATGAGCAGTAGAATAGCCATATTCATCCGCACAGTCACGCAGAGCCGAAGCACAACCAAAACAATGTTCTTCCGCAAAATGCATGCGGTTTTGTTTTTTAACCGCTAGAGGGCCAAGTTACATGTGTACCTTTATATATAATATATTTTTACTATTTTCTTTTGATTTTGGGGTGATAATGTTATTTGTGACATTCAACGAAACATCATCAATATTTCTAGTGATAAATCTCACCACAAATCAGAAATGATAAGGAAACGGACAGGGTGAAGGGAAATTCGACACTCACCCCCTAGTCCCCATGTCCCAATAGAAAAAAAAAAAAACATATCAAAACAGAATCAGAGAGCGACAGAAAGAAGAGAAGAAGGGGAGAGAAAGACAGGACACAAATTAACTGAGGTTACAGCAACAAAATCTAATGACAGAATCATAATTGCCTGGTAATTCAGTGAAATTGCTTTGCTCTGAGCCTGCTGTTGGAATACATGAAGACATTGTTTAAGGGAAGCTGTTAACATGACAGAGTTTGATTTATGAACAGACATTCTCAAACGGCGGCTGGATTCATTTGCACAGCTGGGCACCCACATACCCTTTTCAGGAGTTATGTCAGAAGCGGACATTTTAAAAACGGACACTTTCTGGCAGCTTGGCACACACGTGAGAAACATTAACCCATGCATGCTGTCACATCCAGGGTGAGCGTAAGGTGAGGAGTACTTACATGCTGTGAGAGAAAAAGAGACAAAAATAAATGAATTTGAGTGTAGGCATATATGCATTTGTATTTGACTCAAAATTAATCGATTTTTGAGTAATATCTGTACTTACTGCTTTTGTATTGATGTCAGCCCCTGCTTCCGCCAACACTGTGGTCATGTCTTCTTTACCGTGTTTCGCAGCCCAGTGTAGCGCTGTCTGTAAGAGATATTGAAAAATTACAATATTAAAATGTACACATATTTACATGAAATACATAACTATTTAATTAACATTATCCTGTACAAAGTATGACCTATGACTAACATAGTGTCAAAAATTTGCTCACATTTTACCTAGAAATTGTGCAAAATCTTAAATATTCTTTCTTCAAGTATTATACTTGTTTTATTTAAATATTTATTTTCCTATATCTTGTTATTTATTTTACTCTTATACAATAGATTTATTTATTCATTATTTCATTTATTCATTATTTACTATTTATTACAATGGTCCTAGAAACTGTGCAACATCTGAATCCTCATATTGGTTGTTTGACAAGCTTGTTTGAGCTAGTACATGATCGTCAACCCATCTGATTCATCTTGTAATACATCATTTACACTCTGCATGTTCATTCTCTCCCACTAGGTAGATCCCCACCCCCCTAACGCCACGCGGTGGAGCGGCCCGTGGCTCCCATAGGCTGCCAGCGGGCCCCAGCTGTGCACAGAGGGTGTGGAGGGGACGGTTTCCTGCCATCTAATGGCGGTCTAATTACAAAACAACAAACCAGTGTGCCCACTGCGGGGGGAGCACAGGCCTGTCATGGGGTGCAAGATTGATGATGTTGGTATGACCCTCTGATGGAGGACCCACCCAGGCATCAGCCTGTTGACAAGGCCTGTCAAGAGAAGGGGCCGCACACCACACACAAGCTCAGATGCTGGACCTTCTGAACGCCCGACACTCTCAAACACGAAGAATGGAGGTGACGTCTATTGATCTCAGTCTGAGTGACGCACACCTCATTTATCAGAACTCTTCACATATCAAAATCAGCAACTTTAATGTGGTGGTGCTGCACATTTTTCAATGCATGTTATTCTATAGAAAAAAAAGATATCAAAAAAGCATTAAAATGTAACTTTTCTCTGCATCTGAAATGGTTTTTCTTTTCTGCTGAGGTAAGATGGTCACGTGGGCGAGGAAAATGCTCGATTTTCATGATCAAATTAAGAAGAATAAAATCCAGTTCTGACCTACATTATTTACCGCAGAATTTTCTGTTTCTTTAAAGATAATTGTCCCTATTTAAACAAAAGACAATCTCATAATTATCAAATTAAACATTAATTTGATGCTTCACTTTTTCTGTTTCTGGGATGTTAAACCAAACCTCTGACACGATTTCATGAGCTGCATCCTCAGATGCTTTTAAAACAACATAAAAAAATGACCAGTGAATTTTCTGTTTTACTCATTTTAGTGCATTGCAAAGAATACAATTTGAACACTGACAGCAAATAAAAAAAAATCATAACTACTTATTCACTTCTCAAAGCTATTTCAGCTGATATTACTTTGATTTTTAAAATCAATTTGTCAAATACTAAATTCGAACCACCTAGTTAAAACATTTCTTCACAAAACTACACTAAAAACACAAAGTAACTTTTTTTTTTAGATGTAGTATACAGGAACGCATTTAGTTATTTTGGGAATACATTCATACAGAATAATGTATCCCACAATGCAATGGGCTCTAAGAGAGTGTCCATTTTCAGTGTTACCGTACAAAAGTTTGAGGTTGGTAAAATTTTCTTAAATGTTTTTGAAGTCTACTCTGCTCAACAAAGCTCAATTTATTTTATCAAAAATACAGCACAAACAGTAATAATAAGAAATTTTATTACAATTTAAAATAATGGTTTTCTATTTTAAAATGTAATTTATTCCTGAGAATTTTCAGCATCATTCCTCCAGTCTTCAGTGTCACATGATCCTTCAGAAATCATTCTAACATGCTGATTTGCTGCTCAAGAAACATTTCTCATTATTATCAATGTTGAAAACAGTTGTGCTGCTTCATATTTTTGCAGAAATCGGGATACATTTTTTCAGGATTCTTTGATGAATAAAAAAGGATTTGTAACATTATAAAAGTCTTTACTGTCAATTTTGATAAAATTAAAGTGTCCTTCCTGAATAAAAGTATTAATTTATTTAAAAATATATATTTAAAATTGCAGTGTATGAACCTCATGCAGCATCTATCAACTATGATTTTAGTAACTGACCAAATTTACACATGCTGTGACTAAAAATGCCAAATTAAACTTTTGATTTTTTTTATTATCTAGACCCTACTCGCTGACTGAAGTCACGTGACCACAGTTTTTGTATGTGCAGGTTTTTATCTGTACACAGTACGCAACATATCTCCACTATTGTGTATTCTCAAGAATGTGTTCTGTACTAAAGGGAGGGTCCCGTCTACTGTAGGTGTTTCCAGTCCTGCTCGCAGGACATATTGTGATAGATGAAGTCTGGTTCCCCTATCAGCCGCTCTATTGTTTCGACTGTCGCACCCTTGAGATGGATTGGCCGGCACACATGCTTGACTGACAGCCCGACAGGTCTCATGGAGGCTTGGCGTGACGGATGACGGTCAACAGGATGTGACGTCTCCTACCCTTGTTCCTCAGGTTCCTGTTTTGGCCTGGTGGGAATCCCTTAACTCTCACTAACCAAATAGCACCTTTGTGATGACTACCAAAAGAGACATATTCACTGCGGCTTTTAAAGAAGAGAGATGGATAAATGATGTACTCACAAACTGAGAAAAGGAGGAAGTCCGGGAGGCATCAGGAGAGGATGACATGTTAGGGAAGGAGACAAAAAGAAAGAGATGAGCGCACAGGTGGCTTTTCATTTACACTTATCTTGTTGGTGGACAGAAAGCGAGCGGTCCTGCTCGAGTGGCTCAAAGGAAGCAGTGTTTACGTTGCATCAGAGATCACGACTGTTTATTTATGGGCTTCACTGCGAGAGGCTGAATTGGAATTTTCCCCCAAAGGAGCTTCCAACGTGTGAAAGGAAAACAGAGATAATGCGTGTCGTGTCGGGTTACGGGCTAGGGGTGATGTGTAACTTTAGCGACCGAGAGGCTAAAGGCAAAGCTTAGCTACTTAAAACTTAAGACTTAAACAATAGAGGTGGCAGAAAAGATCCAGGACAGCAAAAAATGAGCATCTTTGACAGTTAACACTGTCAAAAAAACAACTTTCGTTTTGTGAGGCAAACTCTAATTAAAGTTTACCTGAACTACCGAATGTACATAAAATGTTAAAGTCAAATTTTTAGCCATTTAGTTTGAGAAACTTAAAATATTAAACAGGAAGATCTCAGTTTGATCACGGTTGATGCACTTGAATAATTTTTGGTTAAAGCATGGGGAGTTATGATGACGTTTGTTATTCAGAAATAATAGTTTTAGCTATTTTTGATTATATTTTGTTATAAAAGCTTTTAAGTCACCATTAGAGTGATTAGTGTTCTCTTCATTGAGTTTTCAGCACATATACACAACGTTAAATTCTATATAATATTTATAGTTTATAGTCAACAAACTGATACACAAGTTAGACAAACTAAGAGAGTTCTACATCACTATTATATAATGTTAATGCATATATTAACTTAAAATGCAAGCTGAATGAACATCACTGTAAAAATAGTTGTTGGTTTAACTTAAAAAAGTATGTAACCTGGTTACCTTAAAATTTTAAGGATATTGGTTTAATCAACAGAAACTCAAAATATTATGTTATCTGAAACACATAAATTAATGTTGTGATAAATCAAGAAAATATTTTTTTACAGTGTGGATCTACAATTATGTTAGATGAAAGCACAGACCAACTTAAATTGTTAAGTTGGTACCACAATTTTCTCCATAAGTTGAGTAAGCAAAGCCCCCGATATTCACGGCAAAGTTCTTTTTACTTCTTCGCTTAAGCGTAAAAAGAAGTTCAAAATACGTTTGAATCAGTATAGAGTTAGCGAACATCCCGTCGCCGTCCACGCTGTTGGGAGCAGTGATGAATATGTAAATATGTGCTGCATGCTTTCCTCTCAACAACAGAAATGATAGTGGTGAGAAAACAGCAGTTAAGAAAGCATCTGATCATAGTGATGTGGATATGTTTGCATGACCTTTGCAATTTGGCACTCTAGTAAAGTCACGTCACGTTTATTATATAGTTATAGAAAAAAGTCAGTCTCTTGCATTTAGAACAATAAACTTCAATTTCTACAATAAAGCAGCTCTCCAGTGTGTTCATGTTTTTAATCGCAAACGTCTGACCTAGACGGAGTGAACAGAAGAAATGAACTGGAGGACACTTCCACGACAAAGAGGGCAGAGCCTCAGAGCCACACCCATCAATTACTCCAAACAAACTTTGTTTTGGCCTGATTTTGTTCGAATTGACATCAAACCAGTTCGTTCTTCGATTTAGCTAGAATTTAGTTTTCAAGTTTTCTTAACTGATTTTTTACAGTGTAGAAAGCAAAATGTCAGGAAAGAAGTTGGATGACCTCTTAAACCGATGTCTCACAAGCAGTCACCCTGTACCAAGTCAAGAAGAGGTGGCTCACTTGGCATGGCTCCTGGTTCAGGAAGGGGGGCATCAAAGCCACCTGGGGGTCAGACTTACCACCTTCCTGGGGACATGGTGGCGATTGTTCTCCAATTAATCCCAGCCTGCTCTATTACTTTCAGATTATCTTTAAGTGGTTGAAGTCTTTGAGGTGAGCCCTAATCTCCCCGCACTTCAATGGCCGCCGTTGTATCTTGTCTGCGCGGGGAAGGCGAAGGGCTTAGAGGTTCTTAGAAGGTGGTCCCGACACAGGACAGTGTGAGAACTCCGGCCCAGGCAGGGACCACAAACACCGACTCAAAGCTCTTAAGCGCACAGGGGGGACAAATAAAAGGATTTGAGCTTGTTTTTTGGGGGTGAAGGAGCTAAAAAGCTATCTTTCATAATCCTTCTGAAAATAAGCCTTTGAAATGCATGATTGGGGTTGAGCTTTGCTCTTTGGTCTGTGTTGCACCTGGGTACGAGAGTGGAAACAGTGGAAAGTTGGTAACCTTGCGAGGAGCCACAGGGAATCGGCGGTCCATAACTATGTACGTCGCTGACAAGCTGCTCACGTGCTGACAAACATTCACATACGCTGTAATGGACTCACCGATCATCACTAATGAACTGAAACAATGATGCTGTAAAAAAGGCAGTGTTGGGCTTTTCTAGTAGCTTTTGAAACTTTTCTAGTAGCTTTTCGAACAAGTAATACAATATTGCTGTGTTTTTCTTGCTGTTTTGAGTGAGTATGCAGCTTTATAGCTGAGCAAACATGATCAAAAGTGATCTTGGCTTGGAAAACTATAAAACAGTTTCCCCAACAATGAAAAAGGAAGAAGACAAAATTCAACTCACCCCCTTTTAGAAGCCAAATCCAGGAGAATTAGAGAGAGAGAGAGAGAGAGAGAGAGAGAGAAAACCCCATTAATGAATAAGTTAATTAAGAACAGTCACAAAATTAGGTTTCACTAAATACTTGTAGAGGTTTTGATCATGTCTACACTACCAGTCAGGTTTGGACATGTCTACAGTCAAGTCATTAAAACAATTGAAATATCACAAATAGAGTCAAATCATGAGCTGCATCCTGGGATGCTTTTAAAACAGTATTGAAGCAGTAAATTTATATATATATATATATATATATATATATATATATATATATATATATATATATATATATATATATATATATATATATATATATATATATATATATATTAAAATGTTAGTTTTGTAAATAAATGTATAAATACCAGAATTTATATTTGTCTACAAAACTGATCTCACCATTTCATTTAGATCTTATGCTGAGGTTTTTAATATCATGAGAAATATTAATTCAATCATGCATGCCCACATTTTTAACTGGTACTGTAAGTGTAGTGTTGTATGATTGGTTGCAAACTTACTGAGGTAAAGTCCTGGTTTGTTCCGAGCATGTGAAAAGACCAAGAAACATTAATTATTAAAAATGAGTTTATAATATGAGATGCATGCATTCTAATCACATAAAGTATTCATGCATTCAGGCAGAAAGGGACACATTATACGACACAGGGCATTTTAGGAGAGAATATAAAGCTCTCTTCACCTTTTTATTGGCCAGAGAAGAGTCTTGTTTCAGGAGCTGAATGAGATGAGACAGTTTGCCACTTGCTGCCGAGAAGATCCACTCTTTTTCAAGAGGATCCAGCTATGAACGATATAAACAAGAGAAGTCCTTTACATTAGTGAAATTACACTGAAAACAAATGATAAAATTCAGTATCTCACTCATAGTCCCATTATTAGTTACATTTACACTACTGTTCAAAAGTTTGTTTTTTAAAGATGTTATGTTTTTGTCTCTAATGCTCACCAGTGCTGCATGTATTATCAAAAATACAGTAAAAACAAAAATATTGTGAAATATTATCACAATTTAAAATAACTGTTTTCTGTTTGAATATATTTTAAAATGTAATTTATTTCTGTGATCAAAGCTGAATTTTCAGCATCATTACTCCAGTCTTCAGTGTCACATGATCCTTCAGAAATCATTCTAATATGATGATTTGATGATCAAGAAACATTTATTATTAAGTTAAAATGAGTTAATATGTTTGTGGAAACCATGATACATTTTTTTTCAGGATTCTTTGATGGAAAAAAAAAACATTTAATTGAAACAAGTATATTTTGTAACATTTATTTATGTGTGTTTTATGTGTTGGTGGTGGGTATTATCACAAAAGGGTAAAAATGAAGTGAAAAAGTGAACAATAATCGGAAACATATGTCTTTATAAAATACAATTTTAATGTATTAAATTATTTGAAATGAAAGATAATAAAGCATAAAACATTATAAATGTCATTACTGTCATTACTATTATTTTGATCAATATAATGTGTCCATGCTAAATAAAAGTATTTTTTTTTTCTTTAAAAAAAATTTAACCCAAACTTTTAAATGGTAGTGTATTGTCTAAGCAAATGCCTCCCACATAATTCAAAACATTTACCATGGTAAATCTATTTGATTCCACCAAAAAAGTAAATAATCATTTAACAGATGCTTTTATCCTTACAAGGAGAAACTTGGGAGTAACCTGAGGTTAAGTGTCTTAATCTAGGGCACAAAATCATTAACCACACTTTTTTTTTTAAACTGTCAAATTACTGATAAATTAATATTGGATCTCCTACAGACAGTCTGGGAATCTTTCTGCGGTTTAACTGATGACAGTGGCGGATAAAAACCACAGTTTTATTGTAGTAACAGTAACTACAGAAACAAAATATATTTTTATGTAAACTATATCATGATAAATGTCTCTTCTAATGTGTGTATGATTTATGATACTCACAGCCACAGCGTTGGATCCCAAACTACCTCCGCACTCCTCATCCTGTTCAGATTCACTCTGGGAAAGAAACAGGATACGATACGATTGAAATCACTCACAAAACCACCTGTCAGTGTCACCTGGAACATGGAGGAGTCAGTGTGAAACTGTACAGCTAGTAACACATATAATCTGACATGCTAGAGTGGGAAGATATACGCTTCCTCTTCCTGTTCTGTAGTTATGATATGAGGGGAGGGAAACCTAGCGATGACAAGAAATTAAAGAACTTCGGTAACAAACAGACCACAAACACATAAATAGGCTTCAACAAAGATGCGGTAAAAATACAGGAAACACCCATAATGCAGCTCTATTTATCAGTACGCAGACTTACACTGAATACTAGAAACAAAACTTCCAGGGACGTTTACTTCAAAAACACAACATTGAAATGGAAGAACAGTAAAAACAAAGGATAATTCCTCCAGTTTGACCTCTTCTCAGGTCACACAACCATAAAAACTTAAACACAAACCACTTAAAACCCCTGACAGCCAGAGGTGAACGATTAGCTCCAATGAGCACCAAATTGCCCTTTTTTTTTATCATATGCTGTTTTACCAGAATCCACCAGCTTTGTGAGCCAAAGAGAAGGTGAATTTCTCTTTATGTACCAAAGTGTCAGTCATGCTGATTAATGTGAGGGAAAATGGAGTGGCTGGGTCATTTTTGCAGCGCACGTGCTAGCTAATTGTTCTCAGGACAGCGACGGAGTGTCCGATCGGACAGTGGGAAAACACTTGCACTCTTTCATATTGGCTCCACTAACAAGGCCTCTTTTCCTAAAGACTGCAAGCAATATTTGTTTACCTGTGCTTAAACAGGAACTAAGCCAGACATATTTCCTTTTAAAACAAGAATGAAAAGTCTGAATGTACCCAAGCAGGTGAGTGACTGAATAATTGCATGCAAAATTATAATTTTTTCCAACTGAAAACAACCAGACTGGTAAGCAATAATCACAGTAGCATAACCCGAACGCAGTAATGGGTACGACAATGAAAGAGATGTTGCATTGTAAAATATTAAACGATAATAAAAGATCACATTTTATGCAGATGATTTCAGCTTCAGTGCATCATATTAATAATTCTTAAGAAGGACTAGTCAGTTTTGTCTCGCTTCTTGGAAAGAGCTTTCGGGCGTGAAGAGCATTCAAGTGTGAATCTCTTCCACTTAAAGAGTTTGCAAGTGTTGTGGTTGAATGAGAAACGTTTAATGCTAAACGGAACATTCAATGTGTTAAAGCTCTGAGAGCAAAATATAAAAAGACTCAATATGATTCATAAAACGCATCAAAATAAAGCATCAAATCTCATGTTCCAACATTACACCATGGTAAAACATTGGCCTTTATCTAGCCGCATCTCGGATTGATCTGCATACAAATGTTCACAGGGCACAGATGATCATTTTCTCTATAATGAGGTGGAGCATGTTGCTGTTTTGCACAAGAATAGAACGCTTCATTCAAATGTAAATGAATGTGTCTTTCATGCTGTCACCCCTGGCTGAAATATGGCCTCTCAAATCCAGCTAATTATTCTGGCGCCACCTTTTGGTTAGTCTTAGTATTGCAGATATCAAATGAGCAGTTTTTTTGTGGTGCTCTTGAATTACTGTGCCAGCTTTTTAATATAAATAAGGATGTGCAAATAAGAGCAATGACAAATAAAAAGATTATCTTTAGGAAAAATCAAAAAAAAAAAAAAAAGCTAAGTTCTTAGAAAATTAGTTTTATTGTGGTTTCATGTTATCTAAAGCTAAAAAATGTAAACAAAAGATTTAAAGGGGTGTAATAATCAAATATTAAAATTTATGACATTTAATATCCTGTGTGAGTACACATGCCTATCATATTTTTTTTAAAGAGTTAAACATATTTGACCTTTAAATCATGAATATCATGAAGTTTTCTTGGGGTTTCACAATTTGACAAGCTAAACTTGAGTCTAAATATTTAAAAAAGGCTTGACACGTGCTGAATTCAGAACCGCATACTAATATACTACTCGTACTACTTTTACCATATCTTTCAATGGCAGAAATAGTAAAAATAGTATGCTAGTACGCGATTCCGAATTCAAGCAACAGTCTACAGTGGGCACCACTGATCTATATGGCTGCATCCGAAATCACATACTTCACTACTATATAGTATGCGAAAAACAGTATGTGACAAAATAAGTATGTCTGAATAGAGTGGTGCATGTATGACGTCACTTTGTAGGCCTACTGGCAGTTAGTATTAGCACTGGTTCCCTCGAGAAAAACCCAATAGGATTTTCCCATAGGCTTTTGGATTATCGCAAAAAAAATTTGTTTTGATACTTACACGTTTTGTCAATCAAGATAATTATCACAGATAAACAACTTTTATGAATTTTGAAGCCTAAATGCAGTCGCCAGAAGTAAAAAGCTGAAGGTAGGCTATAAACGTACTACACCACGGCCGCTTGTCTTCAACGTCACCGCCACTAAGCTTCCGACAACTCTTCCAGTTTTTATCTAAAAACATTTTCCCAGAACGTTTGAATTAGAATAGTTTATAAGAGCACAATTATGAGCATAATGAGGCTGTAAAAGCGGACTGAGGTTACCTGCTCGGCGTGATGACGTTTCAATTTCCACGACAGCCTCTGTAGTCCCTTTTAGCCACTTGTTAGCGACCGTCTTTTTCAAGACACGTAACAGCTTCAAAAAAATCCTGAGTGGGGTATTACCTATGTGTTTTTCAGTATTAAGTGTCTTGAGCTTGTGTTCACCACAGACCTTATTTCAACCGTTTAACAAAAATCCCATTAAAAAAATCCATCGACTTCGGGACGAGGAAACCGGAAGTGCTAAAATGCTAACTCGCTTCCGCATTTTGCCTACAAAGTGATGTCATACCTGTACCACTCTATTCACAGTACTCATAAAAGAGTAGAAAAAAGTACCCCGATGACCTAATTCTTCCGGCAAGACTCTGAAGTAGGCAATGAATGGGCGCTTTACTATGCCATGAGGCCACAAGAGAGGATTTGTGAAAGGGCAGTGAAGCAACGTAACTGACACTGGTAGGTCACATGATAATGACATAATAATGGCGAATGTAGTACGTCCAGATTATATTCATACTACACACATTCATACTATATAAAACATACTTTTTAGCGGCCGTGAAGTAATTACTCAAGAGAGTATGCGATTTCGGACACAGCCTATATTAGTGGGCATCTCTGTGATGTCATTTCCTGTTTGTGTGGTCTTGTCAAATGACAACAAAATGGCCTCTTGTATGTTGACAACACAAAACTTTCATAAAACTTTAATTTAGTAGTCATTTTGGAATTTTGGATTTTTCTATTTTCTTATTTTAAAATAAAAGTGCTGCACTTGTTATTACAATAATAAACAATAAAATATGATGCCAAATTACTTTATATATATATTTTATATTATATTATTATAGTACATTAAATTTTTTTTAAAGAAAATGTTTTACTTTTCTTCTTTCATTACAGGTAAAGCCTCCTTTTTAAAATAAAACTTTGGGTTAGTTCACCCAAAAATGAAAATTTGCACATGATTTATTCACCCTCAAGCCATACTAGGTGTATATGACATTTTTCTTTCAGACGAATACAATCAGAGTTATATTAAAAAATGTCCTGGCTCTTCCAAGCTTTATAATGGCAGTGAATGGCTTATTCGTTTTTGAAGTCCATAAAAGTGCATCTATCCATCATAAAAGTGCTCCACACGGCTCTGGGGGGTTAATAAAGGCCTTCTGAAGCGAAGTGGCGCGTTTGTGTAAGAAAAATATCCATATTGAAAATATATATATATATATATATATATATATATATATATATATATATATATATATATATATATATATATATATATATATATATATACACACTCACCTAAAGGATTATTAGGAACACCTGTTCAATTTCTCATTAATGCAATTATCTAATCGACCAATCACATGGCAGTTGCTTCAATGCATTTAGGGGTGTGGTCCTGGTCAAGACAATCTCCTGAACTCCAAACTGAATGTCAGAATGGGAAAGAAAGGTGATTTAAGCAATTTTGAGCGTGGCATGGTTGTTGGTGCCAGACGGGCCGGTCTGAGTATTTCACAATCTGCTCAGTTACTGGGATTTTCACGCACAACCATTTCTAGAGTTTACAAAGAATGGTGTGAAAAGGGAAAAACATCCAGTATGCAGCAGTCCTGTGGGCGAAAATGCCTTGTTGATGCTAGAGGTCAGAGGAGAATGGGCCGACTGATTCAAGCTGATAGAAGAGCAACTTTGACTGAAATAACCACTCGTTACAACCGAGGTATGCAGCAAAGCATTTGTGAAGCCACAACACGCAAAATCTTGAGGCGGATGGGCTACAACAGCAGAAGACCCCACCGGGTACCACTCATCTCCACTACAAATAGGAAAAAGAGGCTACAATTTGCACAAGCTCACCAAAATTGGACAGTTGAAGACTGGAAAAATGTTGCCTGGTCTGATGAGTCTCGATTTCTGTTGAGACATTCAGATGGTAAAGTCAGAATTTGGCGTAAACAGAATGAGAACATGGATCCATCATGCCTTGTTACCACTGTGCAGGCTGGTGGTGGTGGTGTAATGGTGTGGGGGATGTTTTCTTGGCACACTTTAGGCCCCTTAGTGCCAATTGGGCATTGTTTAAATGCCACGGTCTACCTGAGCATTGTTTCTGACCATGTCCATCCCTTTATGACCACCATGTACCCATCCTCTGATGGCTACTTCCAGCAGGATAATGCACCATGTCACAAAGCTCCAATCATTTCAAATTGGTTTCTTGAACATGACAATGAGTTCACTGTACTAAAATGGCCCCCACAGTCACCAGATCTTAACCCAATAGAGCATCTTTGGGATGTGGTGGAACGGGAGCTTCGTGCCCTGGATGTGCATTCCACAAATCTCCATCAACTGCAAGATGCTATCCTATCAATATGGGCCAACATTTCTAAAGAATGCTTTCAGCACCTTGTTGAATCAATGCCACGTAGAATTAAGGCAGTTCTGAAGGCGAAAGGGGGTCAAACACAGTATTAGTATGGTGTTCCTAATAATCCTTTAGGTGAGTGTATGTATGAAATGCATTTTTATGCGTTTTTGAAGGGAGTAAACTAATACAGCCACTGAGCCTTCTATGTTCAGTGCTTTTATGACAACTAAGAGAAGCTTGTTCTAAATCATTATCATCTGTTCTAGACAAAGCAACACAAACATCTTAAATTGTCTGTGATCAATTAAAAAAAACAAAAAACAGATAAGGACACTCAAGCTACTTGGCTCTAACCTTTGAGCCTGAATCCTTGTCGAGTTCATCTTCTCTGTCTGACGCTGAAAGCTCCTCTGTCAGATGCTCTGGTTTCTCTTCCTCTGCTGGCGGTGAGAGGGTGCTGTCTGCCTGCTGATCACAAGAAAAGGAGAAGTTTCACTAAGATCCATTAGGAAGGATCACTTCACTGCACTCAAATCAGCTGATGCTGACAACAAAAAAAAGTTCATGGGCCAAATGCATTCTCAGCAGACATGGAAGACATCCACTCTTTATTCTGAAAACCAAACTATAAATGGCATTTAATTGCTCAGAGATAAATGCAGCCACTTTCATGCTTTCGTACAGTTTGTCTGTTCTAGACACAACTTCAATGTGGCTGAAATAAGTGCTGACAGGAAATTCACACTATTGTGTGTTAAACTGTATGTGCTCCATGTGTAGGTGAAAACTCCCACTCATTGACTAGTGTTATTTATTTAAGTATTAATCAAATACTATCATAGTTTTTATTCATATTTTGAACTAGATTTATTTGTATATTTTCAGTTTTCATTTTAATTTGTAATACATTTGTCATGTGCTTTTTTCAGTATATATATTTAATAACCTATAATGCTTATGAAAAAAAGGAGTTTCAAGTGTGCTATTAGTATACTTTTAAACTAAAACTAAGAAACTTAAATAGTAAACTGTAAGTATGATGTTATGTTCACTTAAAGAAAACTTACAAGGATACTTGCAGTATAAAACTACTAAACTAGTAGTTTACTGAAAGTTTGCTTTCATAAACTAAAAAATATGCAACACTATCAATACACCTATATAGTTGCAGTACAAATATAAGACGTTGTTGTAAACTAGTTGTGTACTCAAAGTTTACTACTGCTACACTTACACTGCTACACTTAAAAAGGGCCAATTTTAGTCCCAAGTAGTATTGAAACAGTAAACTTACAAGTATACTTTACATTGATAGTAGTATACTTGCTATATAAAGTATACTTAAAAACATACTTGAACTTAACTTGAAGTAAATTTAATTTATCAAAGGGTATGCTTATGGTGTTTACCTTTATTGAGACCACTTTTAAGCAATATCCACATAAAAATCATAATAACAGAGTAGCAATAGTTATACTTGCCAATAATAGTGATGTGAATGTTGTGCTATTATAGCTGTGTGCAAACTTCTTTAACCTATAGCCTATACTCAATGACATTGTGCACAGACACTGTAATTGTGTTTTTTGTCGCGGTCAGAGGAGATGCAAGCTTATATGATCCAAAGATGCTTTAAGGCTTCAAAGATATATGAAGATAATCAAAAATGAAATTGTACATGCCCACTTTACTCTCCCTCGCCGGAAGTCTCAATATATCTCAAATTCAAAATAACGCTCTTAACAGCTGAAGTCCTACACGACTGAAACACAGTGTTATCTGCTTTTGACAAGCTTTCTCTTATCACCAGCTGCTTCTTTAATCCAGCTAGAAAAGCTTTAGCAAACAGTCTGAGGAAAAACACTGGACATCCAGGAAAATTATTAATAGAGACCTGAATTTCACAGGAGTTTTATCCTATGATGCTCTTTAACATTTCATGCGGTCAAATTACTCAGCCAGATTCCTCTTTAGTGCTTCTCGTTTCTTCTTCTCTGTAAAATCATAAGACGTCAAGATGTGTCATTTTTGACAACATGAATGTGACAAAATTGGTCACCAGTGTTGGGGAAAGTTACTGTTAAAAGTAAGGCATTACAACAATGTGTTACTTCCTAAAAAGTAACTAGTTACTTAAAAAAAGTAACTAGTTACTTTTTATGGAAAGAAATGTGTTACATTGCTTTAGTGTTACTTTTTCTCACCTGGCTGAGGCTCGATATTCAGAAGTTTAAAAAATGTTTAAGCAACCGTGCATTACTCTTTTTTTTTTTTTTTTAAAGTGACTCAAATATTAGTGTGAATTTATAAAGTAATGCATTTACTTGTTACATCAAAAAAGTAATTGATTACATAATGCATGTTACTTGTCACTGATCTGTAACCTCCTCTAAATACTAATTCTATGATTAGCAGTATAACACTGGGTTCCAGTCTGTGACCAAATGGTGGCATTTTGCAAAAAAAAATTCTTGCTGGTGTGAGTACATTTTGTTAGAGGTCGCATTAGTGCCAACAGCACATTGCCCAACTGATAAGAGCTGCCATTTCTGTTACATATGAAAAGAATATGAAGCGAAAGACAAATGAAGCGAAAGAAGAACGAAAACGTGCAATGCGTACGGTTTATCAGCTCGGACCAATACTACTGGCTGTTTATACGACACCATTTTCAACAAAAAACTGAAAACTTTTTACGCGCTTTGGTCGTTCATTTACACGCCAACAGGGGTCTAAAAAAACACAAACTCTTGAAAACTGGTTTCAAAGTGCAAATTTACCGTTGTCTTATCTTCGTGTATACTACAAAAACATGGATCTGTGAAAACGGTGACATCATGCCCTATTATGTAGGGGTGTAACGGTACACAAAACTGCCGGTTCGGTACATACCTCGGTTTTTAAGTCACGGTTCGATACGGGTTCGGTACATCAGGGAAGAGAAAACTAAATATAAAATAGCTTTTTATTTATTTTTATTAAACAGTGGTTTACTGAACAAATTGTATCTGTCCCTAAATGAATTCAATCATAACTAAAAGTTTCTTAAAGGTAATGCTGTAAACTATATAGGGAGCCCTTAGTTGCACATTACTATAATATTAAAGGTTAACAACAGAGCCCAAACTATTAGCCTAAATTCAGTTGCTATTTATTTTTAGATCTAATAATCAACACTCAAATAACACATTGTATGCAAACATGTAAACTTCATATAAGGCAGTTTTTGCATTAACTTCTAAATCTAATTATAAAATTATGTTTTTTCTCCAATTCGTTGTTGAAATAATCATTTATACAAAGTGGCTGTCATTTTCATGACAGATTTATTTAAACATACATTAAATAATCAAGACATCACTAACAGGTTAAATAGAATATAATGAATATACATAGGCTAATATAATGCATATATTTAGCGAAATAATTAATTTCTCTAGTGAACTAACCAGCTGTGGACACTGAATGATTTCTGAGGTAAATGTAATGCTACGTGACATTGTTTACTGTTTTATTGACGTCTTTCCACCGTTGAAACACTGATTGAGCGATTACATGACATATGATACGTTTCAGTAATTTGTAATGTGTCCACAACATACCTTCAGATGTTGATTCATGTTTACTCTTTGACTAGGAAGAGATGATCACGTTCACTCGCGCGCCGTACTGCCGTGCCTATACAGTGATCTGTCACGTCACATTAAAGAGCGTCAAAACGGCATTTATCGTTTGAATTTCGTGATAAAATGGACAGAATACTTAAAATGTTTATGTGGGAACTGGGAACTCGGATTGAAGTATGTTCCACACGTAAAACAAGCCTACTGTTAAAGATTGCATTCGGTACTGTTCAGTACGAATACGTGTACACACTGAAAATAAAAGTGTGTTGGATTTACATGATTTAATTGTGTACATCGGTCCCATATGAATCAATTAAGTTAAACAAACATAATTTATTCATGTAACATCAACATCATGGAATGAATACATTTTAAGTGACCCAATTAAGTAATCTCAAAGTAAATTTTATATGGCTCCCTGACATGATTTAGGCATTCAATTTCATATAATCATTCATCCACTTCAATTTCATATATTTTAATGTTACACAACTGAATTATAATACTGCACTAGCTAGCTAGCTAGCAATAGCACACATTAGCATCTTAAATGCTAAACATTAAAAGCTCCTTCAGCAAAGCCGTTAAAATGCTCCACTCTTCTCCACAATGGTAACCCACTGTAATGTAAATTGTTCTAATAATTCCAACATAATTGAATATTAAACACTATTAAACACAATCAAGTCTCCCCTTTCTCATCTTGTTCAAAAATATATAAAATAACACTTTTACATATAAAATAACATTTACTCTCTCTTGATTTAGCCATATGCAAAGCCCCGCCCAGTTTCAGTTAATGCAACACAAATCATTCATGTAATCTCAACACAAACGGATTAAGTAAACTTCAATTTGATTTATATTTTAGTTGATTGAACAAATTAAGTTAGGACAAAATGTATAGCAATTGTGTTGCTTTAGCTCATTTTAATTGCTTTAATTAAGCAATTTGAACAAGCAGTAAAAAAATTTTTTTCAGTGCAGTTACACCCCTAGTATTATGTGTTCATTATATAGGTGCGTAGTGTTTCTTTACAAAGTGACATCGGCAGCTACTGGCCTGGTAGCAGAATACAGCTTTTAAGTCATTGTTTTGAAATGTGGCCGTCTGTGCGCGAAAAATGCAAAGGAAAAACGTTTCTGTTTTTAGTACATTGTTGCCGTGTAAACGTACCCTTAGACAGCAAGGTGCAGTGATCACGCGACACAGTTACTACACAGCGGTTAGAGATCCAGGGAGAAAGCTTTCAAATTCGGCACAGAATTTTCTGTTATAAACTATATATATCAGATCAAACAGCACTGACGTGGAAACCAGGAGAAACATTGTGCCATGAACGAACAAGTTAAAAAAGGCTTTTCAGACCATAAATCACCAACATGCTAACTGTAACCATGGTATTGTGGCAGTAATAGTTGAATTATTGCATTATTAATTTCAGGGGTCAGGGGACTTTTCAAGACTTTCACACTATTTCCAGCATTTCAAAGCTATAAATATTATCCAATTTAAATATTTTTTCGCAAAAAAATTGGTTTTTACATGTTCCTGTTGTTAATAATATTTATTTTTATCTGCATCTCAACTCAAGCTCAGTGCTTTACTGTCAAATGTGCAATTCCGAGAAATAAACATATAATATTATTAGTTGCAGCACTTATTAAAGCAAAACAGTAGTAATTTTTATGATTAAATTATCTTTATGATTAAAAATCCCCCCATCCCCAGTGCTACCAGATCAGGTGCTGGTGCCACTATCTGTAGAACTTAGTGGCACCGGTGCTACGGCTCTCAAATGTTAGGTCCTGTCCCAAATGGCACACTTCATATGCACTTTCAATCTTGCGAACTTACAATGGGCATGTGTCCGTTAAGTTCACAAGACCGTAGGGTGTCTCATTTGTCATTTTAGTTAGGTGACGAGTGTCTCACGAGCACCCCTTTGCGGTCGATATGCGGCTGATGCGAGCTCCGCAGCAGACTTCTTCCCGACAGTCAAAGCGGCATTACACGAAGTCACGAAAGTGCAAACTCGTAGGAAGACCGCAAGTGTTTAGGGTGCCATTTGGGACAGGGCCTTAGTCTGGAGCCCTGAAACAGAATGGATAATCACAATCAAAATCACTCACATTATCTGTCTGGGTCAGTTCTGGTGCCTCTGTGACTGTAATCATGGGTCCTGAGCACCAGGACACCAGTGCTGGCTGTTTCTGAGCTGTTGGGTTATGGTTCTGCACTGGATTAGAGACCTGGAGCTCATTTTGTGGGTTTGGCTGAACCTGCTTGATTGATTCTCCTCCCTTTCCAGCGCCAGGCTCTCGCTCTTGTATTAGTTGTCTATACTTCTTCTTGAGGATGAGATATTTCTCTCCCTGAAATAAAAAAGGAACCATTACCTCTATACTGTTATTTAAAAAACAGTTCACCAAAAATGAAAATTACCTCATCATTTACTCATAAAGCAAAATATCCAAAAGAAATATTTTTGCAGAATGTCTAAAGCTATCATATGGCTTCAGAAGACTTGCATTATAGCGCACTAGATTTATGGTGCTTTTTCTCCTTCTTGCACTTTTTGGAGATCAACTCAATTAATTTTAGTGATATGAAAAAGAGAACCTTGGACACTTGCAAAATATCTCCACAGAGGGAAGCAAGTCATAAGGATTTGGAACATTGTTAAGGTGAATAAATGTTCATTTTTGGTCTCTTTAAAAAAATAATATACAACACATTGTTAAAAAAACAATACTTATTCATCAGTGACCCATTAAATTTATCAAAAGGGACATTGAAGATACAACAGATTTCTATTTCACATAAATGTTGTTTTTTGAACTTTCTATTCATCAAAGAATCCTAAAAAACATTTTATCACGAATTTCCACAAAAATATTAGGCAGCACAACTGTTTTCAACATTGATAATAATAAGAAATGTTTCTTCAGCGACAAATCATCATATTAGAATGATTTCTGAAGGATCATGTGACAGAAAACGGATGCTGAAAATTCAGGAATAAATTACATTTTTATAATATAATACAATAGAAAACAGTTATTAATAATATTTTATATTATTACTGTTTGTACTGTATTTTCTTATCAAATAAATGCAGCCTTGGCGAGCAGAAGAAACTTCTATTAAAACCACAGTTTTTACTGAACCCAAACTTTTGAACGCTAGTGAAAAAAATGGATTACAGTCCAGATCAGATGGAAAAGGATCGCGTGCGAGGGAAAGTACACGTCTAAGACAATGATCCAAGATCATAAGGGTGTGGGGTATAGCACTGATGTGAGAAAATGAGACCTATCCCTGTCACAGAGTAAATAATGAATCACTGTGGGAATAGAAACCTGTACGACTATTCTTCAGGGACAGGGAATAAACATGATCGCATTACAAACACAAAACTGCACTAATGATTATTTCATGAGACGAGGGAGGAGTTCATTAGTTTAAACACTGCAATAATGATTTGACAACACATGTACTCACGTTCTCAGATTTCACCACAGCAATTCTATCAATGATGAGTTTGAACTCTTCTCTGTATTTGGCTGCAGGGGGAAAAAAAGAGAGATTAAAGTGTTGTGAGTAGGAGATGGCAATCATGTTTTCCCAGCATGCCTATCTTAAAAGAAAGGTTACTCGTACAATATGACCTTGCATTAGTTCTTTGCTTTGTTAAATCTAAACTATTTAAGAAGAAAAACTAAAGCATTTAAGAAGCTTGTCTTTAAAGGAACAATTCACCCAAACCCAAGTTTGGAATGACGCGTGACAAATGTGTAACTGAACACAAATAAAGATATTTTGAAGAATGTTCCCATTGACTTCCACTATATTTTTTTTATCCATACAATGAATGTCAAAGGGAACGGAAACTGTTTGGTTACCAACATTCTTCAAAATATCTACTTCTGTGTTCAGCAGAGGAAAGAAAGTTATAAAGGTTTGGAACAACATGAGGATGAGTAAATGATGGCAAAAAAAAAAAAAAAAATTTGGGTGAACTATCCCTTTAAATTTTATAAATAAACATTTTTGTTTGTGTTCCAATGGAAAAAAATGGCCATACCGGTTTGAAACGACATGAGGATGAGTAAATGATGACAACATTTTTTTTTTTGGGTGGCCTATCCCTTTAAATTTTATAAATAAACATTTTTGTTTGTGTTCCAATGGAAAAAATGGTTATACAGGTTTGGAATGACATGAGGATGAGTAAATGAAGACAGAATTATCATTTTTGAGTGAACTACCCCTTTAAAAGCAACATTTGAGATTAACACTACACCTTGAACACTTGTTTGTTTATTGACTTGTTCTGTCTGCAAGTTATTGACTTGTAAGATTAGCTGTTTAACATTTTGCACACAATGGACTCTGATTCCTGGCCTGTGGGAGTTTGTGATGTTGTGCAACATCACTTCAGCACAGACTGACTGCATCAAGGACAAACCAGAAACTGGCTCGAATTACTGTACAAGAATAGAAAATGACAGTGAGGAGACCCACGCAAACAAATCCTTCATTACTGCTGTGCTCATATGCCTTTTTAACAACCATTCCCAATGGATCATCACTCAGATGCTCCCAGCGCTGGTTTGTAGATTTATTTAGGTGCCAAAGACGTATTTTCCCTACTTCAATTTCCTTCCATTGCCTTAAGGAAAATGTATTTTTGCTTTCTCGGTGGCACAACACAGCTATATTGACTTATGAGCTTTGACATGGAACTTGCAGTTCAGTAAGTGAGTCATGTGTTGATTCAATAGCCACTCTGAAGAAGTTCATTCAGTAAAAGTCTCGTCAAACGGATTCAAACTGGTAAAGGCTGGCCCACATTAAAAGTGTTTTAAAATCTTATCAGATGTGAGAGACCACAAACAGGACGATCGGTGCGGCCCGATATTCTTCAGAGCAGAACCATCCTGTACAACCATCAAGATAATCAGGACTTTAGGGCCCAAAATCTGCCCGATTATCTTGTAGTATGTGGGTGCCTTTACTCACGAGTCGCTTGAATGATTCATTAAAAGAACCGACTCATAAGAGTCATCTGTTCATGAATCAGATTACACAGGTGGAACTTATTTGTTTTTACATGCACTGCAGACCGTGAGGAGCGGGAGTTCAGGAAATGCTCCAGTGATGCGCCATGCCAGAAATATGAAAATACAAGTTATGAACCCAACAAACTTGAGAATGTTTATTTTTCATATTTCTGACATGGCATGAACATACAATCATGCTTGCACTTTGTCTAAGCCACTTCCCCTCAGAGGCAATTTTCAACCCACAGTTTAAAAACCACTGCTCTAATTTTACTAACTTCAGCTTATTATTTTGGCAGACTGTCATGGAAACATTTCTCATAAAGGCACTTTTTAACTCTAAATGGTACTGTTTCATTTATATAGAACACAAAGATTTCTGTTGTTTGCAGCTGCTATTTTAATCAAACCTGTGAAATGGTTTTCTGGCTACCAATGCAACAGACACATGCAATGCTAGATTTTGAGTCACATTGTTGAAGGTCAACATGGTAGGCATGTTCTGGAGTATTAATCTTTCAAATTAGCATAAATTATAGAAATGGAAAAAGTCCTATAATGGCTATAACAGCAGTCCTCTAAGTTGTGATTAGACTGTTTGTTCAGCACATCCCACAGATGCTTGATTGGATTGAGATCTGGGGAATTTGGAGGCCAAGTCAACACCTTAAACTCGTTGTTGTGCTCCTCAAACCATTCCTGAACCATTTTTGGTTTGTGGCAGGTTGCATTATCCTGCTGAAAGGGGCCACAGCCACCAGAGAATACCGTTTCCATGAAAGGGTGTACATGGTCTGCAACAATGCTTAGGTAGGTGGTACGTGTCAAAGTAAAATCCACATGGATGGCAGGACCCAAGGTTTCCCAGCAGAACATTTCCCAAAGCATCACACTGTCTCCGCCGGTTTGCCTTCTTCCCATAGTGCATCCTCGTGCCATGTGTTCCACGTGATGTAAAAGAAAACATGATGCATCAGACCAGGCCACCTTCTTCCATTGCTCCGTGGTCCAGTTCTGATGCTCACGTGCCCACTGTTGGCGCTTTCAGTGGTGGACAGGGGTCAGCATGGGCAACCTGTCTGGTCTGCGGCTACGCAGCCCCATAAGCAACAAACTGCAATGCACTGTGTATTCTGACACCTTTCTATCAGAATCAGCCTTAAAATATTAGTTCATTTCA
The DNA here is from genome assembly GCA_039654625.1 of Rhinogobio ventralis. Taxonomy (NCBI): domain Eukaryota; kingdom Metazoa; phylum Chordata; class Actinopteri; order Cypriniformes; family Gobionidae; genus Rhinogobio; species Rhinogobio ventralis. The sequence continues at coordinate 8,263,023 of CM077203.1, forward strand.
AATAGAAAATGTTCTGATATTTTACTCACCCCCATCTCATCCAAGGTGTTTGTGTCTTTCTTTCTTCAGTCGAAAAGAAATTAAGTTTTTTGAGGAAAACATTCCAGGATTTTTCTCCACATAATGGACTTTGATGGCAACCAACGGGTTGAAGGTCCAAAACAATGCATTTTTTTAAAGGGCTTCAGAGGCTCTGCACAATTCCAGCCGAGGAACAGGGTCTTATCTAGCGAAACGATCGGTCATTTTCCCAAAAAAACAAAAAAACATTTTATATACTTTTTAACCTAAACTGCTCATTTTGCGCTGCTCTGTGACGCGCCACGGATTACGTAATCACGTCGGAAAGGTCACGAACGTGCGAAGACTAGTACAAATGCCCTTTACTAAAAGAAAATCCATCTCCAACTTCAAAATCGTCCGACATCAATATTTTACCTTTTTTTGCTAAAGGACGTTTGTATTAGTCTACGCATGTCCGCTTTGTAAACACGGGGGCGGTACTTCTGCCTATGTCTAGCGTGACTTGATTATGTAATCCGCAGAGCAGCGCAAAATGAGCAATTTAGGTTAAAAAGTATATACATTTTTCTTTTTCTTTGAAAATGACTGATGGTTTCGCTAGATAAGACCCTATTCCTTGTCTGGGATCGTGCAGAGCCCTTTGAAGCCCTTCAAAACTGCATTGATTTGGACCTTCAACCTGTTGGATGCCATCAAAGTCCATTATGTGGAGAAAAATCCTGGAATGTTTTCCTCAAAAAACGTAATTTCTTTTCGAATGGAGAAAGAAAGACATGAACATCTTGGATGAGATGGGGGTGAGTAAAATATCAGGAAATTTTCATTTTGAAGTGAACTAATCCTTTAACTTCTTGAGCAATTTGAGCTACAGTAGCTCGTCTGTTTGATCGGACCACACGGGCCAGCCTTCACTCCCCACGTGCATCAATGAGCCTTGGCCGCCCATGACCCTGTCGCCGGTTCACCACTGTTCCTTCCTTGGACCACTTTTGATAGATACTGACCACTGCAGACCGGGAACACCCCACAAGAGCTGCAGTTTTGGAGATGCTCTGACCCAGTCGTCTAGCCATCACAATTTGGCCCTTGTCAAACTCGCTCATATCCTTACGCTTGCCAAAATGTATTCTACCCACTAACAGGTGCCGTGATTAAGAGATAATCAGTGTTATTCACTTTACCTGTCATATTTTTTTAGATGTTTTATTTATTTATTAATCTATAATTTGATCATTCAAATTAGTGTTATTTATTTATTATTTTAATCAAATGTTTTATTTTTTATTTTGTTTAATTTTTACATTGTTACACTGTTTTTGTCTAAACTTTCCAGGCCCTAGGTTACATTGAATAGTAGTGATATCTGTGATTACTTTTATAATGATGTTGATATATACAGTGCCTTCCACTAATATTAGCATCCTTGCTAAATATTAGCAAAGGAGGCTGTGAAAATAAATCTGCCATGTTTATTCTTTTGATCGTCATTCAAGAAATTCACAAAATTCTAACCTTTCATTTAAGTAAAACAATTGAAAGTGGGTGGAAACACACATTATGAAATAATGGATTATTGGCACTCAATTATTGCAACCTCCTTTTCCCAAGATAACTGCTCTGAGTCTTCTCCTATACAGGTGCTGGTCATATAATTAGAATATCATCATTTATTTCACTAATTCCATTCAAAAAGTGAAACTTGTATATTATATTCATTCATTACACACAGACTGATATATTTCAAATGTTTATTTCTTTTAATTTTGATGATTATAACTGACAACTAAGTAAAATCCCAAATTCAATATCTCAGAAAATTAGAATATTACTTAAGACCAATACAAAGAAAGGATTTTTAGAAATCTTGGCCAACTGAAAAGTATGAACATGAAAAGTATGAGCATGTACAGCACTCAATACTTAGTTGGGGCTCCTTTTGCCTGAATTACTGCAGCAATGCGGCGTGGCATGGAGTCGATCAGTCTGTGGCACTGCTCAGGTGCTATGAGAGCCCAGGTTGCTCTGATAGTGGCCTTCAGCTCTTCTGCATTGTTGGGTCTGGCATATCGCATCTTCCTCTTCACAATACCCCATTGATTTTCTCAGGCGAGGCGAGTTTGCTGGCCAATTAGGAACAGGGATACCATGGTCCTTAAACCAGGTACTGGTTGCTTTGGCACTGTGTGCAGGTGCCAAGTCCTGTTGGAAAATGAAATCTGCATCTCCATAAAGTTGGTCAGCAGCAGGAAGCATGAAGTGCTCTAAAACTTCCTGGTATACGGCTGCATTGACCTTGGACCTCAGAAAACACAGTGGACCAACACCAGCAGATGACATGGCACCCCAAACCATCACTGACTGTGGAAACTTTATACTGGACCCTCAAGCAACGTGGATTGTGTGCCTCTCCTCTCTTTCTCCAGACTCTGGGACCCTGATTAACAAAGGAAATGCAAAATTTACTTTCATCAGAGAACATAACATTGGACCACTCAGCAGCAGTCCAGTCCTTTTTGTCTTTAGCCCAGACGAGACGCTTCTGACGCTGTCTGTTGTTCAAGAGTGGCTCGACACAAGGAATGCGACAGCTGAAACCCATGTCTTGCATACGTCTGTGCGTAGTGGTTCTTGAAGCACTTACTCCAGCTGCAGTCCACTCTTAGTGAATCTCCCCCACATTTTTGAATGGGTTTTGTTTCACAATCCTCTCCAGGGTGCGGTTATCCCTATTGCTTGTACACTTTTTTCTACCACATCTTTTCCTTCCCTACGCCTCTCTATTAATGTGCTTGGACACAGAGCTCTGTGAACAGCCAGCCTCTTTTGCAATGACCTTTTGTGTCTTGCCCTCCTTGTGCAAGGTGTCAATGGTCGTCTTTTGGACAACTGTCAAGTCAGCAGTCTTCCCCATGATTGTGTAGCCTACAGAACTAGACTGAGAGACCATTTAAAGGCCTTTGCAGGTGTTTTGAGTTAATTAGCTGATTAGAGTGTGGCACCAGGTGTCTTCAATATTGAACCTTTTCACAATATTTAAATTTTCTGAGATACTGAATTTGGGATTTTCCTTAGTTGTCAGTTATAATCATCAAAATTAAAAGAAATAAACATTTGAAATATATCAGTCTGTGTGTAATCAATGAATATAATATACAAGTTTCACTTTTTGAATGGAATTAGTGAAATAAATCAACTTTTTGATGATATTCTAATTATATGACCAGCACCTGTAATGCCTGATGAGTTTGGAGAACACAAGAGATCAGAGATCATTCCTCCATACAGAATCTCTCTAGATCCTTCAGATTCCCAGATCCATGTTGGAGCTTCTTCTCTTCTGTTCACCCCACTAATTTTCTATAAGGTTCAGGTCAGGGACTGGGATGGTCATGGCAGAAGCTTCATTTTGTGCTCAGTGACACATTTGTGTGTTGATTTTGATGTTTGTTTTGGATTGTTGTCCTGATGGAAGATCCAACCAAGGCCCATTATAAGATTTCTAGCAGAGGCCGTCAGGTTTTGATTTTTTATCTGTTGGTATTTGCTAGAATCCATGATACCATGAATCTGAACAAGATGTCCAGGACCTCCAGCAAAAAAAATAGGCCCACAACATTAAAGACCCAGCCGTATATTTAACCGTGGGCATGGAGTACTTTTTTATCCCAGTTTGCACTAAACCCATCTATTTTTTTAAAGTTTCATTTAACCATAGAACCAGGTCCCTTTTGAAGTTCTGGTCGTGTCTGACAACTGAATATGCTTGGATGAGCGAGAAGGATTTTTCTTGAATCTCTCATAAACAACATGTGGTGATGTAGGGGTTGTTTTATTTTTTATTTTTTTTGGCTTTCTGACCCCAAGACTCAACTAATCTCTGCGATCCTTGGAGAGTCTTTGGCCACTCAAACTTTCCTCCTCGCCGTGCATTAAAACAATATAAACACGTCCTCTTCCAGGCAGATTCGTAACATCTTTAGTTGATTGGAACTTCTTAATTATTGCCCTGATGGTGGAAATGGGGATTTTTTTTTAGCTATTTTCTTACAGCCACTTTCTATGTTGTGAAGCTCAACAATCTTTTGCTGCACATCAGAACTATATTCTTTGGTTTTACTCATTGTGATGAATGATTAAGGGAATTTGGCCTTTGTGTTCCCTCATATTTATACTCCTGTAGAATTTCATGCTCCTAGTCACCCTGGTGTGCTAAAAAACATAAATATTAATGGGAATATACTTCAGAGATATTTTACTCATAAGAATTTCTAGGGGTGCCAATAATTGTGGCCAACGTATTTTGGAGAAAAGCATTTATTTTATAATGTGAGTTTCCCCCAACCTTCAATTGTTTTATTTCAATGAAAGGTTAGAACTTTGTAATTTTTTTGAATGAAAGATCAAAAGGATAAACAATGCAGATTTATTTTCACAGCCACCTTTGCTCATATTTACCAAGGGTGCCAATATTAGTGGAGGGCACTGATATATTTTGATAATATGTAGAAATCAAAAATAATAATAATAAAGTATTTTTTCACGCCAAGTATGCATTTTTTAATAATCGATGACATTATGGACTAATTATTTTATTGCTAATGAATATGAATAATAATATAATGCTAATGAAAATATTAATTAATAAAATGTCAGCGTCAATGAACAATAAAATAAAAATACAAAAATATATTTCAAAAAATCTAATTCTCGAGACTTTCACCTAAGAAATAGGTCTTTAAAATGTTTTATGAAATATTTTATCCTTTTTTATGTCACACAAACAAACAAACTTAAAAATAGAAGATTGGGGATGTTGCTAAACTTTCAAACAAATCAAGTGTTTACATAATGTGATCCATAAAGTGTTAACAAGTACAACTCAAATCGGATTGTGCCAAACAGGCAAATACAGTATATCAGGGCTTGGATCTTTAAATAGAGAATGCAACCTTTAAACACAACCTTTCCGTTTTCCTGCCAGGGGAAAAGACAGGGATGACATTGCAACACAGCATCCACAACAACAGGAAACCGTAAGGGAAGTCAACACTTAACAGTTGTAGGCAACAGAATTCCTGTCATGGTACTGAGAGGTACACTGTTTAGCTTTCTGAGCAAATTTATTAGTCTATGCTGGCCAACTACATGAGGACTCTACGTTCCCACACAGAATATAGCAACTGCCTGAGATCCCATCAAAACCACCATCCTAAAAAGGACTGGAGTCATTATAACCCCAGAATTAGAGCATGTCAAACAGGCTGATGCAGTAACCAAGAATAATTATGATAATTGGTTAGCGGTGTCAGATGGTACCAGATGAAGGCAGATTTTGAAACCTCTGTACACAACTGCACAAGCACAGCTGGACGAAGCATTATAAGCCATTACGGATAATTGTTTCATACATTTATACCTGACACATGTAGGATTAAATGCAACATCATCTAATTTAATTACAATTTAAGTGGTTTATGAGAACATCATGTGTGCTTTTTTTTATTTGGCCCACTTTGCTGCAGCCAAGCCCTTCATTGCAGACATGTTGTTTAATTTTTTACATTAATATTTTATGTTCACAGACAAAACACTAGTGTTAAACCAGTATTTGTTTTTCAATGTCAGATGCTGATAACTATAAAAACGGATTTTAAAGTCACCATGAAATCCTTATTTTTTTATGGAATATTGCATTTATTATTATTAAATGAATTCTCTGTGCATATCATTTTTTTTAATTACATTTTTTATGTTCTCGTAATCCTTAACCTAAAATAATTCTCCCTCTTGCAGCGACATCTCTTCATTGATGATGTGTTTACTGGTGCGAGGGCGGGGCAACCTGTCACTCACATGAGATCCACCAATAGCAAACCACAACCATCAAACCGCATCCAATCAATCCAACGTCCCGCCCTACACATCTTGTTGCAGAAGCAGTTTCACTCAGATTACATCACAATAGGGAAGAAAAGACTATTGCAACTTCTGTTTCATGCCGATTTTAAGCAATATTTGCAACTTGTAATTCATAACAAAAAACCCCCTACAATATCCATTGACAAGGCCGTTGAAAAGTGAGTGTGAAAAGTGAGAGAGTTCATGCTTGACTTAATCAGGCAAGCAGCTACAGATATAATTTGATGCAAATATTGGATAATTTATCAGCTTATATCAGTAAAACACTTGGTCCATCTGACCAAAAGCAGATTCAGAAAAGAATAAGTCAGCATAAGCAATTCAACATTTATCAAAATAAGTATGTGCACAGGAATACTCCAAAATCAGAATGAGTATATTCTGCTAAATGTAAGAAAAACAGTACCTTCCTTGTGTCAAACATGCGTTATTTCAATAGTTTGTTTTTCCCACTTAGAGTGGGAAATATACCAATATCTTTCAAGTAAACCACAGCAATAAGTTTGACTTAATATAAGTAAAAAGTTCTCAAGTAGGCCTTAAGTAATCAGACGGTCAGGAATAAAATAAGAACTTATAAACAAATGAAATGGGACAAATAAAGACAACATAAAGATACAGATACAAACAGTGCTTTAAGTTGAAGTGCTGTTTTTCCCCGTTATTGTTGTTTGGTTAACATTAAGGACACAGACAGGAGCGGGTAGCCTATAGACTATATTAGATTGCTTTCACTTTAAGACCTTCAGTAATGCGCAGATCCAACACTGACACACGTCCCAATCTTGTCCAATATGGACATAGGCATAATTATGTGTGTATTTGATCGTTCAAGGGCAATAAGCATAAATAGAACACATTCGGTCCGTGTGTAAGAATCCAATTGAGGTCGTTGTTTACATCGCTTTTATTAACTCTTTTTTAGTGCATTCATAATTTTTATTTGGTAATTCATCCACCTTGGGTATCTTTGCCCGGTCCTTAGCGCTTATGCGAGACGGCAGGTGAAAAACTAAATGATTCGCCTTCGCTCTCACGACCGTGGACGAACTGGAGAACTATTAGCTGAAGAATAAAACCTGTTTTATGTGTCTGTGGTACAATCAGAAAGAGATTGGCTGTAATATATGATGCCTGTTGCTCTTATTTGTAGTCGTAATACAGCGAATTACATTTGGACTAGGGAAAGAAAGAACTACAACACCTCGGAATAAAAACAAACAAACACGCACACATTCTAAAGCGACCTAAAATTTTGATTTGGAAATGTTTGGCTTTTTAAGACCCCGCGGAAACCCTGCTATAGGCATGTGCCAGATGTGTTTTCAGATCAGAATATCGGCTTAATCAGTTTAATGCATTACACAATTTTTAATATGGCCATATTTCGATTAATATTGGTATATGGATCAGATAGTAAACTACACGTCAGTGAAAATTCTATTTAGAACTCCACTGTCATGGTTGGAGAATGTGGGGGCCCTTCCTGAGGGAGCAAAGGAAATGACAGAATTCCATGTGCAATTCTATCTGTTGGTAAAGCTTTTCTAATCTAAAGCAGATGTTTGCCACAGTTAGGCTACTTTAGAGGTTTTAAGACAGTCATTTACTCAGACCTCAAGCAGAGCAAAAGCACAGTATGCTGATTTTAGAATAAAAAACTGTACGAGCCAGAGACTTGCCACCAAAAACACCACATTTACACTGCTAGCAACTCGACCAAATTAAAAGGTATATTCTAGCTTTTAATAGCTGGTCTACACTGCCTCAGTTGCGTCGCGTTTTTAAGATGGCGTTACATTAAAAATGGAGATTATTAAAACAACTTAATAAATAAAAATACGCCGCGCGTGCTGTTTCATTCAATTGCGCAAGTGTTTCTAAACGCAAAAACGCGTCTCACGCGAACGCCAGTGACGCGTCGCGTCGCGTGCTTGCAGTGTAGATTTGGTGTAAAGCGAACGAATGTGAAAAATGTCATATTCTCATTTACTCACCACGTAGTTGTAAATCGCTATGGTTTATAAAATGCTTATATGTTTTGGACAGATCTGAATTTTTGACTTTTCCTCCAGAGGAACAGATGTAATCCAGTAAGGACGCTTCACTGATTTCGCCCATCTCTGACAGGGAACTGGAAATAAACTAATTTGACAACAGATGAGCTCTAGTCGTGATGGCTTCTTGAAGATGCTGAAGCATGGCTTTGCTGGAAGCCAAGCTAATTACTGAAGAAGAAAAGTGTACAGAGGCTGGCCAAGTTTACTCCACCCAAATCTGCAGAGAGAACCTCCCACAGTTAACTCTTTGTGCTCTGAGTGAAGACTAGAAAAGAGAATTAATAAAGGATAAATAAACGGCTTAAAGGGATAGTTCACCCAAAAATGGAAATTACCCCATGATTTACTAACCCTCAATCCATCCTAGGTGCATATGACATTCTTCTTTCAGACGAATACAATCAGAGTTATATTAAAAAATGTCCTGGCTCTTCCAAGCTTTATAATGGCAGTGAATGGGAGCCACAAATTTGAATCTCAAAAAAGTGTATCCATCCATTATAAAAGTAATCAACACAGCTCTGGGGGGGTTAATAAAGGCCTTCTGAAGTGAATTGATACTTTTGTGTAAGAAAAAAATCTATATGTAAAACTTTATCAAATAAAAAGTTCATCTGGTATGGTGGAAGCTAGATATTTTACTTTATAACATGTTAAATATGGATATTTTTCTTACACAAATGTATCGACTCACTTTTACTTACTTTTATAATGGATGGATGCACTTTTTGGGCTTCAAATTTTGGGCTCCCATTCACTGCCATTATAAAGCTTGGATTAGCCAGGACATTTTTAATATAACTCCGATTGTATTCGTCTGAAAGAAGAATGTCATATACATCTAGGATATTATATATATAGGCTAAATAAAATATTAAAAATATAAATGTATAATATGTAAAAATAAATAATATAAAAGTAATTGTAAAATATCTCAATATAAAACTAATTTATAAAACCTAATTTTTATGTGTTGCATGCTACTAAAAGATTCTACAGTGACAACTTAGCCCATATAGTTTACACTGACTCTTGAGATAAGGGACAAAACATGTTTTAGATGTTAAAAAATAAAAACTAACTCTACATTATTAAAAACGGGTATTTTTGTAGACAAAGGTCTCAGATAATGAACCATGTAAGGGAACAGGTTTTTTCTAAAAAAATATATTTATTCAGTCCATAACTTAATTTGTCAACTCCATCAGACACACTAAAAAGCATGCTAATTTAATTTAATCTACCCAAAAACAATGTACAATTTTCAGTTATGTAATACTGGTGTTCGGTAAAGGAGCTACGTCATAAAATACATTCTCTGCTTATTTTTAATTTTTTTTTCTCACACTATTATTAACAACCCAGTTTCTAAATTCCTTAATTCTCCTCCCTCCTTTTAATATTAAACATACACTCACCTAAAGGATTATTAGGAACACCTGTTCAATTTCTCATTAATGCAATTATCTAATCAACCAATCACATGGCAGTTGCTTCAATGCATTTAGGGGTGTGGTCCTTGTCAAGACAATCTCCTGAACTCCAAACTGAATGTCAGAATGGGAAAGAAAGGTGATTTAAGCAATTTTGAGCGTGGCATGGTTGTTGGTGCCAGACGGGCCGGTCTGAGTATTTCACAATCTGCTCAGTTACTGGGATTTTCACTCACAACCATTTCTAGAGTTTACAAAGAATGGTGTGAAAAGGGAAAAACATCCAGTATGCGGCAGTCCTGTGGGCGAAAATGCCTTGTTGATGCTAGAGGTCAGAGGAGAATGGGCCGACTGATTCAAGCTGATAGAAGAGCAACTTTGACTGAAATAACCACTCGTTACAACCGAGGTATGCAGCAAAGCATTTGTGAAGCCACAACACGCACAACCTTGAGGCGGATGGGCTACAACAGCAGAAGACCCCACCGGGTACCACTCATCTCCACTACAAATAGGAAAAAGAGGCTACAATTTGCACGAGCTCACCAAAATTGGACAGTTGAAGACTGGAAAAATGTTGCCTGGTCTGATGAGTCTCGATTTCTGTTGAGACATTCAGATGGTAGAGTCAGAATTTGGCGTAAACAGAATGAGAACATGGATCCATCATGCCTTGTTACCACTGTGCAGGCTGGTGGTGGTGGTGTAATGGTGTGGGGGATGTTTTCTTGGCACACTTTAGGCCCCTTAGTGCCAATTGGGCATCGTTTAAATGCCACGGCCTACCTGAGCATTGTTTCTGACCATGTCCATCCCTTTATGACCACCATGTACCCATCCTCTGATGGCTACTTCCAGCAGGATAATGCACCATGTCACAAAGCTCGAATCATTTCAAATTGGTTTCTTGAACATGACAATGAGTTCACTGTACTAAAATGGCCCCCACAGTCACCAGATCTCAACCCAATAGAGCATCTTTGGGATGTGGTGGAACGGGAGCTTCGTGCCCTGGATGTGCATCCCACAAATCTCCATCAACTGCAAGATGCTATCCTATCAATATGGGCCAACATTTCTAAAGAATGCTTTCAGCACCTTGTTGAATCAATGCCACGTAGAATTAAGGCAGTTCTGAAGGCGAAAGGGGGTCAAACACAGTATTAGTATGGTGTTCCTATAAATACTTTAGGTGAGTGTATATCACCAATGTTCTTAGGTAATTAAGACACAATATCATGTAGTTCCATTGATGTTTTAACATTTATACACAATAAATTGACAAAGGAATAAGACATTTCTTTCAAAATTAACAAAAAACTTTACCTGACGGTGTAAAATACTGATGAAGTTGACAAATACTGACCGTGTTGACAAAGGTTGAGCTGAGGCCAAATATACAGTATATGTAAATAAAATCATGAAACAGCATTAGAAGAATTCCCCATGTGCAAAAAAAGTATTAAATCTGCATCTGTCAACCATCAGACATAAAACATGACGGAGTTGACGTCTGACGGAGTTGACAAAATATAATTTTTTTCCACCTTAACCACGTGTTGTACAGTGGAGCAATTTAGTTTTTTCCTCAGTTGTAGCTGCCTTAATAAACATAAAAATGGCAAGATATTTATTTATTTAGGTTCATTCTCGTGTTACGCAGCACGTTTGAGCTTCCGCAAGAACCAATGAGGTTCATTCTTGTGTTACGCATCACGTTTGAGCTTCAACAAGAACCAATGAGGTTCATTCTCGTGTTACGCAGCACGTTTGAGCTTCAACAAGAACCAATGAGGTTCATTCTCGTGTTGCGCAGCACGTTTGAGCTTCAACAAGAACCAATGACGTTCATTCTTGTGTTATGCAGCACGTTTGAGCTTCAACAAGAACCAATGAGGTTCATTCTTGTGTTACGCAGCACATTTGAGCTTCAACAAGAACCAATGACGTTCATTCTTGTGTTATGCAGCACGTTTGAGCTTCAACAAGAACCAATGACGTTCATTCTTGTGTTATGCAGCACGTTTGAGCTTCCGCAAGAACCAATGAGGTTCATTCTTGTGTTATGCAGCACGTTTGAGCTTCCGCAAGAACCAATGAGGTTCATTCTCATGTTACGCTGCACGTTTGAGCTTCAACAAGAACCAATGAGGTTCATTCTTGTGTTACGCAGCACGTTTGAGCTTCAACAAGAAACAATGAGGTTCATTCTCGTGTAACGCAGCACGTTTGAGCTTCAACAAGAACCAATGAGGTTCATTCTCTTGTTACGCAGCACATTTGAGCTTCAACAAGAACCAATGAGGTTCATTCTCGTGTTAAGCAGCACGTTTGAGCTTCAACAAGAACCAATGAGGTTCATTCTCGTGTTACGCAGCACGTTTAAGGTTCAACAAGAACTAATGAGGTTCAATCTTGTGTTACGCAGCACGTTTGAGCTTCTGCAAGAACCAATGAGGTTCATTCTCATGTGTTACGCAGCACGTTTGAGCTTCCGCAAGAACCAATGAGGTTCATTCTCATGTGTTACGCAACACGTTTGAGCTTCAGCAAGAACCAATGAGGTTCATTCTTGTGTTGCGCAACACGTTTGAGCTTCCGCAAGAACCAATGAGGTTCATTCTCGTGTTACGCAGCACGTTTGAGCTTCAACAAGAACCAATGAGGTTCATTCTCGTGTTACGCAGCACGTTTGAGCTTCAACAAGAACCAATGAGGTTCATTCTCTTGTTACGCAGCACATTTGAGCTTCAACAAGAACCAATGAGGTTCATTCTCGTGTTACGCAGCACGTTTGAGCTTCAACAAGAACTAATGAGGTTCATTCTTGTGTTATGCAGCACATTTGAGCTTCCGTAAGAACCAATGAGGTTCATTCTCGTGTTACGCAGCACGTTTGAGCTTCAACAAGAACCAATGAGGTTCATTCTCGTGTTACGCAGCACGTTTGAGCTTCAACAAGAACTAATGAGGTTCAATCTTGTGTTACGTAGCACGTTTGAGCTTCCGCAAGAACCAATGAGGTTCATTCTCATGCGTTACGCAGCACGTTTGAGCTTCCACAAGAACCAATGAGGTTCATTCTCATGTGTTACGCAACACGTTTGAGCTTCAGCAAGAACCAATGAGGTTCATTCTTGTGTTGCGCAACACGTCTGAGCTTCAACAAGAAACAATGAGGTTAATTCTCGTGTTACGCAGCATGTTTGAGCTTCCGCAAGAACCAATGAGGTTCATTCTCGTGTGTCACGCAACACGTTTGAGCTTCAGCAAGAACGAATGAGGTTCATTCTCGTGTTACGCAGCACGTTTGAGCTTCTGCAAGAACCAATGAGGTTCATTCTCATGTTACGCAGCACGTTTGAGCTTCCGCAAGAACCAATGAGGTTCATTCTCATGCGTTACGCAGCACGTTTGAGCTTCCGCAAGAACCAATGAGGTTCATTCTCATGTGTTACGCAACACGTTTGAGCTTCAGCAAGAACCAATGAGGTTCATTCTTGTGTTGCGCAACACGTTTGAGCTTCAACAAGAAACAATGAGGTTAATTCTCGTGTTACGCAGCACGTTTGAGCTTCCGCAAGAACCAATGAGGTTCATTCTCGTGTGTCACGCAACACGTTTGAGCTTCAGCAAGAACGAATGAGGTTCATTCTCGTGTTACGCAGCACGTTTGAGCTTCTGCAAGAACCAATGAGGTTCATTCTTGTGTTATGCAGCACGTTTGAGCTTCCGCAAGAACCAATGAGGTTCATTCTCATGTGTTACGCAACACGTTTGAGCTTCAGCAAGAACCAATGAGGTTCATTCTTGTGTTACGCAGCACGTTTGAGCTTCAACAAGAACCAATGAGGTTCATTCTCTTGTTACGCAGCACATTTGAGCTTCAACAAGAACCAATGAGGTTCATTCTCGTGTTAAGCAGCACGTTTGAGCTTCAACAAGAACCAATGAGGTTCATTCTCGTGTTACGCAGCACGTTTAAGGTTCAACAAGAACTAATGAGGTTCAATCTTGTGTTACGCAGCACGTTTGAGCTTCTGCAAGAACCAATGAGGTTCATTCTCATGTGTTACGCAGCACGTTTGAGCTTCCGCAAGAACCAATGAGGTTCATTCTCATGTGTTACGCAACACGTTTGAGCTTCAGCAAGAACCAATGAGGTTCATTTTTGTGTTGCGCAACACGTTTGAGCTTCCGCAAGAACCAATGAGGTTCATTCTCGTGTTACGCAGCACGTTTGAGCTTCAACAAGAACCAATGAGGTTCATTCTCGTGTTACGCAGCACGTTTGAGCTTCAACAAGAACCAATGAGGTTCATTCTCTTGTTACGCAGCACATTTGAGCTTCAACAAGAACCAATGAGGTTCATTCTCGTGTTACGCAGCACGTTTGAGCTTCAACAAGAACTAATGAGGTTCATTCTTGTGTTATGCAGCACATTTGAGCTTCCGTAAGAACCAATGAGGTTCATTCTCGTGTTACGCAGCACGTTTGAGCTTCAACAAGAACCAATGAGGTTCATTCTCGTGTTACGCAGCACGTTTGAGCTTCAACAAGAACTAATGAGGTTCAATCTTGTGTTACGTAGCACGTTTGAGCTTCCGCAAGAACCAATGAGGTTCATTCTCATGCGTTACGCAGCACGTTTGAGCTTCCACAAGAACCAATGAGGTTCATTCTCATGTGTTACGCAACACGTTTGAGCTTCAGCAAGAACCAATGAGGTTCATTCTTGTGTTGCGCAACACGTCTGAGCTTCAACAAGAAACAATGAGGTTAATTCTCGTGTTACGCAGCATGTTTGAGCTTCCGCAAGAACCAATGAGGTTCATTCTCGTGTGTCACGCAACACGTTTGAGCTTCAGCAAGAACGAATGAGGTTCATTCTCGTGTTACGCAGCACGTTTGAGCTTCTGCAAGAACCAATGAGGTTCATTCTCATGTTACGCAGCACGTTTGAGCTTCCGCAAGAACCAATGAGGTTCATTCTCATGCGTTACGCAGCACGTTTGAGCTTCCGCAAGAACCAATGAGGTTCATTCTCATGTGTTACGCAACACGTTTGAGCTTCAGCAAGAACCAATGAGGTTCATTCTTGTGTTGCGCAACACGTTTGAGCTTCAACAAGAAACAATGAGGTTAATTCTCGTGTTACGCAGCACGTTTGAGCTTCCGCAAGAACCAATGAGGTTCATTCTCGTGTGTCACGCAACACGTTTGAGCTTCAGCAAGAACGAATGAGGTTCATTCTCGTGTTACGCAGCACGTTTGAGCTTCTGCAAGAACCAATGAGGTTCATTCTTGTGTTATGCAGCACGTTTGAGCTTCCGCAAGAACCAATGAGGTTCATTCTCATGTGTTACGCAACACGTTTGAGCTTCAGCAAGAACCAATGAGGTTCATTCTTGTGTTGCGCAACACGTTTGAGCTTCAACAAGAAACAATGAGGTTAATTCTCGTGTTACGCAGCACGTTTGAGCTTCCGCAAGAACCAATGAGGTTCATTCTCGTGTGTCACGCAACACGTTTGAGCTTCAGCAAGAACGAATGAGGTTCATTCTCGTGTTACGCAGCAAGTTTGAGCTTCTGCAAGAACCAATGAGGTTCATTCTCATGCGTTACGCAGCACGTTTGAGCTTCCACAAGAACCAATGAGGTTCATTCTCATGTGTTACGCAACACGTTTGAGCTTCAGCAAGAACCAATGAGGTTCATTCTTGTGTTGCGCAACACGTCTGAGCTTCAACAAGAAACAATGAGGTTAATTCTCGTGTTACGCAGCATGTTTGAGCTTCCGCAAGAACCAATGAGGTTCATTCTCGTGTGTCACGCAACACGTTTGAGCTTCAGCAAGAACGAATGAGGTTCATTCTCGTGTTACGCAGCACGTTTGAGCTTCTGCAAGAACCAATGAGGTTCATTCTCATGTTACGCAGCACGTTTGAGCTTCCGCAAGAACCAATGAGGTTCATTCTCATGCGTTACGCAGCACGTTTGAGCTTCCGCAAGAACCAATGAGGTTCATTCTCATGTGTTACGCAACACGTTTGAGCTTCAGCAAGAACCAATGAGGTTCATTCTTGTGTTGCGCAACACGTTTGAGCTTCAACAAGAAACAATGAGGTTAATTCTCGTGTTACGCAGCACGTTTGAGCTTCCGCAAGAACCAATGAGGTTCATTCTCGTGTTACGCAGCACGTTTGAGCTTCAACAAGAACCAATGAGGTTCATTCTCTTGTTACGCAGCACATTTGAGCTTCAACAAGAACCAATGAGGATCATTCTCGTGTTACGCAGCACGTTTGAGCTTCAACAAGAACCAATGAGGTTCATTCTTGTGTTATGCAGCACATTTGAGCTTCCGCAAGAACCAATGAGGTTCATTCTCGTGTTACGCAGCACGTTTGAGCTTTAACAAGAACCAATGAGGTTCATTCTCGTGTTACGCAGCACGTTTGAGCTTCAACAAGAACTAATGAGGTTCAATCTTGTGTTACGCAGCACGTTTGAGCTTCCGCAAGAACCAATGAGGTTCATTCTCATGTGTTACGCAGCACGTTTGAGCTTCCGCAAGAACCAATGAGGTTCATTCTCGTGTGTCACGCAACACGTTTGAGCTTCAGCAAGAACCAATGAGGTTCATTCTCGTGTTACGCAGCACGTTTGAGCTTCCGCAAGAACCAATGAGGTTCATTCTCATGTTACGCAGCACGTTTGAGCTTCTGTAAGAACCAATGAGGTACATTCTTATGTTACGCAACACGTTTGAGCTTCAGCAAGAACCAATGAGGTTCATTCTTGTGTTATGCAGCACGTTTGAGCTTCAACAAGAAACAATAAGGTTAATTCCCGTGTCACGCAGCACGTTTGAGCTTCAACAAGAAACAATGAGGTTAATTCCCGTGTTACGCAGCACGTTTGAGCTTCAACAAGAACCAATGAGGTTCATTCTCGTGTTACGCAGCACGTTTGAGCTTTAACAAGAACCAATGAGGTTCATTCTCGTGTTACGCAGCACGTTTGAGCTTCAACAAGAACTAATGAGGTTCAATCTTGTGTTACGCAGCACGTTTGAGCTTCAACAAGAACCAATGAGGTTCATTCTCGTGTTACGCAGCACGTTTGAGCTTCAACAAGAACCAATGAGGTTCATTCTCTTGTTACGCAGCACATTTGAGCTTCAACAAAAACCAATGAGGATCATTCTCGTGTTACGCAGCACGTTTGAGCTTCAACAAGAACCAATGAGGTTCATTCTTGTGTTATGCAGCACATTTGAGCTTCCGCAAGAACCAATGAGGTTCATTCTCGTGTTACGCAGCACGTTTGAGCTTTAACAAGAACCAATGAGGTTCATTCTCGTGTTACGCAGCACGTTTGAGCTTCAACAAGAACTAATGAGGTTCAATCTTGTGTTACGCAGCACGTTTGAGCTTCCGCAAGAACCAATGAGGTTCATTCTCATGTGTTACGCAGCACGTTTGAGCTTCCGCAAGAACCAATGAGGTTCATTCTCGTGTGTCACGCAACACGTTTGAGCTTCAGCAAGAACCAATGAGGTTCATTCTCGTGTTACGCAGCACGTTTGAGCTTCTGCAAGAACCAATGAGGTTCATTCTCATGTTACGCAGCACGTTTGAGCTTCTGTAAGAACCAATGAGGTACATTCTTATGTTACGCAACACGTTTGAGCTTCAGCAAGAACCAATGAGGTTCATTCTTGTGTTATGCAGCACGTTTGAGCTTCAACAAGAAACAATAAGGTTAATTCCCGTGTCACGCAGCACGTTTGAGCTTCAACAAGAAACAATGAGGTTAATTCCCGTGTTACGCAGCACGTTTGAGCTTCAACAAGAACCAATGAGGTTCATTCTTGTGTTATGCAGCACATTTGAGCTTCCGCAAGAATCAATGAGGTTCATTCTCGTGTTACGCAGCACGTTTGAGCTTCAACAAGAACCAATGAGGTTCATTCTCGTGTTACGCAGCACGTTTGAGCTTCAACAAGAACTAATGAGGTTCAATCTTGTGTTACGCAGCACGTTTGAGCTTCCGCAAGAACCAATGAGGTTCATTCTCATGTGTTACGCAGCACGTTTGAGCTTCCGCAAGAACCAATGAGGTTCATTCTCATGTGTTACGCAACACGTTTGAGCTTCAGCAAGAACCAATGAGGTTCATTCTTGTGTTGCGCAACACGTTTGAGCTTCAACAAGAAACAATGAGGTTAATTCTCGTGTTACGCAGCACGTTTGAGCTTCCGCAAGAACCAATGAGGTTCATTCTCGTGTGTCACGCAACACGTTTGAGCTTCAGCAAGAACCAATGATGTTCATTCTCGTGTTACGCAGCACGTTTGAGCTTCTGCAAGAACCAATGAGGTTCATTCTCATGTTACGCAGCACGTTTGAGCTTCTGTAAGAACCAATGAGGTTCTTTTTCGTGTTACGCAGCACGTTTGAGTTCCACAAGAACCAATGAGGTACATTCTTATGTTACGCAACACGTTTGAGCTTCAGCAAGAACCAATGAGGCTCATTCTTGTGTTATGCAGCACGTTTGAGCTTCAACAAGAAACAATGAGGTTAATTCCCGTTCAATCTGGTTAAATCTGCTCAGTTACTGGGATTTTCACGCACAACCATTTCTAGAGTTTACAAAGAATGGTGTGAAAAGGGAAAAACATCCAGTATGCGGCAGTCCTGTGGGCGAAAATGCCTTGTTGATGCTAGAGGTCAGAGGAGAATAGGCCGACTGATTCAAGCTGATAGAAGAGCAACTTTGACTGAAATAACCACTCGTTACAACCGAGGTATGCAGCAAAGCATTTGTGAAGCCACAACACGCAC
This sequence comes from Rhinogobio ventralis, assembly GCA_039654625.1. Taxonomy (NCBI): domain Eukaryota; kingdom Metazoa; phylum Chordata; class Actinopteri; order Cypriniformes; family Gobionidae; genus Rhinogobio; species Rhinogobio ventralis. Next base: position 8,281,312 of record CM077203.1, read on the forward strand.
AACCTTGAGGCGGATGGGCTACAACAGCAGAAGACCCCACCGGGTACCACTCATCTCCACTACAAATAGGAAAAAGAGGCTACAATTTGCACGAGCTCACCAAAATTGGACAGTTGAAGACTGGAAAAATGTTGCCTGGTCTGATGAGTCTCGATTTCTGTTGAGACATTCAGATGGTAGAGTCAGAATTTGGCGTAAACAGAATGAGAACATGGATCCATCATGCCTTGTTACCACTGTGCAGGCTGGTGGTGTAATGGTGTGGGGGATGTTTTCTTGGCACACTTTAGGCCCCTTAGTGCCAATTGGGCATCGTTTAAATGCCACGGCCTACCTGAGCATTGTTTCTGACCATGTCCATCCCTTTATGACCACCATGTACCCATCCTCTGATGGCTACTTCCAGCAGGATAATGCACCATGTCACAAAGCTCGAATCATTTCAAATTGGTTTCTTGAACATGACAGTGAGTTCACTGTACTAAAATGGCCCCCACAGTCACCAGATCTCAACCCAATAGAGCATCTTTGGGATGTGGTGGAACGGGAGCTTCGTGCCCTGGATGTGCATCCCACAAATCTCCATCAACTGCAAGATGCTATCCTATCAATATGGGCCAACATTTCTAAAGAATGCTTTCAGCACCTTGTTGAATCAATGCCACGTAGAATTAAGGCAGTTCTGAAGGCGAAAGGGGGTCAAACACAGTATTAGTATGGTGTTCCTATAAATACTTTAGGTGAGTGTACAAGTCTCTTCAGGAAATTTGGACTAAACAGTTTAATTCATATGTATTTGTTTTACGATCTTCTTACGAACTTTTTGAAGCATCAAAGTGGTAGTTGCGTAGCTGTCACTGGATCAAAAAGATCTTTATTTGGGGTCCTGAAGATGAATGAAAGTACTGGTTTGGCATGACATGATGGTGAGTAATTAATGACAGAATTTTTATTTTCATTTTCATGCTAATGTTTAACGACTGGAAATGACTGGACGTTTCGGGAGGGCAACATTCCCCACTGGACACTCATTCAGCTGATAGCGGCCAGTGACACACTCCACCCTTACTTTCATTATACAGTCACACTTATTTAGCTGTGTGGATGGAGTGACCTGATAAAGATCTGGGTTTATTATCAAAAGCAACTGGTGACTTATAATTTATTTAAAAGACCATATTCAAGAACCATTGCCTATACAAGAGACCTGCACATGCTCTTCCTTTAGTTGTAGTGAGAATACAAATTTAATTTAATGTTTTATGCTATCTTTTACCGTGGCTTCAATGATTTGACATCTGGTAATCCAAAGGTATGTCAAAACCACCAGATTAATTGCAGAAATGGTAGTAAATGCAACTCGTTTACATCATAACTCGCCGGCAGCGTCTGGCACTTCCAAATAGATTTCCATTTAATTAAGTAATATGCTTGTCATTTCATTTTAATGCATTAACCCCTTCAAAAATACAATAAGCTCCTTAAGGCTGATACAATACAACAGTAATCTCTGTAAAGTTGTTTTCATAAACTGTGCCGTATGGTCACTTTCATTTTTTAAAACACCTAAGTAATGATTATGAGCTCGCAGACATATGTTATGGGACAGAATCAGAACAGAAAAACAGCTTGAATATTAAGCCAAGCAGAAGTAATTCAGAAAAACAAAAAAAAAACACCAGAAACTCTGGCCTGGTTCCTTCTAGCATAGGAATTGTGTGAACCTTATTATTAATTGTTTGTGATGCTTTGTCTGTAACAAATAATTATGACAATAAAATAACACAATTTATTATAATTAATAAAAAGACTTATAGATAATTTATATAAATTATATAAAAATAATAATTTAGAAAATTAAAAAAAAAAAACAGAAAGCTAAGGACTGGTTCCTTCTAGCAAACCTTAATGTGAGCCTTATTATTAATTATATGTTGTGCTTTTGTATTATTTATTTATATTTATTTATTTGTGGTTATAAATAATTATGATAATGAAATAATAAAAAATAAAAGAATATAAAAGTAATCCGGGAGGTGTGGGTCAGAAAATTCTGACCTGGTTCCTTCTAGCATATGAATTATGCTAATCTTATTCATGGTTTGTGATGCTTTATATCGTTTACATTTATCAATTTAATTATTTATTATTTGTGGGAATTAATAAATATGATAATTAAACAATAAAATTAATTATAATTAATATAAATTACCTATAATAACATTACTACTACTAATAATAATAATTACTACTAATAAATTATTAATAATAATAATAATAATAATAATAATAATTCAGGAAAAAAAACACCAGAAAACCAAGGGCTGGTTCCTTCTAGCATATAAATTATGTAAACCTTATTATTAATTATTTGTTGTGCTTTTTATCGTTTTAATTTTTTTATTGTTTGTTTGTGGTAACAAATAATTATGATAATAAAGTAATAAAAATTTATAAGAATAATAATAAGAATATAAAAGTAATTCAGAGAAACTCCACAAAGTTCAGACCTGGTTGCTTCTAGCAAATTAATTATGTGATATTATTATTTGTGGTGCGTTTTATTATTTATATTTTTAAAGTAATTTATTACAAATAATTATGACAATAGTGGTGGACAATAAAAAGTTGAAATATTCCATATTAATTTACAATGACCAGACTTGGGGGTGGGCTTGATTTACTTATTTACTTTTTACATCATAACAACGCCCTAGCAACCACTCAAAACACTCTAAGAATGCACTAAAACCTCCTCTTTCAGGACACTGTTTCTCCATCTCACAGATGGAGAGATATCAAACCTCAAATCAGATTCTCCATGTCCCCTCCTTGGATCAGTATACAATATTCCATGTTAACCTGATAAAAACCACTGTGCCTAATGATGCCAGATGTTGCTTGGCAGCTTTTGTGACAATACAAAGGTCAATCGGCGTATAATGGTGCCGTGCGACATGAACGGGCTGATGGGAGGCAGCTGTTCTCATGGTGAGACACTCCATATGGCCTGCGCTTGTCGCGGGGCCTTTTCGCACAGCGGAAAACCTAGTAAACATGCCTCGGTTCTCATTTCCCCTTTACTCCCTCATTCAAACACAGCCTAAATCCAATCACCTAGGCCTCTAAAGAGGATGATGTTGATTAAAGAGAACTCAGAGAACAGTGTTCTCACTAACACACTGGCATTCACCGTCACATGAGCGGAGAAACACAGTCAGCGAGGCTTACAGAGGAGATTGTTTAGACAGACAATGGTGTCTACCTGATTTTAATCCCAGAGCTGCAGAGAGTGCTGGGATTGGCGGCGTTTAATAAAGGAAAGTGCTCTCGTAATCTGGATTTGCCAAAGTGCCCTTTTGTGTTAATCAGACAATTTTTACAGGATGCTTTATGACATCTGTCACAAGGAGAAGCAGGAGTTCATGATCGCTTGTGTTGGACTTGGTGACAGATCTAAAATACAATATCTCAGCTAAAATATCCAAATTAAATTAGTTATTTATTGAGTTCTCAAGGAGTACATTATGCATCAGAACTGCATTTTAGAGACATTTTTTAATTGTTAAAAAATATATTTAGCAAATCATTCTTCAGTGTCACATAATCCTTCAGAAATCATTCTAATATACTGTTTTGGTGCTTAAGAAATATTTCTTCATATTATTATCAATGCTGAAAACATTTGAGATGCTTAATATTTTTGTGGAAACTGCAATACACGATTTTCCACCATGATACACAGATTTTTTGGGATTCTTTGATGAATAGAAAGATCAAAAGAACTGAATTTATTTAAGTGTCACTTTTAATCACTTTAATGCCTGCTTGCTGAATGAAGTATTAATTTCTTTAAAAAAAAATAAAAATAAATCTAATCCCTAATTTTTGGAATATGTACCTATCTGTCTATGTATATTAGACAGGGGATCAGGAGATACATACTGTACAATGAGGATGCACATACTCGCACAAACAGAGCAGCTAATCGACTCAGGTTGTAATTACTTTTGTGTTGCAGCGAAAATCTGCATTTTTATAATTAAAGTCCAGTGTATCAGCGATGATGCATAATAAACTACTTCTAAAATGGAGGATTACATTGATAAACCCCAGAAGGCCAGATGTGGCAATTGGGGGGAGGTTGGTGGTAGTTGGGGGGGGGGGGGGGGGGGGGATCCAGCAAATCTAGGATAGGATTAAAAGAGAAAATCCCACGGGCCAGAACGTTGCCTTTTCCATGAGGATTAGGGTCTTGTGTGGAGTCAACATGCTGTAATCCACCGATTAGCTGATATAATCACCTGTAAATACACCTTGGCCCCGCACACATCCCAGAATGCCAACCGCTGCCGAGCACAGACGGGGAATGAGTTAAGACCAACCCAGTTTCAAGCTCAGAAAGATCTGAAAAAGATGCCAAAAAAAAAAAAAACATTCATCTCATGAAACTAAATGGGAAATGTAAATACACAGCAGAGCATCCCATCTTGTGTTTATGTTTCTATAAAACACATTCAGAATGGTTGACGTCTGCTGGGTGTAACGCATGATTAATCAAATTCGTCCTGTGTTTGATTACATGTGGCTTTTCCACCTTTTTTATTTTTAAAGGAATAGTTCACCCGAAAATGAAAATTCTGTCATAATTTACTCACCCACACGTCTTTTCAAACCCATATGAATGGAGCGGTTTAGTCCAAATTTTTAGAAGAGACTCGATCGATGAACAGATTGAATTTAGGCTTTTATTCACATATAAACATTAATCAACTCACACATCAGTTGCGGTAAACGGAAGCTCAAGCACGTTTGAGCTTCCGTTTACCACAACTGATGTGTGAGTTGATGAATGTTTTTTTATATAATTGAGTCAGAAAATTTGGACTAAACCACTCAATTCATATGGATTCGTTTTATGATCTCTTTATGAACTTTTTGAAGTGTCAAAGTGGTATTTGCGTAGCTGTCAATGGAGGGACAGAAAGCATTCAGATTGCTTCAAAAATATATTTATTTGTTGCTCGATATTGCAAACTGGTATTTCTTACCGTGTTAACGGTCTACATCAAGTCAATGCTCAAGTGGTTAGTAGTTGTAGTTATGGATTTAGATCACTGCAAGTAACTGTTTAGATTATACAGCTTCATACTGTAGATATTTTAGATTGCAATGTTTGATTGTCCTGCTGCTGGAAAAACCTGACAAAAGAAATACCCAGCAATACTGAGATGATTAATAGTCATCACTCACTAACCTCAATGTCTTTCTTTTAGAACTATTAAAGTTTAGCATGTAATTAAAACTCCTCAAATACTAAATATGCTGTGAAAACTAATAACGTTTCCCTAAAATCTAAAGTAGCATTACCTTTATAAAACAGTGTAAGTTAGCCGCGTGTTCACTGCAGTGCTTGAAATCCTTAACTTTGACTCGGTAGTTCTCTCTAGTGGTCATAGTGTGGATTTACACTTTTTGTCTGAAAAGTTTAGTTTTCTGTATTCATAGAAGAACATCAAGATGACCTACAGGGTTCCTCAAATCCGGCCCTGGAGGTTTAAAATATATAGGCTAATATAAATATCTTTCCCTCCCTCTTACAGCAACATCTCTTCTCTGGTGATGTGTTTACATGAGGGCGGGACAACCAGTCACTCCCATGAGATCCACCAACAGCAAACCACAACCATCCAATCAATTCCCCATGGACAAAAATCAAGTCCCGCTCTACATTTTTTCTTGTTCGAGAAGCTGTTTCACTCGTATACATATAGCGTAGACAAGACTATTGCAACTTCCATTTCATGCCGACTTTAACCTCCTGGGACCCAGGGATAGAGTTGTGTCCACTGTAGAGGACAGATTTTAGTGAGTTTCTCTGACACCATACGTGTCACAATTATCCTGTAAAGAGCACATTCAGGGCTTTTCAGAGATACCAAATGTTTGGAGGTTTCACCTTGACAACAACTTCTCCTTGCTCTTTAAAAATGACTGATATTAATTTAGTGAGCAAATGTAGCACTCTTATTGAAATATATTTTTTAATTTTCATTTAAATCAAAATTGTTTGTCAAATCAACATCTCAGGAAATGTTATGGGGTTTCTAATCAAAATATGACTTTGTTACAAAACAGGGCATTGATTTCAAACATGTCCACTGTGGACACCAGGATCATAGTTCACCCAAAAATGGAAAATGACCCCATGATTTACTCACCCTCAAGCCATCCTAGGTGTATATGACGTTCTTCTTTCAGACGGCGTTATATTAAAATATGTCCTGGCTAATCCAAGCTTTATAATGGCAGTAAACAGACGGTCTGCCAGAAGCTAGATATTTTACTTTATAACATGTTAAATATGGATATTTTGTTTTACAAAAACCCATAGATTCACTTCAGAAGGCCTTTATTAACCCCCCGGAGCTGTGTGGATTACTTTTATAATGGATGAATGCACTTTTTGGGCTGCCATTATAAAACTTGGAAGAGCCAGGACATTTTTTAATACAACTCTGATTGTATTCGTCTCAAAGAAGAATGTCGTGTACACCTAGGATTGCATGAGAGTGAGTAAATCATGGGGTAATTTTCATTTTTGGGTGAACTATCCCTTTAAGCTAGAGGATGTCAACAGAGCAGCCAACATGAATGAAAGCTTTTTCTAGCCCACAGATACAACTCATCGTAATATTTGTTAAAAAACATTTGTCAAAAGCATTATCATTTTAACCTTTATTTAATTTAATTTCTACTTCTAGAACTTACTGCACTTGTAATGTTTTGCATTGAAATATTAAGGAAAATCACTGTCTAATAATTCACATCAAACTCAGCAAATACTGAAAGATGTCTTTTATTTTGGAAAGACATTTAAGGAACACTCCCTCACATGGGAAAACAACATTATTTTGGTTCTTAGCAGATTTCAAAATTAACAACAAATGACAATAAACAAATTAAGACGACAAAACAAAAAAGTACAACCGTGAAGTGAAAGGATACTATTATAGACCACGTTTTATATATAAAACAAAGCAAGCTCAATAAATATGACAAACACAAAAAGCCTAATAAGTAAACATATAATACACCATATTTACTTTGGGCAGGGTGTTTTTTTGTTCAGAAAGGGAGTTCAGAAGGACTTGGTTTTAGTAAAGCACCAGGCAGTTTCAGTTTACCCTTTCAGGTAACAGCAGTGAGATCATAAGCTTAGAAAACAATAAATCATCAATATATATGTTAACATTTGAAAACTAAACACCCTATTCAGTGTCAGATGATCTGTAATAAGTGCTCCTCAAGGGTCAAGTGACGCTCTCTGAATCCTTAAACGTTATGAACCAAAATACAGATTTTTTTTTCAGTCTGTTTACCTTTAATGAAACATCTGCTGAAACATTTTAGATATTATTTATGCATTAACTTGACCAACACAACACAATATACAGTAAGGGGTTCAAGATGCACATGTATAACTTAAATAAGCCGCGCCAACCTAAAGATTTATTCATATAAAGCAGTTGCGTGACAGAAATATTCACTCCATCCTGTCAAATGAACATAACACTGGTCCTAAAGTAATGTGTAACGTGCCTTTAGTGGCTACTCAAGTTATCTGAAGTTAAACAGTGATTTGGTTTAGGTCAAGATCTATAGCTCATTCAGTCATACACACATGCACATATGGATTCACACACTCTCTCATTCATAAACTCACACACACAGTCACATCCAGTAGTGCAGTTAACGTGAATCGCCTGCATCCTCTGTCAAAATATTCTTAGAAAGGGTCCTTTTTACAGAAACATTCTTAGAAAGAAAACAGGGCAGTGAAGGAATCTGTTTTATTCTCATTTCTACTTCCTCTTACCAACCACACGACCCGTCGTAACCTGAAACGTCCCACTGTCCCACTTTTTCTTTTGATCATTTCGTCTTCGAGTTCCCGTTCTGATAACTGTACGGCCCTGCTGACCTCTTTTGAAGTTAGTTGTAGTTTTACAAAGTGCAAAGAGTTAATGAGTCTGCGCTCCTCCCCTCCCGCAGAGAAATGACAGGAAAGCTACACGATGAGGAGTCAATCCGACTGGAAGAGGGAGCGGAGAGGGCAGCTGGGGAGCTCACTGGGTTGAGTGCATTTGTGTGCCGCAATGTCGTCCCAAAACATCTGTGCCAGAAAGATGCTACACTTCTCTGGGGAGAAAGAAGACGACAAGTGTCAAAAGATTTTTTTTCCCACAACACAAAATGTTCCAATGTTAGCCCAAGACCAGCATTCCCTCTGAAGGTAGAAAAAGTGTTGGGGAAAAAAGCTAAAGATTCTTTTTTTTTTCTTAAATTAGAGCGAAATTGGTGGGTAAATCTTTTCAAATGTCAAAATAACCACTACAGCCTTTTAAACTTACTAATAAATAAATAAATAAATAAAGCATCCTAATCAATCTATTGTAATTTTTTTTATCATTCTATTTTTCTCTTTCTTTTCATGGATAACTTACCAATATAAAATTACTATCCAAGATTAATAACTGCCATCTATTGTAGTCTAATATTTTTTTATATATTATAATATATTTAGTGCTGTCAAATCGATTAATCACATCCAACATAAAAGTCTGTAAATATATAATACGTGTGTGTGTGTGTGTGTGTGTGTGTGTGTATACACCAATCAGGCATAACATTTGACCACTGACAGGTGAAGTGAATAACACTGATTATCTCTGCATAACAGCACCTGTTAGTGGGTGGGATATATTAGACAGCAAGTCAACATTTTGTCCTCAAAGTTGATGTGTTAGAAGCAGGAAAAATGGGCAAGTGTAAGGATTTGAGCGAGTTTGACAAGGGCCAAATTGTGATGGCTAGACGACTGGGTCAGAGCATCTCCAAAACTGCAGCTCTTGTGGGGTGTTCCCGGTCTGCAGTGGTCAGGATCTATCAAAAGTGTCTATCAACACATGTGAAATCTATCAATATTATTTTTATATAGATTTTATTTGATATATATTTACAAACTTTTCTGTTAGATCCGATTAATCGATTAGACAGCACTAAAATATATTAATTATATTATATTAATTAAACTGCTTTGGAACAATATATATAGTAAAGAAGAGACACACACATTTTTTGTTTTTTAATTAATATACCTTAGATACTGTATACAATAAAACACCAAGCAAAATTTGATAAATATCTTAACCTATTCTGCATTAGATGTTTTTTAGTTTCTGCACATTATCTGTTAAATCACCCAAAGCTCAAGACTGAAAAGAAACATGACACTTACGAGGCTGTGAGCGTTGAGTTGAGCACCAGTGTGGTGCGTATCCTGTAGAGTTGGGCCAGTGTGAGTTTTTTGTGCTGCTGGGATCTCTCACTGTGGCCCATTCTCTCCATGCCACTAGGGGGCGACAGCTCCCCGTCTGATGCACTGCAGGGAATCTGGTTGCTGCCAGACTCGTGTGCAATTTTGGCACGTCTCAATGTGTCCAAAAGCATGCCTGAGGGCATACTGCATGTAAGTCTGTGGCTTTCATCCGTCTCTGCATCTGTCGGGAGACACTCGTCCGATTCAGCAGGGTTGAGCTCCGTCAGGCTCCTGCTGAGCGGCGCTTCTAAATATTTAACCCTCTGCTCCCATGTGTGCCGACTTCCTGTGCAATCTGTGGCTGCCCTGGCAATGCCCTGGTTACTGTTACAATGGTGAACTGTGGACAGCAGGTTATCCTCTGAACGGGATTTGACGGCAAGTCTCTCCAAAAATGGCAGGCGACACTGGACGTGTGGTCGGCGCCTGGGCTTTAGAGACAGAGCCACTGAGTTCTGAGATCCAAATGAGCTTTTATCTTCCTCATCGTCTTCCTCTTCCACATTTCCTTGCTCCTCACCTTCTCTTTCGTCACCCGTTGTCTCCGCCTTGTCCTCCTCAGAGTCGTCTTCCTCTACCGGGGCCACTCGACTCTGTGATTCCACCACGGACTCTGGCGAGAGCGTCCCGTAGGCGCTGTCCATGGACATCGAACGGTACTGTGGGTCCAGGTCTGAGCCCTCATGACTGTCCAGATGCTGGTGTTGGGGCTGCGCTGAGAGGGAGGACAGACCAGCATCATGGTCTGAATGCACACTTAGGTCAGACTGAAGAGTAGATGGATCCAAAGATGATCCAGACTCATCCATATCCATCACTGACAAGGTTTCTGTGGAGCCATCTGATTGGCTAAAACAGAGAAACAATAATGTGAGTTAATTTAGCGTTAAACATTGCCCAACAGGTCGACTAGCTGCCAGTTTTGCTAAACAATTTTAAAAAATTAATTTAAATAAAAATATTTAAATGTATAAAATATAAATGTAATATATAAAAATTATATATTATAAATGTATATAAAGATATAATTTAAAATATAAAATATTAAAATGTAATATGAAAGTGAAATATAAAATATTTATTAAAATATGAATAAACTAAATGTTATTAAAATAAAATGTTTAAAGTAAATGTTCAAATAAAAATAATTTAAAAAATGGACTAATTAAAATAATACAATTGTTTAAATTAATTTTATAAAAAATATATATTATTAATGTATATAAATATATAATATTAAATATTAATGTAATGAAATACTGATACATTCATAAAAGATAAAAAACCTGTTAACATTTATATATTACTTAAATGTAAAAATATTATTTATTAAAATATGAATTATTAAAGTAATTTTATATAATTATATAAATGTATATAAATATACAATATTAATGTAATGAAATATGAAATATTATTTATTAAGAAAATTATTAAAATAAATTAATGTATTTAAAAAATAAAATAAAATGTAATAAAATACATTTATAAAAGATAAAAAAATACTTAACATTTATATATTACTTAAATTATAAATAATTAAATGTAAAAATATTATTTATTAAAATATTAACTCTTAAATTAATTCTATTAAAATAATGTATTTATTAAAACTTAAAAATAAATATAAATTCAATTCAATATTTAATAAAAAAATAAAACGGTTCAACAAAATTAAAATAAAATACCTATTGCTCGGATCTTTGAGTCTGAGGTGAGGTGAACTGGCCGTGGAGTTACAGCTGTCCTCGTCTTCCTCCTGATTTTCCTCTAGTCTTTTCTTCAGACAAGCCTTCTGTCGGCGAGCTTCCTCTGACCGCAGCCGCTGCAGTTGATTCTAAAATGCATGCACAAAATAGCTAAATCAGCAAACTTATCTAGCAAGGACTGAGAGAACACATCAAATGGTTTAGAATATCAGAAATGTCAAACAGAGATCATTATTGCTAAGGCACGAGTATGATTTTACCTGGACATTGCAAATTGCATCAGTCCAGCTTCGCCCCTGGGTGGCGCTGTTGGCCTGGAAAGAGTAGGCAGCCACAGCGCTCTTGAACTCATTGAGGTAGATGAGAACAAATGAGCCTAGGACAAGACAAATACAATACAATCAGATAATAATTATTAATACACTTAAACCTAAAATTTTATCAAGAAATGTCTTCATGTAAAATGCAATATTAATAATAATATTAGTTATTATTTAAAAAAAATTATATTTGTCTAAATTGCATATTTGTTGTGGAAAAGGGATATTGTACCAATGAGATTTCAAACTAATGTAATACAAAATATTTTGATGTGATGTTGTTAAGGATGATGTCTGATTGGAGCAAAACATGGGAGAGATTGAGAGTGATCTCATTGCCATATTAAAAGATTACTATGCTTCACAATATGGTCTCTTAAGATCCCATGCTGCCGTTTCTGCTCATTTGTCATATTAAACGTAAATGTAGAGCGCTATTAAACTGGGTTGAGTCTGCTCACCTGTGTCTTTGAGCTCTCGGCAAACCACATTATGCAGGAGGAGAGGCTGTCGGATCACTTTCACCTTCTCTAAACGCTTCGCTGGTTTAGTGATCAGCAGCAGATCAGTGAAAAGGAAGCAGTAAACATCCACCTATACAAGAAAAGATATATTTCAAACATGAACACAGGCAGTATTAACAGGACTGTTATCATGGACCGGCTACAGTTCATCATTTTAAAAACCAACTACATTGCAAATGTTTCCAGATATTCCCCAAATTCTTCAAATGCACGTGAAATTTGGAGGGATTCATGTTGATTTAATCTGAACTAACCCTGCTGTCTTTGCCCTCTTTCATGCGGAGCGCCCCCTCCAGGTGCAGTTGCCTGGTCTCTTCTGATGCCGTGTCAATCATCGGTGCCATCAGGTCAATTCGGCTGAACTCCTTTAGAGCCTGTAGACATGGGAGTTAAACAATACATAAATCATAGCCTGCTCAAACCAAAACCAAATTTCCACACTGGCATGATTTATCCTTTTTTATTTCAGAGGCTATTATTTCTACCTTCTCCACCTCCTCGCTGGCTCCCTCCACGGCCTCGTACGACTCCACTCGAGCCGAAATGGCGGCCAGTTTCTGCTGCTCCTGACGCTGTCTCATCTGAGAGTCCACACTGTTAATGAAGCTCTCCACACACACCACCTGAAGACATTGACAAGTATCCAGATGAATACAACAGATAAACATCAAGATATATATATTTTTTGTGAATGTTCAAAATTGTCGAACCATGCTGTTGAGTGCGTCTCTGGAGATTTGGTCTTCAGTTTTTTTCAGGATGGTCTTCAGGAGCAGAGGGTATTTGGTGAGTCTCTGGTGCGGTTTGGCTAGCATGTCCATCAGCTTCAGACGGTTACACTGTTTATTTGTTTCTGCCCACTGTGAAGATAAGAAATGCAATGATTACAAGCTAAATTTAGATCATATACATTTTTTTTTTGCCTTTACATTTTACTCCTCATCGTGATGTAGATCTTAAAGAGTTTGTTGTCTATATAAGATGAATAACTACCATTCTATATAGTCTAATTTTTTAATATAATATTAAAATATAAGATATATATATAATATTACATTATATTATAAAACATATATTGTTATTAAAATAATAAAAATAAAAATATTTTCTGTAAACCTGCTTTGGATCAATCTATATTGTAAAAAGAGTTTACAATATTAAACAAATTTAATATCAAGGTTGAGTGATTGCCAGTGTTACAAGAAAATTTTTATTTATTTAATAAAAAAATAAAAGCTAAACATATAAATACATAAATTACATTATATTACATATATATTATAATTACTGTTTTCTATTTTCTGTAAACCTGCTTTGAAAATTTATTTTTTTAAAAGAGCTACAGAAATTGGATGGATGGATTTGGATGGGTGGATGTATTGACTGCTTGTTTGGTCGCAAACTCCTCACCGTGATGTAGATCTTGAAGAGTTCGTTGTCTCTCAGCATTGAGCGCATGTATTCCATACAGCTCTCCTCCTCCATGCAGTACCGGATATATGGCTGGAACCTGGATGCAAACTATCCACACAAACAAAACAATTAACTACTTGACCAGAAGAAAAAAACCCTCTATTGAACAAAGATGTAAAGATATATATGTAAAGATATATATGTAAAGATGTAAAGATATATATATATATATATATATAAATAATCTTTACATCTTTTTGCAAGATTTTTTATTATTTATTTTTTTTAAACTCACCGTACTAAACCCCTGCTGCAGGTCCGTGGGGTCGATCAAGCTCCGTGTGTTTCGTGCTTTCTGCAGCGCCGGAAACATGACTTGAACCCACAGCGTTGAGTGCAGATGTACAATGTCGTGGATGTTGCTGAATAGTCGCACAGGCTCAACTTCGCCCAGGAGACTGTTGTCCTGTAGATTTAGCAGGCCGCACAGGAACAGCTGCACAGACAACAGAACACACTTTAAAAACAACATCAAATGGCATTTGCAATGCATTTAGCTTTCATAATATGACATGTTTCTGATTAAATGCAATATTAGTAGGAAATAACGTATTGATACTGGTCAATATTATATGACTATAAAAAAAGTTTCTCAATAACATTTATTTAGAAAGACAATAAATGCAACCTTAATTTGAAGTCTTTACTGAAAAACGGGGGTAAGAAATAATCAAGAAAAATGTCTCCTTACATCAGTAATGACCCTGAGTTTCTTGATGTACGTAGCCTCGGTTTGGATCAGTTCCCATATTGCCTCTTGCTGTTGAAACTGGCGTCTACTTAAACTCTGAAAACAGGCAGAAAAAAAGTCACGAGTTTGCACTAATAATCCCATGGGATTATGTCCCATGGCAGAAGATCAGTTGCAGTGTGTCAGTACCTCAGGGTCATCCAGCAGTTGCCTCCAGCTGTCCTCAAGAGTCAGGTTTGGCTCCTCCTCTTCCTCCTCCCAGGAATCGTGGTGGAAGGCGAGCTGAGAAGGAACCTTGGGCAGACCGAACTGTGTGTACGCCTGCAACTTCGTTTGAAGCAGCTCCACACGGTCCACGTCCTAAGAGGGAAATAGAGAAAATTGAAATCCTCTTTCTGGATGGATGGATGGACGTATAGACGTATAGATAGAGTGATGGATGGATAGAGGGATGGATGGACGGACAGACGTATAGATCGATAGACTGATGGATGGATGGACTGATGGATGGATGGATAGATTGGTGGATGGATGGATTCCATGGTATCTAGATATCCCAAAACCACAATAATTTCCATACTAGTCTATTTTTTGATAGAATCCTTTTAAATCAACAAAGCAACTATAAAGAGGCCCTAACATTAACAGTTTGTGATTTAGCAAAATCCCAAAACAATTCCCATCAGCAGACCACCAACAACCGGCAGACAGCTGAGGCGCTGCCTTCTATTCAAACAAAACACCCCCGGCAGGGTTTATGACACCTTACAGACACCCCTTTCACTAAACGCCACCTTCTCTTTACCCTCATAATTAAAGCCCATCCATTCATGTCAGTGACGCTCTCTCATGGCCCGTGTGCCACTGGGGCTATTGTCCTGTAACGGGATGGCCAGTGTACTTATGACAACGAGTATTTAGCATAGAGTGCTTCCAAACAATAGAGCCCAGACACAGATGGACTATAGGCTGCCTGTAGTGGTCACTGGAGATGGATGTTTGGCCCTAGTTAACCCTTCTTTTGTGGAGTCCCAGTGGGACACAAGAACAGCCCCTTGTCTGTCTTCTTTGGGGGTTTCATGGCTGATTGTGAAAAGGATGGAAGTGTGAAAATGACAGGTGAGTGACAGCTTAGTCATGCATCTGGTTTAAATGCAGGACGAAACTTATCTGGGGGGGATTTTGTTTGTTGTATTGATTTTGTCATTATTAAAATGCTAGAGGAAATAGTCAAACTATAAAACTATATACATAAGAAGTGGAATCAGCCGCTTAGTTATGGTTTCTCTAGTTCATCTTTATATGATTTATCATTTATTCCTGTGAAAAGCAGGATTTTACTCTAGTCTTAAGTATCACATGATCCTTCAGAAATCATTCTAATATGCTGATTTGCTGCTAAATTATATCTTTACATGAGATCTTTTTTTTGTAATGGGAAAAATCACACCACGAAAAGTTGCACCACTAGACTTCCTGATGTTTCGAAGATGGTGGAGATAGGGTGGGAGAGTTTACCTTTCCAGATCCAGCACCGAAGAACACGCTGATCCGACTGGTGGCGCGGTTCTTCCAGTTGTCGGGTCCAGCGGCCACACCGGGCAGTGAACCTCCCGGAGCCAGGGTGTCCGGGCACGGGATGTTGGCATCTCCCAGAAACTCCGTCATGTTCTTCCGCCGACGGGCCTGACCCTGTGAAGAGGAAGAGATGGAAGATTGTCAGATCCAGGTGGGTTGACTTTACAAATGCAGAAAGGTAAATGTTTGTGAGAAGGATAATCAACAAGTATGTCAAGGACAACAGACAGAGAAAGAAAGGGTTATCAGTAACAGTGCTATACAGAATGAGGGTGTGTGAGAGAGATTTACAAACATATTGAGAGAGACAGGCGGGGTGGAGGCAAATGAACTCAGCATTCCTCTAAAGATATCAAACCACAACCATAAAATAAACAAAAGAAGGTTGGGCACACATCTGCAAACACAATATTCTTAAAATCTGACCTATATGCAGAATGTGAAATAATAATAAATATTAACCAATCACATCATACAATTTGTAATGTTTAAATTACATTTAAATATATAAATAAATATAAACTATATTTGAATTATATTTTATTTTAATATATTGTAAATACGTTTTACTATACATGTATAAATTAATAAATAATTGTTTAAATTTAATATCTTAAATGCATAAATATATTTATATAAATAAATTATAGCAAATATGGATATTTTCTGTTAATATTTTTCACAATTTAAACCATTTTTAACTATATTCAACTTTACTATAATTATCTTAAATATGTAAATATATAAAAAAAATTATAGTGAAATAAATACATGGACATACACACACAATACACACACACACACACACACACACACACTGCAATGGAACATATATTTAATGGAAAATAAAACCATACTAAAATTCAGGGGGAAAAAATAGTAATAATTGTTAACTAGAATTAGTTGCCTGATGAGCTTTGCCAAATCAGTCAAATTTACCATTTTATTTAATATTACCATTTTATACATTACTCAACCCTAGTTGGACACATGGAAAACATAGGGTTCCTACAAAGTGATGACATTAACAGAAACAATAATGCAATATGACTCATACTGATTTTCCAAACAACAAGATCCTGCTGAATTTTACAATTTCCTCATTACATCATCCCAAAATCAAGGAGGTCAGCAACCCTGCTCCGAGAGATCAAGACTGCCATTGTTTCATAAGCAATTGTCCTGCTAGAGAGCACTGCAACATCGTTCTATTTAGATGCACTCCATCTTACGAGATTCAGCTGTTTAGTATCTAAGGAAGTAGTAATCTCGGTGAGCGGGAGGCAGACGGGCTTGTTGACCCTTCTCCAGGGGCAGGGAATTCCACAGCCCTGAGTGCCGTTACCCACTAACAACTCCTGCAAATTCCAGAGAGGACTACGACATTTTTGGGGAATGCACAAAAAACAGGAAAAGTCTGAAGACAAAACAATGGAATTCCCTAAAAACACAAGCGAAGCTGATACCTGTCGCATTAAAAGATGCAATGAATTTTAATACTTAAGACACTTGTGCAGGTGCTTTATTAGTTATTTAGTTCGGAGTACTTTGTAAGTACTGTAGTACTGTAAGATGTTTTAATGTTTTTGCATTTAAGTGATCAAAAATAGTTAAAACAGTAATATTCTGAAATATTATTACAATTTAAAATGAAATCTTATATATATTTTCCTCTCTCCAAAATGTTTTTATTGTTTTGCTTGTCTCTAATATCTGCATGCATCAAGTAGCACCAAGATTTACTCTCATTTGGACATGGCACAGATTGGACATCAAATATGGCATTTGAAGGCGTTCACACTTGGCATGTTTGGTTTGATTAAAATGAACCCTGGTGCGATTGCTCTGTTAGTGCGGTTCATTTAAATAAGTGTGAACGCTGCCATCCGAACCCTGGTGCGCACCAAACAAGGAGGAAAGACCACAGAAAATGGGACTCGGTACACTTCCAAACGAACTCTGGTATGGTTCAACTGATATATGAACACAACATGGACCAAAGACATGTAAACGAACCAAAAACAGGAAGATGAGACCCTAAAAAGGACAGAATGCTCACGCATACCTGTTTTTTCTTGTCATTGTCGTGATGTTGCCCATCACAGTTCGGTACAGGCTTCAGAACCGCGTCTCCTCGCAGCAGATCTTCGTTTGTGTGTGACGGAGAGATTCCTGCCGCTGTTTTGACTCCTTCACACATTTTATAAGCTCTTCACAAGTTCTCAGCTGGTCAAAATACCATCATATGTAGGCTACGCACATACAGCGAGCGCATTTATCCCAGCACACAGCAATGTTTTGGATGTTCGGTAAGTTCTGTCTCAAAATAGGCAATACGTCATACAAGCCGACCAATCAGGTTGGGAATGTATCCCTATGCCTATAGGTTCTGTGATAAAAAAAATGCCAGTCTGAATGCTAAGTGGACCAGGACTAAACTGAACTACAAGTGTGAACACACCTTAAGTCACTCAGAATTCCAATAAAAACTTGCAACCTCAATATAGGCTTTATCGGGTTATGGCAATCACGATAACACGTTTAGATGATGTATACATACTAAATATGACAGAAATTCTAAATTTCTTTGAATTGACCAAATCAAACCATTACTGATCTTCACAAACAACGAAATGTATTACCAAGCCATGTACAACACCCGCAAAACATTTTCATGGGCTATTTAATAAGTCGATTAAGATTCCTTCAAATGCTTCCCTCTGTGAATTGTACTGTTGGCAAGGCAAGAACATCCCTGGAAAAGAATGAAGGATTGCTACCCTTGCTAAATTTAGAACCGATGCAAAGAGACAGGCAGATGAAGAGCTTTGATGAGGGGATTTCTGAGGATTCTGGGGTGAAAGGATGAGGACGCAGATGTCAGGAAATGTCCCTACTTTGGGGAGGACAGACAACGGACGTCTGAACGCTGGTTATGGCTCACACTACCAGCACTAAACACTAAAAGTTGCTGCAATAAAACAAAACGCATTTATACACACTACCCATTTGTATCAATTCATAATGGGTTTATATAATGAAAAACATACAACCGATAAAGAAAGTACTCTATAAACAAACGGATAAACGCCACATCAAAAGAAACCCTTCTGTTGAAAGTCACACATCTATAATTTACATGGATCAGTAAATCAATACTTTGCACAACTTTTACACATCAAACAACACCCTTGATAAACTTTGCACCACACCAATAAACCAAATAATTTAAATTTATCCAAAATCTAAAAAATGCAATTCGTTCTACCCACTGTAGGATCAGCTGTGCCCGGTGATTCTCACTCTCTGTGGAGGGACTGAATGACCAGCGAATTTATGAAGCGGAACAGGGTTCCCAGAGTGTCTGATCTACTCACCATGGAAGCAAGCGGCATGTCAAATGAGAGGTAGACTATGGTAATCTCTCAGCCGGGTTCACAGAGCCTGACCCATGCTAGAGCCAGCTGCTATGATCACTCAAAGCCTCCTCTCTTCAAACTCACAAAAAAGCCAACGGATACACAAGTCCTGCAACTCCTGGATGAGCGTTAGAGTTCTTGAGCCAAGATTAAGCGAGTTAAAGGATAGATCATTAATTTTAATTCAGCGCCCCTTGATTTCCTTTTAAAAATATGAGATGCATCAGGGCTCTCTACTAGGTACGGTCCAGTGTCACAGTGCTGCTCAACCTGCAATGAGAGGTAAAGCTTTCCAACTGAGCCTGTCTGCCTGCATTACTGAATAGGGCAGCCCAACCGTCATAGCAACTAGGAGGATCCTGTCCCATTGTGTGGGGCAGGAAAGAGAGGTGTGGCTGCTTAAAGACAGAGGGTCACATGTAAAGAGGGAGGGGAGAAGCAGGGTCCCAGGAACACATCCTGGTGTCTCAAAAACGGCAACCGTATGTTTGGTAACATATGTTTGATTAAAAAAAAAAAAGTTTACTTAAAGGGATAGTTCACCCAAAAATTTGAAGCCCAAAAAAGTGCATCAATCCATTAGAAAAGATATTCACACGGCTCCAGCGGGTTAATGAAGGCCTTCTGAAGTGATTTGATGGGCTTGTGTAAGAAACATATCCATATTTAACACGCTAAAGCTTCTGGTGGACCGCCTTCCGTATTCAACTTGCGAAGAAAGTGTAATGCCTCTCACACTTCAAAACGCTTACGCTACGTCCTAGTTACGCTTTTTCCGTAAGTTGAATACGGAAGGCGGTCCGTGGGAAGCTAGATATTTTACTTTATAATGTGTTAAATATGGATATTTTTCTTACACAAACCCATCGAGTTGCTTCAGAAGGCCTTTATTAACCCCCTGAAGCCGTGTGGATTACTTTTATAATGGATGGAAACACTTTTTTGGGCTTCAAATTTTGGCCTGCCATTCACTGCCATTATAAAGCTTGGATTAGCCAGGACATTTTTAATATAACTCAGATTGTATTCATCAGAAAGAAGGATGTCATATACATCTAGGATGGCTTGAGGGTTAGTAAATCATGGGGTAATTTTCATTTTTGGGTGAACTATCTCTAAGACACTTTGCACATTTAAGAAAAATGTAGTAAAGCCTTTTACAGTTACAAACAGGTTTTAAGTAACAAAACTGTTGCAGGAGTTCACTCATTTAATAAATAATTCTATTATCATTAAAAAGAGGTTCTGATGATCCTCAGGATTTATGATAAATTGAAAGTGACAGTAGCATGGTATTCCTGTCCCTTGAGTGATTTCCCAGCATCCTTGCCGTTACAGGGAAATGACCTCTGGAAAATGAATCCGAGGGGAATCCCAGACTATAGTACGTGCTGCAACAAGTCTTGAATGTCTGTATCGTTATTGTGAATCTAAACATGCCGTGGCCAACCTTATGATGTATGAGCATTACCATCACAGTAAATAAACAGGTTCATTATCTTTAAGAAAATGACTGGGTGGATGATACTCTTCATTACAGCTGATTAAAAAATGAATACCAGCCCTAGATCTGCATGCTTGGCACATTAATAACTCATTTGAGGACATGTCTGATTAAAGACCTGATGTACAATGATACATAATAATATACATAATATATAATAACTCTAGAATGATAATAGATAATGCTCTATAATTCCTTAACGTCAACATAAACGGTGTTTGCAACCCATTTACTTTAGTAATGCGACAAAGTCTAGAGAGATATTTAGAGAGACAAAATGTAGGGCAATTAATTAATTGAAGACCAGGAAAGGTAAATTTTGATTTCAATTTTAAAATCAGGTAGACTTCAAAAGTAATATTTAAGCACACAATATGTTTCTAATGATTTTAGGCAATAGTTTAAAAAAAAGAAAAGAAAAAAGATTGAAAATATATATAGTTTTTAAAATCACAATTACTCTGTTATTTCTAAACACCACTGTAAAGCTGCAAACATATATAAAACAATAAACAAACAAAAAAATTAAATTAAATAACTATTAAAATAAATAAATACACATACATATATATATATTTTCTTTTTTTGTAAGTGGATGCAAATAAATAAATAAATAAATAAATAGAGTAATTAATTAAAATAAAATACAATACAATACAATAAACTAAAGAATGAATAAATTCATATTAATTTTCCTCTGTGGATGCTTTTAAATGTCAACTACTAAATAATGCTGTAAAACTGCATATCAAAAAATATTTTAAAAAATAATCCAAAAAACAATACATACACACACACACGCATACATACATACATACATACACACATACATACACACATACATACACACATACATACACACATACATACACACATACATACACACATACATACACACATACATACATACATACATACATACATACATACATACATACATACATACATACATACATACATACATACATACATACATACATACATACATACATACATACATACATACATACATACATACATACATACATACATACATACATACACACACACACACACACACACACACACTCACCTAAAGGATTATTAGGAACACCTGTTCAATTTCTCATTAATGCAATTATCTAATCAACCAATCACATGGCAGTTGCTTCAATGCATTTAGGGGTGTGGTCCTGGTCAAGACAATCTCCTGAACTCCAAACTGAATGTCAGAATGGGAAAGAAAGGTGATTTAAGCAATTTTGAGCATGGCATGGTTGTTGGTGCCAGACGGGCCGGTCTGAGTATTTCACAATCTGCTCAGTTACTGGGATTTTCACGCACAACCATTTCTAGAGTTTACAAAGAATGGTGTGAAAAGGGAAAAACATCCAGTATGCGGCAGTCCTGTGGGCGAAAATGCCTTGTTGATGCTAGAGGTCAGAGGAGAATGGGCCGACTGATTCAAGCTGATAGAAGAGCAACTTTGACTGAAATAACCACACGTTACAACCGAGGTATGCAGCAAAGCATTTGTGAAGCCACAACACGCACAACCTTGAGGCGGATGGGCTACAACAGCAGAAGACCCCACCGGGTACCACTCATCTCCACTACAAATAGGAAAAAGAGGCTACAATTTGCACGAGCTCACCAAAATTGGACCGTTGAAGACTGGAAAAATGTTGCCTGGTCTGATGAGTCTCGATTTCTGTTGAGACATTCAGATGGTAGAGTCAGAATTTGGCGTAAACAGAATGAGAACATGGATCCATCATGCCTTGTTACCACTGTGCAGGCTGGTGGTGGTGGTGTAATGGTGTGGGGGATGTTTTCTTGGCACACTTTAGGCCCCTTAGTGCCAATTGGGCATCGTTTAAATGCCACGGCCTACCTGAGCATTGTTTCTGACCATGTCCATCCCTTTATGACCACCATGTACCCATCCTCTGATGGCTACTTCCAGCAGGATAATGCACCATGTCACAAAGCTCGAATCATTTCAAATTGGTTTCTTGAACATGACAATGAGTTCACTGTACTAAAATGGCCCCCACAGTCACCAGATCTCAACCCAATAGAGCATCTTTGGGATGTGGTGGAACGGGAGCTTCGTGCCCTGGATGTGCATCCCACAAATCTCCATCAACTGCAAGATGCTATCCTATCAATATGGGCCAACATTTCTAAAGAATGCTTTCAGCACCTTGTTGAATCAATGCCACGTAGAATTAAGGCAGTTCTGAAGGCGAAAGGGGGTCAAACACAGTATTAGTATGGTGTTCCTAATAATCCTTTAGGTGAGTGTATATATATAATATATATATATATATATACATATACATATATACATATACATACATAATTTTCCTCAGTGGATGCATAGGTTTTTACCCTCTTAGTGCTGTATAACTAAACTTGAATAAGTCTCACATCATGTCAAGTGTTTAGCAGTCGGCTGAGGTGTTTAAGTAGGCATTTCCCTACTGGTTACATTTCCAGCACTCAAACCAATCCTCATCCACCTAGTTAAAATTTGACTGCCTACCACAACATACTCCTAAACTCTCACGCCTTCCTGTATCTGACCCTGATTCCTGACAACAACAGACTGACCACTGGGAACTGATATCAGTTTTTAGGTAAAAACTGCCTTTTTACCTAAAACTTCTCCATACAACATTGTTTATCTCAAGAACACAACAAACCAGCGTGAAGAGCAGCTTTTGATCAAGCTTTGAACAATGATGAAACAAACAAAGGGAAGTGGAAGAACAGCTTAACTGACCAGCACTCACAAAAACACCCAGAAACGTGTTGGACAAACACCACTCTAACTTTACCTTGGGTATCAACATAGGACTAGTCTCAGGGTCAACAACACCCACAATGTCACCCACTTCAATTAGTCAAAGCAGAGACAGAACAAAGAGCCATTGAAGCTTAAGGACAGTCGATTAATCAGTGATCAAAACCACGATATGGCCTTATCGTCTGACGAGATAACAGCGTCTGTCTAACACAAGGGCCCAAAAAACGTGTGTCGTCAGGTAGCGGAATGATGCTAATGATGCTTTCCATTACGTGCACATTCAGCTTCCATTACACATGGACACGTAGCATCTTCCCACACAATACAAACATTTGCTCAATGAGAAATACAGTGGTGCGCAATCGAAATGT
The DNA here is from genome assembly GCA_039654625.1 of Rhinogobio ventralis. NCBI lineage: Eukaryota > Metazoa > Chordata > Actinopteri > Cypriniformes > Gobionidae > Rhinogobio > Rhinogobio ventralis. Next base: position 8,305,074 of record CM077203.1, read on the forward strand.
TACTGTACAGGAGTTTAATCACTGACGAACCATTCACTGAAACATAAACACCCCAAATGTGGCTTCTGGTAACAACGTGCATCATGTTTAAAAATTGTTAACAGTCACCTCCCTTTTTAAGCATAGATGTAAAAATGCACTATCCAGACTTAAATGGTTGTAATTAATGAATGCTTTGAAATACAGACCCAAGGTTGGTGTCTTTTTAAGGACACTCAGCAGATTATGGCTGAAATACAATAAAAAAAAAATAAAATAAAAAAATACAAAAAAAAATACTGTATATTTTACAAAACTTTTGGCTTTCAATCAAAGCTAAGTCTAACCAAGTTGTGTCTGAAATTTTCTTTAGGGACGCAATACCAAATATAGCCACCGGGGAGACCCACACTCCATTGAAATTGTTTAATGCATTCTCCTGTAACAAATGAATAGTATCACTTCTATTACAAAATAGTGGCAAACCGTGAGTCTCAGGCCTTTCCAATGATACATGTTTTGTCAAGATTTTATAAAACCTTGCAGTAAATTTAGTAACATTTAAAACGTGACACCGCCTACTAGGGGGAGGAGCCTGCTTAAAGGTTTTAAAGTACTGTTTCCTTGGTAATGCAATGTCCAATTTCAAAATGGTTTTCACAGGATGAATTATAAGTGTTAAAGTCCCAGTGAACCTGAGGTTGCAACTGATTTTATTTCAGTGCTGTGACGTATTTCCAAGTGAAACGGAATATTGAATAGAGGGCAGGGTTTTACTTCAGCGCTCCTCCTCTCCATCTCTCGCTCATAGCAGACTAACGGAGTGGTTAAGGATATTCAAACCCAAGCTGTCAAACTGCCGTCATCGGAAAGGGAACGCCATTCCAGGCTGGAAGTTACTTTTCAGATTTTGATTAAAGATTACCACGGCAAAAAAATGTTTTCTGTCTATTAACTTGCACAGATTAATTGTTCACCCTAAGACCTGTAATGTGTGCTAACAAAGTAAATAATACATTTTGATTTCATGAGGACTTTAAAACTTTCGCATGACCCCTAATTTATGATGATTTCTAAAAAGAAAAATAGGCAATAAAAGGAAATCCGCCAAGTGTCCCGCTACCGGGACACTGACAGTTAACTCTTTCCCCGCTATTGACGTAAATTTCCGTCATTTGTGAGAAAACGCTTTCCTGCCATTGCCGAAAATTTCCGGATTTCCGTGTTTTCACTATTATAAGGTAGGGGGCTTCTGAAAGAGTACTGAATCTCCTGATCAAAACAGGCAAAAAAGCAGCAGAAGCAAGCGATAGCATATGTAAAACAACGCGATCATCAAACATTAAACGGCATATAAATCAAAACTGCCCAATGTTACTGAATGAAATGTTGACTCACGACGAGCTATAGGACTTGATCTTCTCCATCTGTGTTTTGATCATCATTCTGAAACTGATCCAGATGCAGTCTTTGACAAAAACATGACTTTTTGCTCAAAATGTTGCTTTTTTTATGAAACCACATTTAAGTGTTGATAAAAAAAGCAATGCATGAAGCCAGAATAAAATGTTTTTTTTTTTTTTTTTTTAAAGCAGAGGGTCTGTTCTTTCTTTTGATATTTTGCATATTCAGATATTCATACAACAAAATATTCTGGGGGGCCATGAAACTTTTTTAAAAACGCTGGTGGGGAAAGAGTTAACGGGTTAAAAGCATGAGACTAGAGAGGAAGTCAATGAGTTTCATAAATGGTGAAGCATTACTTTACCTGACACTTTGTTGGTGATGGACTCTTGAGAGACGTTTCACCAGGCAGACTGTCAGGATCCACGTGGAGCAGATCCCAACTGTGCCACGAGGACAGACGTCCAAAACGTACCATGATCCAACCAGGACGCCCTATCTGACCTCAGCCAAGCACTAGTCCTACTCTTAACTTTAGCAGTCAACATCCAGAGAAGAGGCAGAAAACAAGGTAGAAATCCCCACACGTGCTCAAGATCTGGCTGACTGCGAGTACATTTTAAGCTTTTGCTTTATGACTTCATCAAGCTACTCCTCCCATCTCCTCCAAATTTATTCTCCACATCACAGCACACAACATTCACACACTGGATGCTAATCCCTCCCACAGCAGATACCGGCAGGCCTTCCTTCCTTACAGTATGGAAGTACTGGGTAAGTGGGTGAGTGAATCTAGGTCATATTTCACACCACAATCAAATGAAATAAATAAGAAATTATATTCGTCTTGATGGAAATGTTTGCATTCAATGTTGCATTTTATGACAATTAATGTAGCAGATGAGAAAATCTCAATTCTGTAATTAAAAAATATTTAAATAGCAAATCAGTGCAGTAAAATTTAAAAACAAAAAGCAACTGGTCCAGAATTAAAATTGGCCTTGAAATAGTTTTATTAAAATACAATAAAAATGTACGAGGAGTGTAGCTCACATTTCACCCCCAAATCAAAAATAGAACATATATAAATATATTTTGCTAAAATGAAGCAATTTTGTGCACTATCCATTTCATGACAATAAAGCATTTCTCCTCATTATTGTAATGCAAAAAGAATCTCATATAAATCACCGTGAAAAAAAAAAAAATCTTAAATTTGAAAAAAAAAAAATGAAATAGGATTACACTGTGATGTTTTTACACGCATGTTGATCAAACAAACTTTATACTCTTTTAAAAACAACCAAAAAATATCTAGACACATTACATAGAGATTTTTGGCTTAATTGTGATAATTCCTAAAATATGAAATAGACAAGTCCTAGAAAGAGAAGTCGTTTTCTTTATAATCCAAAAATAATACATTCTTCCTTTGTATTTTTTGGGTGAAAAGTGAGCATGTTTGGTATGCACTAATTTTTGCTACAAAATGGTGGTTTCGCTGATATGGGTATAAACAGCAGTGTTGACAGACATTTAATTGATTACATAACAGCATTTAGAGTTCAGTAAATGCTTTACATTAAATGCTACATTACAGATACTACTAATTCAGGTGATTTATGTGAGAAACCATGAATATGTTCTAACAAGATTCTCCCCACTAGTTTCCCATGAAGATAAGATCCATTTATCCATTTTTCATGTTTTGTTCTATTGTCTTCGAACACTGAGTGTTAATGATCAGAAACTAATTGCATGGTAATTGTGTTAACTTCACAGGAGCATCAATCACATGTGGGGATTTGCTGTGTCAAGAGCTTTGTTTCTTTGTTGATAGCCCAGGTAAATAAATGATCACTAAGGTTTGCATTGGTCTCTTGCTTAATGAGGGATATTGTGAAACCATATGTGCAATTTTTGCCCAAAGCTTGCAAGAGTTATGATGCACCTTAAACCAAACATTTAACAACTTGATCCTTTCATTTATAGAGGGAACCGATGCAGATTAAATCTGTCTGCTCCGACACTAACCTCTATGCTGTGATATTAATACACTTTTGAACCAGTCTCTTATCAGGGAGTTCAAATAGGAACAGGAAAAGGCTCATTTCCTGCAGTTAGTTGTGGCCGACAGATGTTGTGCAGTTTATCCAGACCTTTGATAGTCCATTGACTGACTTACATTTGATCAAACACATCGTTTCCTTATTTAACAGCTTTTGATACCATTTTTCAAGACACCTCTGCAGTCTCTGAAATCAATGTTTCTCAAATTATTCACATTTCTTCTGTATAGCTTATGTATTCTTATGGAAGCCAATGAAAATATTGCAATGTAAAGCAAGTTATTTGCCTTCTCACTGGAGACACAGCTAAATAAATAAATACAACTTTTATTTCAGCTAGTTACTAAGGCAGCATTTCTCATTTTCATTTAGTTTAACTTGATGTACTAAATAACTATAACTGAAATTAATTCATAAAAAATATTCTCATACAAATGACAAAAACACAACAAAATTACTAAAACTTAAATTTAAGTGAAAACAGAAAATAAAAACTCAAATTCAAAATATTAATAAAAACTATAATAGTATCTCAATGATACTAAAATAACACTGGTTGTAGTAGAAATAAATTCTGTATATAAATACACAGTAATTGCACAATTTTTTAAATGCACATTTAAAAAAAAAACTATGTCATGGCATTAGATAATAAAAAACATCTAACCAAGCAGCATTTATTTTCAAGAAAGACCATGCTAATTTTTCAAGCTAAATATTTCACAAAAATACCCTTTGCTAGGAGTTAATAGATTAAAAGGAAAATTGAAATACAGCTACAGACAAAAACTATATTAAGAAAAAGACAAAAAGTACTGACATTTTGTGATCTGTCATGAAACCCTAAAACAATTTTTTGAGAAGTTAATAGATATGTACAGGTTGCGCATCATTGAAAACAACAATAGCACTCATTCTATTTATTATTAAGGGAAAAGTGGTTATTTTTTAATAAAAGTGGTTTAAGAATTAACTCAACCCAATCACTGCTGCCAGAGCTGGAGTTGGACTGCCAACACATGGAAAATATGACTGACAATATTTATTATGTAACAAGATGTGCATGAGAGCGGTTTCTGTATGGAACACCGCGATGAGTTTACATACGGACTGGATCATATATGGACTGGATCATATATGGACTGGAGTAAGCGCGTTTCAAGTTTTGGACATATTTCATATACTCTTTATGAATGTGCTTTAAAAATGAACCAGCACTGTGTATGCGGATATATTAAATATATCACGTCTTCTTCAAATTAAATAAATGTGCAAATAAGGACAGTGATACAGCCGTAGGCCTGATCATGAATGCGATGACACGATGGATTATTCTGATACACAGAAGACAATGACATAGAGCGAAAATTCAAAGAACAGTGGACAAAAATGTAACTATGCCTTTATTCTCTCTGTGTTAAACTGACGTAGTGCTCTTAAATGTACTGAAAATTATTAGATCTTTTTAAATGTTTAAATTTAAATTTCGCCCTCGTTCTTGGGAGTTTATCATGTGTCTGTATAATGAGTGTGTTGCAGGTCTGTGTTTTATTGGTTGTTGTCTCCCCTATCTCCCACCACTTTTCCACAGCTTTACATGCCTTTACATTTCTTGGGACTTTTTCAAGAAAAGTCATGTTTACTCCTGGTATTAAGATGCGTTTTGGTCAATCGGATCACAAGTAGTGAGGGAGACACATACACGTTTACACCCAGTGTTTTAGTCCATCTCTTTTGTCCACTTTCAACCACTTCTGTCCTGATTTCTTTGAGGGGAGGCTCTATGGGTTGGTAAATGTATGGGCTTTTTAAGATCTTTCGATCTAATGAACAAAATAAGCTTGTGCAAATTACATATGAACACACCCGGAGACGAATGCTGCGAGTGTGCGTTAGAAATCAGGAATGGTGAGAGAACATTGTGTTTGGTACGTTTTTCTTCTTCAAACCAAACTTGGGTCTCCAGTCAAAGTTTAAATCCCATCTGGCTAGTGTGCTTCCCATAATGTTTACGCATTAGGTCAGTAGGAGGAGAGTCGGTGGTCTTTTGTGGCTGTTCGAACACATTTGACCACATGAGTGTTTACACTAATTTTCCAAGCATGCAAAACCAGAGCGTGGGATTAGGAAAAGCGTGGGGGAACATGAACCTATTCGTCCTACCTCAGTCCGGACCTGCACGTTCAGCCCACTTACGTTAACATGTTTAATCTCTTCCCAATTCTCATCTTGATCCAAAGAAATTTCTGTGCGCTCATGCACCGACAATGTCAACATATGCATCACACATATCAAAGTTTAAATCTCGCCTGGCTAGCGCGCTTTCCATAATGTTTACGCATTAGGTCAGTAGGCGGAAAGTAGGCGGTCTGTTGAGGATGTTCGAACACATTCGACCACATGAGCGTTTACACTACGAACGCAATCCGGTCAAATGCGTTTTCGACTCCCTCTGGAAATGGTCGAAAGTGAACACACTCAAAATGTTGCAGGTGTAAACAGGGTCTGAGATGTGAATGACCAGGCTAAAACAAGGGGGTTTTCATAACACTTTAAACATTGCAAAACATGCCCATAATGATGAACTACATAGTTAGCCTACTGTACTGGAACTACTAGAACTCACTTCATAATTTCGGCAACACACACACACACACAAAAACACCAAGCAAGGTTGTGTAATACACTTCTCAGGTCATTAGACCGGTGTCCTCAGGCAAGATCACTCTACTGTGCGTCAGTGTGGGTGAACGATGTGGCAAAAATGTCAGCTTGCATTATCTATCTAATGTTATTTGACTAATGCAACAGAGCCGCAGGTTAAAAGTGAAGAGGGGAGTCCTGAAGTCAATGTCTTTGATGTGAGAGATGAATCTTACGCCACAGGACAGAATCCCAGCATGCATTTAAAACTGAACATCTACTGTAACCATAGTAATGACATTGTCTTTGGAACAAACTTTTTTTTTTACACACCTCTAGGAGATGAGGAGCATCCTTTGAGTTGCTGTCAAAAGAAGGACTGGATTAAATTTGCAAGGGCAAAACACAACTTTCACCTGAAAACCTGCTCTGGTGAGACACTTGTCTTTCAGCTCCTGTGAGTGTAAAAGTCATGATGCTACATCAAACACTCACGCTTCAAAGGTCACTCCCCCCACCGGGGCGGATCTGGCCAATCAAACCTCAAAGAGATGTCCTGGTGTCACCGCCACACCAATAATCCCAGGGGTGATGGGTTCCTTTCTAAAGGTCAGACTTTGGTGAGGGGGCAAGACACAGTGGGTGAGTTACCACATACAGGTCATACGCGCTCACAGACAAAACCGAGCAGCTCTCATAAAAATTCCAACGGAATAGTTGGCAGACGACATGAGAATTCCATCAGCGGGAAACCGAGAAGGTTGGTGGACATCAGTGGACTTAACAACAGATCACTGCTACTGCCAGTACAATCAAAACATACGGTCCAAAGGAATAATGTTAAAAGATGTAGAGGATATTTTATCATATACAATAGTTTCTGTCAAAACTGTTATTGAATATGGCAATGTTAATGTATTTGGTCTTGGCGGACTAGATCTGCTACGCTGATGACGTGATTGCTTGCAGATTGCATGTAAAGGTCCTATCAGCCTGCGCCCTCTAGAGTTTCATGACTGAACCAAGCGGCAACCTTCCGGTCTCTCTCTTGAATCCAACACGGAAGTGACTTAAACTGCAATTCATCGACTGGCCGATGAATTATATTAATTAATAAATTATATTAAGCCTTAAAGTTCTGCATAATTAAGTGGCCACTTGAGTGACGGGTTGATTGCCGCTGCTGTCACTACTAGCCGTTTGTCTGCTGTCTGTTAGTCCAACCATGTCCCGCCTCTTTGCCCATTTTTAGTTATCCGTCGGAGACGCGCTGCCAAGATGGCGAAGGCCGGCTCCACCCACTTTGGGCTTCAAAAATGCTATTCAGAAACCTATGGATGACGTCACGAAAATTTCATGCTGAAAATTCAGCTTTGATCACAGAAATCACATTTTAAAATATATTCAAATAAAAAAACAGTTATTAGTTTTTAAATTGTAATAATATTTCACAGTATTGCTGTTTTTACTGTATTATTGATCAAATAAATGCAGCTTTGGTGATCATACTTCTTTCAAAAACATGGAAAAAATATTTGTGAAAAATAAATAAATAAATAATGCTTATTTTTAGAACCTTGAAGGCCATTTCATTTATTTTCTTGACCATATAAATAACTTTTGAAATGTGTCAGGATGCCACAAGTGTAAAAAAAAAAAAAAGTTTGTTTCTTGACCCAAAAATCATGTATTTTGGGAAAAGTTTGAGATACATTATGCTATTTGCATATAACGTACAACTTCAATGGGAATTGCATCACAAAATGATATGGAATGTCCCACTGGAAAACAAGGGGGTGGTGGAACCTACAAAATTGTCAGTTGATCCCATGATGCAAACTCTGGCAGGCCCTTATCATACAAATGTGTGAATGCAAACCACAAGCCTTGAATGACACCAGAGGCAATGTGTGAAAGTAGAAACAGAAACAACAGCCCTTTTTATTAAAATCTTAAACTCAACTGCTTGTAAGGGTAACAGCACACCTCGCCTCAAGCCACATGATTTGACGCATCTTACCTGTCTGTAACACAAACAGGGTTTGTTTACATTTCTAAACTCAAGTATGAGCAGTAGCAGAATTGATGCATGACTATATGTCAGTGTGTGCTGAGATAATACAACGTTGAAGTGAATTTAAACTTTGAATGATTTAAATTTCACAAGATATGAGGTTTTCCTCTCCATTCAAAAAAGAACCACAATTACTGCAAAACCTCAGAAGATAAAAGCAGCAGAGAATCTTACCTTTTTAGTTGCAAACGAACCTTTTATTTTAAGAAACTAGAAAAAACAATCTGAATCTAATGCGTAACACCCCTGCAATACTCTTCCAACACGTGTAGGCTTGTTTTTTGCTGTTACGTAACCTCCATCCATCCACAGCAAAGCCTGATGAGATGACATAGCCTAGACCTGAATGCTCTGTTTTAAGTTTTTATTGCTAAGCCTGACGATTCAACTTCAAATCACAGTAAAAACCCATGAGGGACATGGACAGGCCTTTACACACAATCCTACGGTGTGCACTCATCTCCGACGCCTATCAATCCATGTTTGTACACGCACACAGGAGTGCGTTCAGGCTTGTCTTTCTATAAATCCATCTTTACTGAGCATCACAGTGCAACTGGGGAAATACAATCCACATGATGTTGAAAGAGTAACCAGTCATTTCAACAGAGAAGAGCTAAAAACCACACAATTGCCAACATCAGAATCTCAGAGTGACCCGCATGTGGGTATTCCTGTATGAGGTCAAATATTATGTGGGAAAAAAAAGGTCAAGTGGGACTGAGGTGTTTAGATATCATGAAAGAGAGGAATACATGAATATAGGGCCAACGGGGACAACGAATACACTTATTGTACATGCAGAGAGATTAGCCAAACATAATGGAGATCATTTACATATAGACGTGTCAAAGTAGCAAAACATCCTGTTTACTTCAGAGGGGGCAGAAAATTTAATTAAATTAAATTAAATTCCCCCAAAAAAATTTTATTAAATTATTTCCTAAAAATCCCCTTATATCTAGGGGGTGGACATATGTCTTGTAAAACTAAATTGACAAGAAAACATTATAACAACTTGGTGTAAAAAATTAAATGCTGCAATAATGTAAAAAAACAAGCACATTAGGCCATGTTTGTAAAATAAATATGACAAATAAAAATAAATAATAAAAGTAAAATAAAAAGAAAATAAATAAAGTGTCTTGTAAATCTAAATTATGACTAAAAACCTTGACTAACACTAAGGACTTGGGGTCAAAAGTAAAATGCTGCAAAAATGTGGCTCCTTTGACATCTATAAGCACATTAGACCGTGTTTCAAAAACAGATTTACAACAAAAAAAAATAATATTTATGACACAAACCAGCTTTTTGAAAGGCATGAGTAGGTGTAAGCAGGAAAAAGCGGCACTACTGACCAGTATGTCAACGCTCTCACGCCGCGGTAGGGACCCGTGCTCTGCCCTCTCACTGCCCGGTGTGAGGATGTAGACACTGCCCCCTACTGTCGGCTTCATGTTGGGTAGACTGAGAGAGCGCAGGTCCTTCACGCTTTGCTCTACCTTCAGTTCATCGCCGGGTCGAGCTGCAGAAAAACATAACATTAACATAACATAACATAACATAACATAACATAACATAACATAACATAACATAACATAACATAACATAACATAACATAACATATAACATATAACATATAACATATAATATAACATATAACATAACATAACATAACATAACATAACATAACATAACATAACACGCCTGTAACCATGGTAAGCAGTGGCACACACGGCTTTAAGAGTTTTTTTGCTTTAATAAAAATATGAAACCAACATTTCAATTAATTAGTTAAATTCTTAAATTAAAATTAAAAATAAAATTCAACAATGTAAAACATTAAAATTACAAAAATGAGATAAAATGTAATAAAATAAATAAAAAAAAACGTAAAACTAAAATCTCGATTTAAAACCTTGACTAATACTATAAGGACCATATGCATATTAGGCCATGTTACTAAAACAGATCTACGACACACAAAAATGATAATTATTAAATTAAAAAATACTTACAATACGGTGTGAATTATTGTTTGTAAGAAATAGTGTTCAATTCCAAACTCAGTATAACTGAATATGCTCAAATCCTTTGTTAGTACGTTTCAAAGTAACAGAAGGTCTTCAAAAAGAGTAGATCTTCAGCATGAATTGGACATTTCACCACTCTCAGACTAGCTGTTAGTGTCCTAATCATTTTAAAACTAACCCATCACGTCATGCTCACGTCACAGGCTGAGTATTACGCAAGCACGGTAGGTGGGATGCCTGTGTTGGCATGTGTTTGCTAATGAAGTTGAATTGGTCACACCTTATTTCCTAGGAAACTGTCTGGTTCTGTGGACACAATATCTGTTGAGCTGTTTAATATGGAGATATGTTTTAAAGTATATGGTGGTCAACATGCAGGTAGAAAGGGAGGAAATGTTGACAGCAACATTGAAGCGATAAAAACATTGATGTGCTGGAAACAATGCTGATGAGAAGGTGGACGCTGCAAAGGATGTGTCACGCTTCAAGCCACGTCATGCAACATACAGGGTGACTCTTACCTTTCACTTTAAGGTAATGTCCTCCAAAACGATATGCCTCAAATTGGAGTGAGAGTGGAGTGTTCGACTGGTCCAGGAATAGATCGACTCGGGATAATTCAATGCCCTTGCGCTCAAAAATTGGTCCAAGCACCTCTCTAAAGAATAATAAAATGGGCACATAAGTTTCACAGCCAAAATAGAGTTATCAACACTTAAAATCAGCTATTCAAAGATTTAAACCTGGTATTCAAATCAATTTTAACCTAAAATACTGATTATGCAATGGACACATTCACAGAAAAGCACACACACAAAAACAAACTACACTAGCTACAAAAAGATCATTTTGCCCCTCAACTAGCAGAGAACGGCATTAGCGACACCAAGGCTGTGGGTTCAAATCCCAGGGTACACAGATCTGTTCCCTGACTTACCGTAACGTCTTCTTTTTGACAGCAGGGACGATCTCCGTGTCTATGTCTATGCTGAGGTCAAACTTCAGGCTGAAGCACTCCTTTCTGGGGTCCTATAGGGGGCAACAGACCAAAACTGGTCAAAGGTGGGCGGCAGACAGACTACTTCCAGTTATTTACACCAAACTCTAGATGTGATCACCACAAGATATCTATCAGGGGACCACATCCTGGGGCTGCTGATGATTCAGAGACGTGTCATTTCCTGTACACCATGTTGGATAGGAAAGTCTGTACTTGTACAGTAAAAGTAATGTAATATGTGGAATGTAAAGGGGCTATACGTGCTTGTTTTTAGACCATCATTGAGTAGTCAGGAAAGAGCCTTTGCAGCACTTACATCAGTGTGGCGTCGCCGAGGCTTCTTTCCTTCTCTTGCTTTCAGCTTCATTCCTCCTGTCTTACGTTCTCTGTCATAAAACAGAAAAACACCACCGGCACATGAAGACAGAGGGTCATGGCATCTGTATGACATTATCACTGGGCTCAATGATTTGGAGAAAAAGAAAAAAGAAAAAAATAACTGATTTTTCAGATTAAAATTGCAAGTTTTGCTGTTCTTGTTTTTAGGGCTGCACAATTTGGCCAAAAATGTATTATATACAAGTATGATTATAAAATATAATAATAATAATTATTATAATAATTATAATAATAATAATTATTATTATAATTATTATTATTATAATAATAATAATAATAATAATAATAATAATTATTATTATCATCATCAATAATAATAATAATAATAATAATAATAATAGTTATTACTAATATTATTATTAAATAAAAATATAAAATAAAATACATTTGGCCCAAGATTTTGTGATTATATATCATTATGACTATTATTATTATTATTATTATTTTTATTTATTATTATTATTATTATTATTATTATTATACATTTTATAATAATTAATTATAATTATAATCATAAAAATAAACAAATATCTTAATATTTTACTGTAAAAAATAATAATATTATTATAATATAATATTCATATAATAAAATATACACGTGTGTGCATTATATATATATATATATATATATATATATATATATATATATATATATATATATATATATATATATATATATATATATATATATATATATATATATATAAACTCTTTGCTTTTTCTGTATTATTTATTTATTTATATAAATATTATAAGCTTGCCATTAACTTTATTGCTCACCAGCCACTGTGGCTAGTGGTTTCCCAAAGTTCCCAATTTTGACAATCGATACCATGGGGGAAAAGCTGCCATATAAATATTTTTAATATTATCTCATACTTTGGCAGCAGATTTATTAGGCTACTGTCACTTTAAGAACTGATCCAATATTCTGTTTCACATGCATTTTCTTTCTCAACTGTTTACATTCACTTAAAACAGAACTGACTGTGTTTACGTGAATACTCAAGACCGGCATTTTGACATTATTTTGTGTGTGTTTGACTGATTGAGCGCAATAAGCAGTGAAAAAGAACTCAATTTAGTACTGATAGGCGGCTTTATGTGCGCACACGTTGGGTATGAGTACAAAATCTGCAGGAATGAGTAAAATGATGCACAATATGCGCAATCCCACGGCGAAGGTCAAGCCCTGTGACACCAACAATATTCTTCCGGAGCAAATGAAACGAGTGAGTGAATGGAGGCAGGTTTGTGTGTAACTCGCTGTCGCAGAGATGAGCAGAAAGTGTAGCTGGTATCGTGTATCTGTTCTGGAGAAATGAATATTGGAAGCGTTTCAGATATTTCAGCATCAATATGTATCAAAAAATCAAAATCTGTATTTTTGACAGCACTACATTGTACTCAGTTTATTATTTCAGATGCCTTTTCTTAAAAGACTACAATTGAAAAATGTAGATATTAAAGAACAATTGTAATTTTATACGGTAAATAATTGTAAATAGTGCTTTTATTTTGGTGGAAAACTGCAGGGAGTCCTTATGCATCTCTTTGTTGAAAACATTCAGTTTATAAGCACTTCTCCTTATAAATTTGGGAAGATGGGTAGCGACCCAAACTCACAGAACTTACAGAAACGGAGTTTGTGTGGAGCAGCATTTACTGCGAACCGAGCCATTCAGAGACACTGAAAACACTGGATCATGAGCCGCCTGCGTGTAAAAGAACTCAGTTCTGCGATTCACGCTGAAACTCTTAGCGCATATATTTAATTCAATTGCAGCCTTTACAATTTGACAATCTATCTAAGCCAAATAAAGATTTCAGTTTTATTTTGATTCATCATGCAGCCCTAGTATTATAATTCCATCGATCCATTTCAGATCAACCGTGTGTATTTTGCTTTTGATCAGGTTTAATGCACTTCTGCTTGATATGAATGGTTTTGTGCAAAAAAAACCAAAAAAAAATTAATTTCGCATCACTGTTTGGTGCCACTCGGTGTGTTCAGGCTGTAAGATTCCATATGATTATTTGAATGTTGTGTGAAGGTTATGGATCACCGACTGACCCTCGCTCAGTGCTTCCTTCCTCGTCTTCCTCTAGGTCTGAAGGAGGGCTAGTGCGAGGTGGACAGGAACGCGTCGACACATTCCGCGCCAGGATAGAACCTGATGACACAGATTTTACACAAGTCTGATCTCACAATCTTCACTCTTTATAGACAGGGTTATTATCGTAACCAAAACTAAAACTATTAAAACATTTCTGTTGATTAAAATAAAATTATATAAAATATAATTATTAGTTGAAAAACTTAAAATAAAATTAGAAATGATGTCTTGGCAATAAACTACAATAAGTTGAAGCACTAAAATTATTAAAATGGAAATGAATAAAACTAAAAATGAAATAAAAATAAATTAAACCTAAATAGCAATATAAAAAAAATATCCAATAAAACCACAGAACAAAATGGCTAAAAGTTAAACGAAAATTAACATGAAAACTAAAAATATATAAATAAAAGCTAATTCAAAATATGAATAAAACTAAAATAACACTGCTTCATAACAATATATTGATTATTTTCACTAAATAATGGTGCAGATATGCAATATTATTTTTTTTATTTGATAAAAAGAGTTGTTCAAGATCAAAAAGATAAATAGAAAATAGAAAAAGATAAGTATTTATAAAAATATAAAAGTATTAAAAGTATAAAAATATGAAGTATTTAAGTAAAATAATTTATTTCAATAAAAAAATAAAACACGTCAAATGTTTTTTAACATTTTCTTTTATGAGTATGAAAACATAATATATATTTTTTACTTATTTTATCAGGCATCTGTTGAATTTTAATGGTAGTTATTGATTGTACAAATTAACCTAGCATTCAGTCCAGGTGTTTTTGAATGAGACCCATTTGTACAAAGCAGCATAAACCTGTTTGTCACAGAGCAACAAGTGTGTTTACCTTGTGGTTGTATGTCAAAGCGGGGATGCCTGTCAAAGTGCATGCTGTCAGACTCATCCAGGTGACAGCGAGAATCACATGACTCACACAGGTGCAGGGGGCTTTTACCGTTCAGTTCCTGACAGTCTGGGTGATGACACACCTACAGGAAACAGATAGAAATCATCAGACGTTGTGAGGAGAATCTTTAAGTCATTCGGGGTCACCACACCACAAAAGGACTTCATAATGTTGCTTCTGCAAGCTGAAGTCACTGTCTGTGTCTGTGTCTAGGTGTCTCTTCTGATAGACACACAACCGTACACACACGCACATGGCTAAAGGTCATAGTTTACACCCCAAACCAATCCCAAAAACACAGAATTAGGACACATCCTTTATTGTTGAAAATAACTATGGTACAGTGGGTGGCTCACAGGGTAATACCATGAATATATACTGTACATGGCAATATAATTCAAGTACTACAGTATTTATTTAAATGGTTCAAGAATGCAATGGTACATGTACAAACATTGTAATAGCATTGTACTTTTTTGTTTGTGATATCATTTACATTACCTTTTTTTTTTTTTGGACATGTAATATGGTAGTATAATGTGTTTTTACTGTTTTTGAAATACTCTTATGCTTACTAAGGCTGTATTTTATCAAAAATACAATAAAAACTGTATTTCCCCCAGTCTTCAGGTCACATGATCCTTCACATTTGCTGCTCAAGAAACAATTATTAGTAGTAATAATTAATTTTAACAAGTTTTTGTTAAAAGTTCAAAAGAACAGCATTTATTTAAGATTTATTTAATCTTTTGAAATTATACTGTAAATGTCTTTACTGTCATGTTTAATTAAAGCATACTTGCTTAAAGCATTAATTTCTTCCAAAGAAATCTTACTGACCCCTGACATCTGAACAATTGTCCATATATAGCAATAATATCAGATGAAAATGGGACGGTTGTTTAGGGGACGTCCCAGGTATGACATGTCACATGGACTGTTTGGATAGTAGAACACTGTAAAGATTTAAACAATTTAGGCATAGCAAAAAATATGTGCACAAAAAAAAAAAAATCTACCACAACACCAATGGTGGCCTTGTTTTTGACAACACGTAGCAAAAACAAGCATGTGCATCCACAAAGAGTCATGTGAATCATCTAATTTGAGACAAGACAGCTCTGAAGAGTTACAGTCCTTGAGAAAAGCTCCATTCTTCCTTAGCAGATCTCAAAAACTATTCAACCAAGAACCACAACAAGGTTTCAGGTTCATATACACCCTTATGTCTGCAGCTTGCAGTTTTATATAAAAGCATCGACTGCCACACCTACTCAAGCTTAATCCAAATCCCTACGAAATGACTCGTATTGAAAAAATAGCAATCAATCAATCGTCCCCTGCTCTTACCTTCCACATCATGGGATGTGGGCAGGACGCCCCATCTGTGGGCATCCGTGGACGGCGGTCCATGGCGGCAAAGAACAGCACTTCAGTACCGCCACACACCCCTAAACCGCATGGAAGGGTCCCAATTCATTCCCCTCCCCCAAAGAACCAACAAGATGTCCAATTAATCCACCCCCTTGGTGTCTAGTCAGGTTAAGCGCTCATGGGGGCAGGGCAGTTTTAGGGTAGTCCTGGTCTTCCCCAACAACCAAATCAGTCTTCAGATGTCCAAAGCCCCTCTAATCTGAGGAGCTAATCATCTGCTGTGCACTCTCACGAACCCTTCTGATGGGGTGGTGGAGATTAGATTGGGCTCATCTCTTTCTCAGACTGGACTCTACCTCAAAAGGGTTCTACGCCGAGGAAAAAAGGCAGCCTCGACTCCGTAAAGTTTTTAAATAGAGCTTGCTTTTAAATGGGTCTTGTTGTCTGTAATAGGCATGACATGGTCTACCACAATGACCACAATTAGGTTAGGTGTACCATCATGTTTTTCAGATTCAAGGGCTTGTTGGGACTTTGTGCAAAGCTGCGACAGCTTTAAAGGCATTAATGGTCAAATATGGATTCAATGTGACCACACAAATCACTTTAGCGCAGAACAAATTAAAGAGATAGTTCACCAGAAAATTTTTAATTCTTTCATCATTTTCTCACCCTCAAGTTGTTCCAAACCTGTATGAATTTCTTTCTTCTGCTGAACACAAAAGATGTTTTGAAGAATGTCTAACCAAACAGTTGACAGCACCTATTGACTTCCATAATAAAGTCAATGGGGTCTATCAACTGTTTAGTTAACCATATTCTTCAAAATATCTTCTTTTGTGTTCAGTAGAAGAAAGAAACTCATACAGGTTTGGAACAACATGAGGGCGAGTAAATGATGAGAGAATTTCCATTTTTGGGTGAACTATCCCTTTAAACTTTGGTGCATTCTTAAGCCCAAAGTATACTTTGGCTTTTACAAATATGCAAGAGTCTGAGTACAGTGTGCGTGGCACAAATTTAGTACACGTTCCGCCTGATATTTGTACGTGCAGTTTACACATGCACACTGACTTTGATTTGCACACAAGGTGGCAACACCGGCCCAGGGCATTGTTTCAGAGTAGAAAATGAAACTAAAGAGACAGAACAACAACAAAATCGTGGAGACTGCAACAACAACAGACGCCCGTATTGAGAAGCGCTTGTATGAGGGGGTTATGAGAAAGCCACAACTTTAGCTAAAAAATGCAAAGACATAGACAAATAATACAAAGACCAATTTTATCATCATAACTTCTGGAGAAAAACAGCACAGACACTGGACAAAGCTGAAACTTTCTAGAGCACATGTGTCGACTGCCTGCAATCGCGCACGCTACCAAATGGAGCACACCGTATTGTTCCGACTATAAGAGGACGTTTTTTCTTAGAAATATATCTGAAAAAACTGGTTCGTCTTATATGCAGGGTCTAGACTTTTGCATTTCAATAATACACCCGCAACAATAGGTGGCGCCAAATACGCGTAAAACGAGTGTGCCAGGGTGTAATGTTAGAAGATCGCAAGCGCAAAAAGACAGTCTTAAAAACGCAAACAGTGAAATAAAAGCTTACCGTCTAAGAGACACGTGACTTCCCCTGTACAAGATTTTACAACAACAGACGGTACCCAGATTTCACTTCTACTGTTAATAAAATTTTGGTAGGCTATATGGTTTTCACTATGAGATGGATAGCCTAATTGTTATAATTGGGCAGGGATTGGCTACAGGTTCTTTTTATGGTATGCCAAAAAGTGTTTATTTTTAAATGTGATCGTTGGTACATTTTACCAGTATTTTCCATACTTTCAATACAAAAATGTAAAAATGAAAAATATGCAGTATAAAAAAGATTTTCAAATAAAAGCATTTTCCAAAAGGTACATCTTGAAGGTCGTCATATATTCGGAACAATACAGTACTTTGAAAGACTATTAAGTAGACAAAGCTTTATAGATATTCATAAACGTGGAATATAAATGGGCACATATTAGGGGGGGAAAAAAAACCCTACATTTTGGTCTCCATGGGCATTGCATTCTTTACGGAAAAGGTTTTCAAATTTAGGTCCAGGGATTCCCTGAGGTCTGTGAAAAAATATAGAATACAAACAAAAAAATTCTGAATTTGTACTCCAATTTCACACAAATGAAATGAGAATGATATAGCAGAATAAACATATAATATACAAATATATGTAGAAAGTGAAGAACAGTGATCTAACCCACACACAACAACTACAGCACATTAGAGTTTTTATAGTGGGGATTATGACTGATTATAAGAGAAAAGACGACAGGTCATTCCTCTTTACAGTAAAACTTTCTGCAGAGCGGTCAACAGAACAGCCTGTGTATACTCACGTAACTGTGTGTTTGTCATGAGCCGCTGCTATGACAACTGGCGGCTTTTTCTGCTGTCAGGAGTTTGGAGAGCCAAGCTGAATCACCGGTAGGGACTAATCTTCTCTGACGAGTTACGGCACATTTGTCTAAAGGAGAACAGGACTCATCGCCGTTTATGGATCAGCTGAGAGTGTGAACCTGACCCCCGGGGGAGTGACATGAGAAGCGCAATCATGTATTCACAGGAGAGAGATGATAAAAAAGTTCTAGAGAATGTTGAGGTGAAACTTGTGTGTAAACAAGACTAGCTTTGCTCCAAGTGAGCTTTCTCACTTTCTACTACCTACTTAGGCAGCTCCCTTCTAAAACAGCATACTAACGATTTGACATGGTGGCTCGAAATGGTTACTCACATCAGACAATTAGGAAGTGCACTAAAAACTCTCGACTTCAGTTGATTCCAAGCAGTGTTATTGCTAACTAAATTTATATATAAAAAATTTAAAAAATTAAAATCTGTAATTTTTGGTAATTTAAATAAAGATTAACAAAAATAAAATATAATAAATATCTGATGATAAAACTTAAAAACTTAAGAAAAAAATTTAAATGTTGCCTTACCAACTAATTGAAATAAGTTTGAACTAAAATTACTAAAACCAAAACCGAAAATAAAAATAGAAAGATAAAAAAAAAAAAAATTTGAATAAAAAAAATTACAAAAACACATAACTAAAAATGTAAACTAAAATGAAAATTATAATTTATTAATATTTTTCTTTTATTTTTATATAAAAATATCAATAAATATAATAGTATTTAAATAATGCTAAAAACAACACTGATTCCAATTTTTTTTTTTTTACTAAAACTACAATCATCACTCAAAGCGAATTTAGGCATCATAAACATTATAATGTACATTTTGAAAAATGGATATTAATTTTTGCTTTACAAACGCGCACAGTTGAGTCTTTCTGAAACAGCTAAATCAATAGACTTCAAGCATGTTACGCGCTGACCCAACAGTTGTGCAATTAAGGGACCCTCAGACAGGGATCAAAGGCAAGGACAGCTGAATGTGTGTGTATGTGTGTAGGCTGTCTGATTTTGAAGTTGTGCAGGATTACCCATGGGCCTCAGGAAGGGGCAAAGTGTTTGGAGTGTGGAGGTGAATGTAAGTGGACAGCAGAGAGAAACAGACAGCTGTGAACACACACAAGTGTCCAGAGGGGCTTATCGAATTCAGGGACACTTGGCACCATTCTTAAATATTATACACTCACAACAAACATAAAAATGTATTTAGTTAAAAGGTACACTATGTAACTTTTTTTGTTCAAAATTAACAATTTAAATGAAGTGATACATCAATTCATCTTCCAAAACGTGTTTTTGTCTTACTCTGATTCACTATGGTAAGCCTATTATAAAGGTGTTTATATTTTAGACCTGTTGAGATGGTTTTCGCGGGAAATTATGTACATACGACACTCGCCCGTGCGTGTCTCGCCATATCCGTAAATAGAGAAAAGTTTCTCCAGCTACACAAAGAGTTAGAAAGGTTGACATGGAGCAGCTAAATCTCAAACCTCTGGGGAATCACCCATTTAAAAAAACAAACGCAGAACAGAAGAGAGTCTGCTGGCAAAAAAAAGAATGCAGCAGAGCTCGTAATAAAACAAGAATCAACATTAGCTTGGCTTTTCAGAGATGACGAGAACTGAGGGATATGCGCACCAAACAAGCGGACAGACCGCTGAGAAGACTTTTCAAACAAAGTCTGGTGCGGTCCGAATGATATATGAACACAACACGGACCAAAAACAGGAAGACAAGAATCCTAAAAAGGACTGAATGCTCACGCATACCTGTTTTTTCTCGTCATAGTCGTGACGTTGACCATCATAGTTCGGTACAGGCTTCAGAACTGTGTCTCCTCGCAGCAGATCTTCGTTTTTGTGTGACGGTTTGCTGTTTTGACTAGCTTCACACATTTTATAATCTCTTCACGAGTTCTCAGCTGGTCAGAATACCATCATATGTAGCTATGCACATACAGCGAGTGAATTTTGCACAGCACACTGCATTATTTTGGATGTTCGGTAAGTTCCGTCTCAAAATAGGCAATGTGTGAGAAAAGCTGACCAATCAGATTGTGAACGTATTCCTATGCCTTTAGGTTCAGTGATAAAAATGGCAATCTGAACGCTAATCAGACCAGGACTAAATGTTTTTAGTATGTAACTCCTAAGGCTATGTTCAGACTGCAGGTAAATGAGGCTCAAATCCGATGGGTCTCAGATCTGATTTTGTCATAACAGGGTGAACAGCACAAACCACATGGAATCTGATCTTTTTAATTCTGATTTGTGCCACTTCCATATGTCCTAAATCCAATGCAGAATGTGTTAAAAAAAGGTGCTGCTCCTCTTTTGTTGGTAGTGCTACCAAAAATCTAATGTTTATGTAAATTGGAAAAAGGTGCAACACTCACTCTTGAAGAAATCCAACTTTATGGATTAAAAACAATATGTCTGATGAAGGCCTTGACAATGGTCACTCTAGATCAACATGTCGTCACAATTCTGCGCTCATAGGAGTCACTTCAAAGATTTTACATACCCGACAGTTGCAAAAGGTAGTCCGTGAAGGACAGTGATGTGTCAGAACTCACAAGTATTACAGTGACAGCTCTATATACAAGCAAAACATGAGGGCTCGTATCATAAATGTATTGGCCACATTTAAAAAACCAATGTAAACCGCTACAAAAAAAAAAAAAAAAATCAGATCTGAGCAATAAATCGGAATTGAGCACTAAGTCTCTGTGAACATAGCCTCAACAGGTGAGTAAGGTATTTTATTGAACAGATAAATGTAGCCAAATGTAGCTCTCTAACAAAGTTTATTGTCTATTGTGAAGGGTCATATTCATCCGCACAACCAAAACAAATGTTCTTCTGCAAAATGCATGCAGTTTTTTTTTTTTTTTTAAATCGCTGGTTACATAGTGTACCTTTAACAAAAAGCTCAAAATAGCAATGCTAAAAAAACCAACGCATTTCACTCCTCATTACGCCAGATAAAAAGATAGCAGCCACCACCCTCATTTATCAAAGCTCATTCATCTGAGGATTATGACGTTATGTGGGCTTTAATAATTTCATGCCCTCATTTCCTCCTCAATAATCTTTCAAGCAATTAAGCCTTGATTTGCAAAAGCTTTTCATAAATGAAAAATCAGGGTTGTTTTTTTAATATTTCATCAGCATCTATCTGCAAAGATAACCTGGAGTGAAGGGGATCCATGGTGAACAGGTCCTGTGGTATATATGTGGCAAGCATGTTCTCCTGTATGTATCTGGTGAAAAGGGTGCTGTGCAGACAGTGTGAAGAGTTTCAGGTCAAATGTCAAGTGCAGTGCCCTTTAGTGCAGGATTAAACTGTCTGCCACAAAACTGAGCACCTGTTCCCTTCAAATGCACAGCTCGCTCAGTCTTACATAATGTACATTTTCATCTATCTTTTTCACACAGATAATCATGTCAGCATTTAATCTCTCCTTTCATGGAAAGCTGCACGAGAAATTTGCCCTCGCCATTTGGAAGGGCAAATTAAATTATATGCGAGCAACAAAGAACTGTGGAAAAGACTGAAAAATGGCAAAAAAATACTTGTACAGTATATTTTTATATTTTGTCTAGTATCAACATAGCATAATAAAAATAATGCACACAGTTGTCACAATTGTACTGCACCAACAAGTCGTGTTTTTACATCTGCAGGTCCACAATGGGTTTTTTGATATAATATAATATAATATAATATAATATAATATAATATAATATAATATAGTGCCCACTTAAAATACCTTAAAAATGTCATGAAATCGCTTAAACACAGTTCTCTCTCCTGTCTTGATGTATTTTCTTGTTGAAACAGAATGTTTATCAGAGGGCACATTTATTTATTTACATTTTTTTTTTTTTTTTTTTTTTAATAGTCCTCAGCTATATCACAGCAAACATAAAGATGACTTGCTACAGGCTCGTAGATTGAAGGGGGAGGGACACTCATTCTAGAGAGCATTTAATTGCACAATTTTTGCAGTGCAACACAAGTCATCAATATTTTTGTTCTGTTGTCCTGAAAGCTAAAGACAGTACATTTTAAATGCATATAGTATCTTTTAAGTGAACTTTTAGAAGTACTCCAGTATGCAGATTACCTCAAAGCTAGCAGACATGAACTACAAGTCACACTTTCAAGGAAAGCTAAATACATTTTCAAAGAATAACTTGACTTCAAGCGTGTTAAACTAGTAGGCACTCTAAACCGGGTAACAGGATATGTTGAAACTCAAACAGAGGGACATTACAAAATTGAGCAACATCAAATAAAGCTTGCAGGGCAAAATTTGTAAAAAGCACACCTGTGCTACACATGCATTGCATAGACATGCAAACGCTTCACACTATCATATGACTGCGCATATACTACCTGAAATCAGCTGATAATGCATAAGCGTAATTAATGGAGTCAGTGAAGGTCACACCCAAACAACACGCTCTTCAACACCTTCCCACAGTTCTCCAGCCTTTTCTCACCCTGACCATATTAGATGTGAAAGTGGATTCATGGCTGACCATCATCGGCTGTGGTGCTCACATGGGAGGCACGAGTTTGAGTCTGTGACAAAAGGGCAAACAAGACCTGAAACTTACTGACTTAGGACAACAGCTTCAGATTCTAACTAAATCACTGAATCATCATTGCAGTGCAATAGATGATGAAACATCTCACATGTACTGCCATCAATTCAACCTCAGGCACTACACATAAAAGGACACGTTTACTGACCTTCCAATGCATTTTGCATTGAAAAGTAGCAAAAGTGGGCTGAATCTGACATATTTAAAAAAGCAAAAAATAATAAAAATTACAAACCTCTTGTATGCATGATTATTTCCAACTCTTCTTATTGTGAAGCTACCTGAATTGACCTGTGCCTTTTCTTTCACCTTTTTTAAATTAATAATAATAATAATAATAATAATAATAATAATAATAATAATAATATGTAAAAGAGATCTAACTATTTGTTATTTGTAATATTGTTGTAATATACTGGCATGATTTGTTACATCTCAATAAACAAAGTGTTCAAAAAGAATTATATATTTTATATAAATATATATATTTATATAAAATATATAATTCTTTTTGAATACATATACTGTTTCTATATACATGCAATCATCATCCTTAAATCAAGTTTTATGTCAGTTTTAATTTGTAAAATGATTGTAGTTCTGTGCCTCATTAAAGATGTTAAGTACGAAAAAAGACAAATACACAACAAAATTACTAAAACGTTAAAAATAAAACAGAAAATATAAAAATAAAAAACGAATTCAAAACATTAATTAAAACTTTAATAATATCTCAATGATACTAAAATAACACTGTTTTGAGGAACTTAATAGCAACACTGTAAACCCTAAAGCTCAAAATAATTGATTGGTTTGAGTAGAGCCAACTCAAATTAAACAAATTAGTTCAATCAAATTAACAGAGTTCTCAAAACTGACACATTTGAAGTAATCTGAATTGTTTCATTCTTTTGAGTTTTATGAACTTGTTTCTTTTAATTTAGACAAACTAAAATTTAACTGAAACTGGGGTGATATTTCCCAGCATGCTTTGCCATGTCATTCAAAAGGGACAGTAAATGCCAAAACTAAGTGTTATATTTTTTTATGCAAGATTTGCGTTAAGTGGAAGAATATTTCAAGTACAGAGCAATTAAAATGTATGATTACAAAATAAGTAATTCCTTAACTCAAAAAATTTGAGG
This sequence comes from Rhinogobio ventralis, assembly GCA_039654625.1. Lineage (NCBI taxonomy): Eukaryota > Metazoa > Chordata > Actinopteri > Cypriniformes > Gobionidae > Rhinogobio > Rhinogobio ventralis. Next base: position 8,329,344 of record CM077203.1, read on the forward strand.
CACCTGAAGTAAACTAGACTAGACTGTTTTGTTCTCCAAGTTCCGTCTGTGGAATAATCCAGCACTTTTAGTCATGTCTTTCACTTTTAATGAAAACAATAAGTCATAAACAGAACGATTCTAAAACGCACAAAATCTGATGATTAAAAACCAGGCTTAAAATCAGCCCAACCCTAACAGCATCATGGTGTGATTAGTGTGAGAAAACAGTCTGAATCACTAAACAGCCTTAAACGTCTTGATTCAAACTCACGCAACTGTGAATGTCCCGTCTGATGCTTGTGACGTCTATAAACATTGACACGTTGCTGCTTAAACACAACAGACCAAAACATACATTCAGACTCATTAAATGCTGATTCATATCCCTCTTGAGTTCAACCCAAATACAGTTATCTGTCAAGCTACACTTACTAAGACAAACAGTCAAACACCCATCCAGAACAGAGTTAACTACACTAATCTAACCATTTAGAGTGAGTAAGAGTTCTGCTACAGCTGTTAGAAATCTTAAAGACTCAGCTGTTTTTTTTTTCCATTTATATAATATCTTATGAGGACGTCATTAAAAAAAACATGTGTCACAAGGACATTATTATGATTTAAAAGGATAAAATAAAAGTAACAGACAAATTCTAACATGTAAAAATAATATGAACCATGGCAATAAAATCTATATAAAATATAAGCATGGATAATAGCACTGCATTTTGTTACTGCATGTCATAAGTTATTTAGTTTGCAAACTACACCCAGACACATGGTGTGGTTAAGTAATTACGTAAACGAGCAATTACGCAACTGAAGCCACAGCCAAACATCTTTTGACTTCTTTGCTTCTGTGCATATAGAGAAAACGACCAATGAAGGAAGTGAAATCAGAGCTGTTGCAGTTTGCGTTCATTTTCAGTACCAGACTCCTCTGGACGGAGAGCTGCCACAGCCGTTGACTCCAAAACAAGCGTCTGGGTCATAAAGTACACATTAAAAGAAGATAGATTAAAAAATAAAAAGGCATTTACGCAAACCAAGGCGGTGTTATATTAGCTTGGTTCACCACGCTTTGTTTTCCTTGAGCTCTCTTAAACCGGGGCTAAAAACAGAAAGCCACATTATTGCAATTCTTTTGAACAAACTTTGAGTCCATATGGTTTTAACTTGGGGTTTTTTTTTTATCATAAAGGAATAATTTTATCCACTCCAAACCTCCTCACATAAATATCTTATACCTCCAAACCAAAATACAAATGGCTACATGCAAACTTTTTCAGAATTTTCTTGAAAGAGAAAAGGATCCAACGGCACCAGAGCAACCTAAAACACATTCACAGAGAATCAGCCCTGTTTATATGGCTATGTTTGAAATAGTATACTAATAGTACACTCGGTCCCACTTTATATTAGGTGGCCTTAACTACTATGTACTTACATCAAAAACTAAGTACAATGTACTTATTGTGTTCATATTGTATTGCAAAACACTTTTGCTGATATTGAGGTGGGATACGGGTAGAGTTAGGGACAGGTGTGGTCGGATGGGTAAATTTAAGGGTAGGGTCAGGTGTAAGGGAAGGGTCAGCAGTGTAATTACATGCAGGTAATTTTTTTAACGCAAGTTCAATGTAAAAACATGTATGTACACAATAAGTACATTGTATCAAATGATTCATTTAAATGTTAGTACATAGTAGTTAAGGCCACCTAATATAAAGTGTACACTCTTTACCACGTATGCAGTACCTATGCTGTACACAAAATCCACATTATCTATACGCATGTACAATCCAACCACAAATGGTAAGTGTGTATATTACACCGTTCAAAAGTTTATGGTCAGTAAGATTTGCTGTTCTTTTTAACCTTCTATATTCATCAATGAATCCTGAAAAAAATAAGAAATGTTCCTTGAGCAGCAAATCAGCATATTAGAATGATTTATGAAGGATCATTTATTCAAACTGGCAAAAAAAATGTCATACTTTTCCTTAAGTTGACACTATCCTGCTGAATTAAACATGCAAAGTGATGAGTAAACTAAAGTTTGAAACATTTATATAATTTGTTTCAGATACAGTGCATACTGTGCAGTCTTCCAAACACAGGCACATATATATTTTTGTCTCTAAAAGAGATAAAACTGGTCTAAAGCAAAGAAATGACCAGAATACGAGAAGTCATAGAAGTATGCAGAAAGAGGCTAGTGACTGATGGGTCACAGCTTTGGGTCAGTGGACATCCGGAACAATTAAGAGGAAAGAACGCATTACCTCACCAGTGGCCCAGATGCATGTGTCGGAATACAGTGACCACGGTCTAAATTTACCCTGTTTAGAACCCAAGATTGAGGTGCTAATTCAGGATTACATACATACAACAAAAGACATTTAGCAAGCAGAAAACGGTCATATTAGACTATTTCTTATAAATGTATGACCTTTTGAAGTTAGACTAGCCCTGTTCACAATAAGCATTCATTTTACGAACAAATACCAAAATGTATTATTTCCAAAGAAGAAAGTCACACAGGTTTGGAACGACAAAAGGTGAATAAAATGATTTACAGAATTTTCATTTTCAGGTGAACTATTCAGTATTCAGTAACACTTTACAATAAGGTCTAATTTGTGCCCGTTACGCTATTTTAAAGGCTCCTACTTTTGTTTTAGATGTGTTTTACAATAGGTTTATATGCATCCAAGGTCAAAAAACACTTACATTTTCTCATAATATACATTGCAGCATCACCTCTTCTCTCACAGTGTTTGATAAAGGATACGGTCTCTCTAACCGTTCTGCTCTGATTGGCCAAACGGCCCAGTCTGTTGTGATTGGTCTAACGCTTACAGCACGTGTCAAAGGATGCGCACATTACCGTATCTGAATTTCACAGTGATACGGACAGTAATGAAGGCGACGGTTTCACCATATCAATTCGAGCGCGAGTCCTCATCCTTTGAAAGTGCAGCAAAGTGGATTTGCTGCTTCTCATTTGAGTCTTCGCGACATGTCGACAACATAAACCAAACTCTTCCAGGCCTCAGCTACAACTACAGTGTACTCTGATCTTTGAAATTTGCAGACCTTTTACATTTACAACGATCTATATTGCACACTACATGAAAGGAAATACCTGAAAAAGCATAATAGTGACACTTTAACAATGGTTAATAAAGGTACTTAATGCATTAAACAATGTTAATGTTAGTTAATAAAAATGTTCATCTTAGTTTACAGTGCATTAACTAACGTTAACCGATAGAACTTTTAATCCTCGAGATCAACTAAGATTAATAAATGCTGTAGAAGTATTGTTCACTGTTAGTTCATATCAACTAATACAGTTAACTAATGTTAACTAATCAAACATTATTGTAAAGTGTGACTGCATATTTTTACAAATCGATCTGGTTGATCTAATCCAAACACTACTGCCAGCGGTCATCCCTCATTTCAGGAGATTAATCTTGGGCATTCATGCTAAATAAAATCATCCAGAATGAAACTGCAGCTTCAACAGCCAGGCAGGTGAAACCAAAAGAACATAGCCAAACTTCTGTTTGTTGTGTCATGGTTTGAGTCAAACATGGACCACAAAAGATCAGCCACAAACAGTCTGGCAGACCAGCCCACTCACAGAAGCTGATGACAAATGTCTGTGGAGTGGCATGGGATTTCCACGCTTGCGTACAGAGAACATGAAAGGCCTATTTGGTCACCATGGAAGGACTAAAACTTCCTTGAGTGACTAATACTGAGAGAGCCTTTTTCAAACTAAACCTGTGGTTCACCTACAAGCTATTACACAATCACTTCCCTCGAAAAGCAAAGTTCACTCCAGGCCAACATAGTTCACCAACTCTGGGACAAGCTCACAAGGTCTTGTGTCCATTAAATAAAGGCTATTCTAGCACAAAATAGACTTATTTTGGTTCTCTCCTCTCCTAATTGCTTTCCACCAGTAGTTTTCCACATTTCAGTGCCCTAAATGGAGCTAGAAGTTCCGCTAAGCAGATCTTCATTAATTCAATTTGAAATAAAAAATGTTGGTTCCCATTCTAAATTGGAAGAGCTCAAGAAAAATGTGCTACACTCTTAAAGAAATAGAGGTTCCAAAAGGGGGTGTTCACAGATGACATAGAAGAACTATTTTTGGTTCCCCAAAGAAGCATTCAGTGATCAGTTCTTAAATGTGCGAAGAACATTTTAACAATGTCTAAAGAACCTTTTTCTATTAAGAACTTTCAATGGAAAGTTTCCATGGATGACAAATTCTTCATGGAACCATCAATGCCAATAAAGAACCTTTATTTTTAAGAGTGTAAGTATGATCACAAGGACAAGTCCATCCATGCTAACGAAGCAATGGAGAGCGTCTAACTTCACTTTTTCGCAAGAAACATTCCTCTCAATGTGTGTTTCAACATGTAGCATCAGCAAAACCAAAGGTTCATGTACACACCCACACCCACACCTGGAAAACAGCCACCATTATCACAAAAGCAAGCTAGAATATGAATTACAGTGCAATTTTTTAGACTGATTTCTGAAGTGAAATTCAAAAATTGACCATGAAGGACTAAGCTAACAGCATTTCTTACTTTGGCTTATTATAAAAAATAAAAAAAACATACAATACATACATCTAATTTCACAAATCGCTCCAAGAGTGAAATCTCATATACATTGCCCTGCGCAAACACAATTAGCGACAACACTTTGCATAGATTATCATATGTACAGGACTTAACATGCTCTGAAATTATAGCTAAAAGTTAAATAATTTCACATTAATAACCTAAATGACAAAGTAGACATTTAAGTAAGAAAAACCTTAGGAAGCATAATGTCTACCCATCTGCGGTCTAACCAGAGACACATGTAGCGAAGGCAGAAGTGGAAAACTCACCGGCAGCTGCGCGCAATCTACTCAAACTCTGTCAAGTGCTCTGAGAGAGCCGTCTCAAGCTCCACTCTGTGACGCAACGCTGCTATCCATAGCTTTAGGGGAGGAATAGGTGGAGAAATAGACACAGGAAAGAGGGAGAGGGAGGGGGAGAGAAGAGAGAGTCTAGAAGGAAGTGAAAGGAGAGGGAAGGCTACATTCAAAGTTGATTTCTCTCTTTACGAGGAAAGAACTACATCTCACAAAACAAGTCCAGATCATATTTCAGCTGGGGAAAAAAGGAAAGAAAATAAACAAACAAAATACAAAACGTCAAGTGTCAAACTTTCATATGTGAATGAATACGCGAAAATATACAAATCAATGTATGTAAACTACAAATCTCTTAAATAATTATATCATGATTGTTAATAAAGTGTTACCCAACATATTTTAAAATGCAAAATAAAAAGCAAAATATAAAAATAGAATAAAATACAAAATTATATATATAAAATGAAAAAATAAATAAATAAATAAAAATTATATATATATATATATATATATATATATATATAAAATGTTGGACAGTTAAAAATCTGCGTATAGTTATATTTCTCACAAAAATGTCATTACCATAATGCACCCAGATGTTTTTCTTTTGCCATTCTCAATAGAGTAATGCAGCATTTAATAATGCAAAAGCTACTATAATACAACCATTTATGTAAATCATAAATTCTTAAAGCTATACAACAAACACTAACATTATATATTAATACTTCACAATTGAAGTACTATATGTTTTTTTGCATTATAGAATTTGAAGTAATGAAACTGGTAATAAGCATAGAAGAGGAAATAAGTTAAATATATTTTTACATTGCATCTTAAATGGTACTTTATGGAAATTCAAAGAACATTATATCATGGTACATGTAAAATAAAACTTAGTAATATCATGGTAGGCTACAGAATGACTACCATAATCATATACCATGTTTTTCACATAGTACATTGAAGAAATGCAACAGTACCATGGTACAGATTAGGAAAAGAGAAAAAAAAAAAAAAAAAAAAAACAACATAATATCTTGCTACTGTAATTTTCCAAGAAATTAGTAAAAGGGTTTGGGGGGGGGTTGTATATGGGGTTACCTGAACATATCCAACCTCATGTTTAAACTTCCCACTACTCATCTTGACGCAAAAAAATCCACACAGTTTTCTGCCAAAATTTCTGTGCGCTCATGCACCGACAATGTCAACATATGCATCACACATGCATGACATAACCAAGAAAAATGAATGACCAATCATTAAAAAAGGGAAATCTTTACAAATAATTACAAGGAATGTCTCCCTGGCATACTATATGATGCACTCACCGGTTGTCGGCCAGAGTCACACGAGTGTTTGCATGTGTGCATGTTGCTCCACACTTCTGTACGCCAAACCGCTGTCCTCTATTCTCGCTCCAGCGCAAACTGCACCTTCCCCTGCAGTCTGGCAGGATTTGTTGGACCGGGGTGCTTTCAATCTAATAACTCCGTAAGCTGGTGTGTGCGTTATACAAGGTGAATGTCTCTACCCCTGGAGAATATCCGTGTGGCATTTCCTTCAACGCTGATGCTGTTTAGACCCCTGGGCAGTGTTTGTGGGACTATTTAACTGCCAGAGACTCAAGAATGTGTGGGGAGGAAGACATCAGATATAATCTTGTTGACAGTACAGTATGTAGAGCGAGACCCAGTGTATGTTTACTACAATGCCTCCATCCCGGCACACACAATGCACATAAAACAGCGGGTTTGCCAAGAATTAAGATTCATTCTTTCTTTCTATTCTCTCTTGTGATTCTTATCTTCAGGTGACGCTTATCTGTGAAAATCAGTTCACATGAACTGCTTTAATGGATTCTTGAGGAGGAGAGATGATCACTATCTGGAAAAAGTGCTAAAAAAGGAAAGTATGAAGGCTTGAAATTAGTGTATACTGATAAGTCATATTTACAGTCATTAAAAACATTAAGCAGTATTATGAGCACCTTGGTCAAGCATGATTCTGATTGGTCAAGCATTCTGTGGTCATATACCTGTAATGTGAATGATTATCCCTTATTTGCTACATAGCTGTGCTCTCTTTCTTCTCACATAATACAATTCCATTCAAGCATTTTATGTCCATTTGGTGAATTATATTGCGACTACTATTTTGAAGTGTTGTGTAATGACGTAATGTGTTGTAAACAAGATGGATGAAGTTTGCTACTCCTGTCTCGTGTGCTTTATTGCTGCTTACGAACTCCTGACAGACACCATAAATTACTTTATTTTATTGGGTAAGTAGCTGTGTATCAAGTGGGACAAATGTACAAATCACAAAATAAACCCCTTTAGGCTTTCGCAAGACCCCTGATCACCCTGTAGGGGGGAATTTTGTGATAATGGCCATCTGGCTGCACATTATCCCTTACATATAATGTTTAACAGATCATTAGTTAATGTGGATTCAAACTGTTAGAAACAGAAAGATTAGCCAGATATTTGCACGCACTTATTTGTACATTTGCTTATTCCTGGGGAAAAAGTACTGAACAACTGGTTTAAATACTTCAATAATCAAGTTAGTTTGAAATGTCAAACATTAAACTTAAACTTCAAATGTGAATTTATGAAAATGTAAAATAAAATAAAATACCAGCATAAAAGGAAACCCTGTTATTTTTGGACCATTGAAAATTTTCATGACTATTAATAATTTTTATTTCAGTATTAAAAAAAAAAGAAAAAGAAATCAGCACTTGGACCCATGTTAGAAAGGTCAAATGCATTGATTTTATATATTTTTATAAATTCAAATTTGACAACTACAAATCTGTTAAACATTATATCATGCTTGTTAAAGACTTTTTAAAAAAGTTATTATGAAGTGTTACCCAACATACTTTAAAAAAAGCCAAGTAAAATTCATGAAACGTATATAAAATATACATGCACAAAAAAAACAACACCATTATTGAAAAATAATGACCATTTTTTTAAAGCTCTCCCCTCTTGTCTGACATTAGCAATGTTTCTATCTACCTATTTTTATGCAAATTTTGGGATTTTAGGAGAGAGGACCAGGCCTGGATTTTATGTTGTTTTGTTTTAATTTATGCAGCAGTTGTCCGTGAGTCGTCCGTGTTTCTTTTTGGATTAAAGTTTGTTGAACGTTCGCTGGTTCCCACCTCCTCCTTCCCTGAGCCTTAAAACTTGCAACATTGGTGCCGAAATCCGGGAGGAAGGAGGTGCCATTGAGCGGAGCAGAATCTGCCACCATGGACGCTCAAGGTGGTGGGCTGGAGTAACTTGCCGGGGGGACGGACTAACTTGCTGCCGTTCACCTGGGTTGTGGAGGGGCCGAGAGGGAGCAGAGTCGCCGGCGCCGCTTGCCAGAAGGTGTAGCCTGCTGCTGTCCGCCATGATGTGGAGGAGCAGTGCCGGGTGCCCGTAGCCACCTTTTCTCTCGCCTCATCTGTCCTTACCCCCGGGCCCGGGGGGGGGGTTGGTTGGAGATGGGGAGTAGAGTGCAGTTTCGAGGGTATCGCCAAACCCCTGCGAGGGGCGATGGGGGTATGTGGCAAGCAGAGCGGGCCAAGAGCCGTGGGAATGGAGCGAGTCTCACAGAGGACCTCCGGAAGGATAAAAGGAGAAGTGAAGACAGTGCAAGGAGTTTTATGTTGTTGTTTTAATTTATGCGGAGGTCGTCCATGAGGGGGGCTGCCGCTTTACTTTAGTTTTGCTGTTTGTTTCGTTTTTGAATTAAAAGTTTGTTAAACGTTCCCTCCTTCCCTGAACCCTAAACCTTGCTACATCTAACCAAACAGATCTCCCTCCAAACTGGTGTCATTGGTGGAGCCAACATTGCTGGTTGAGATGCTCAAACAAACAATGTTTTGAAACCACCAGGGAGCTGATCATGTCACATAAGGCCTGTCAGTCAAATATATGAGGAGCAAATCCTAATGAACCCCAAAACAGATGACTGCACAACGTTAGTTTACAGAGATTTACCACAGTACTAAATAAAACACCACACCCTCGACAAAACACTCTGAAAGGGAGGTTTTGTTTTAGTTCTGCTTTGTTATTGCATCAGGATTAGAAACTTAGGGTGTAAAATACGCTTGACGTAATAGTCCACGTGAGACATATCGAGCCCACCTCTAACAAATACACTCGCTCCTGATCGACTAGAATGGATCTGAGGTTCAAGAGCTCCCTAAACAAAACTCAATGTTCCTCTGGCATTCACAGTAAACCATCCTGAGCTTCACTTAAATCCTCTACAATTAGCTTCCTACATAAGAGACAGTGTGTGTGTGTGTGTGTCTGTTGGGGGAATAGTGTCCCATCCTTCAGAACCCCCTGCTGTCTACCGCAAATTAAAAGAGTCTATATTTAAAGAGGCAGACAGCAGCAATACAATTACCTGAGGGGATCAGGTGCTACGGGCAAAGAAGTCGGGAAGATCCGGCATAAGTGCTTCAGCACAGCTGATGCCCATCTGACACAATACAGCCCTTTTTGTCATAGCGCACGGACGCAGAGCAGTCCTGCACATGTGTTGTGACTGTTCAATCGCCACAATAGAATATCAGAATATATGAAATATAATAGAATGCCAGAATATCTTATCTTAAGGTGCAGCAATTTCTAGCTTGACAAACCAATTTCCTTAATAGGTACCATTCAAACGTTTGGGGTTGCTAAGATTTTTCAATATTTTTAAAAGAAGCCACTTATGCTCACCAAGACCACATTTATTTGATCAATAATACAGTAAAACTGTAGTATTGTGAAATGTTATTTCAATTTAAAATAATTCCTGCTGGGCAATCGATTAACCGCATCCAAAATAAAAGTTTGTGTTTACATAATATATGTGTGTGTACTGTGTATAATTATTATGTATATATAAATACACACACATGCATGTCTATATTTAGGAAGGAATAAATAAATAAATAAATATAAATAAATAAATATAAATAAATAAATAAATATATAACAAGTAAATAAATATACACACACACATACACACAGTATATACACAGTATATATACATGCAATTATTTCCTAAATGTATACATGAAGGAGTGTGTATTTATATATACATAATTATTATACATTATCTGTTCTGATGCCTGTACCAAACTGTGATGGGCAACGTCACGACTATGACAAGAAAAAAACAGGTATGCGTGAGAATTCTGTCCTTTTTTGGGTCTCATCTTCCTGTTTTTGGTTCGTTTACATGTCTTTGGTCCGTGTTGTGTTCATATATCTTACAAACCGCACCAGAGTTTGTTTGGAAGCGGACTGAGTCCCATCTTCTCAGCGGCCTCGATCTGCTTGTTTGGTGCGCACCAGGGTTCGGATGGCAGCGTTCACACTTATTCAAATTAACTGCACTAACAGAGTAATCGCACCAGTGTGTGTTTTAATCAAACTAAGCATGCCATGTGTGAACACCTTTAAACATGAGAACCAAATCCATCAGATTCAAACTATTCATTAAAATGATTAGCAAGTGGTAATTTTGGAAGTGTTCAGGAACCTAAATGCATTTTTCAAAATAAATAAATTAAAGTTCGAGTTCCTGCAAGGTCACGTGTTTTGGTCTCATCCTAGCAGCATTTTTGTTTTCCATGTTTTTTTTGTGAAAATCTGATATCAGATTCACTCTGTCAGGACTGGAGAAACAACTAGTCATCTTGCTGATAACTATACGCAGATTTTTAACTGTCCGTTTCTGAAAAACCAACATTATGCAATAGCTTCTTTCCCAAGGTGTGCAAACCCTCCCAGAAAATACCTGACACTGTGACAGGCTTTATGTGTTAGCTGGAACTATTATGATTGTCAAATATCAGTCAGATTGTATTATGCCATTTATTTGTGTGGCTTCATTTACAAAATAAAAACCGCTGATGCCATAACTGATGAATGAAAACTTTCATGTGCGGTTTCTGTGATTGAAGAACGACTGGTGACAGACGGTCTTGTGCACCACTCAAAAGGCAACCCATGTGTTCGGCATTGAAAAGCCATTATCCTACTCTGACCGGCAGATTTTCGTGCCTAGTCCACATCCTCAATGCCAGCAGACGCTCCAACGGTGAGCGGTCAATGACCATCATGCAATAGTGAAGTAATCCTTCCATTTCTTCACATAGGAAACCACTCATCTGGGTCTTTGCTCGCTCACTTCATCTTATGAGCCATTACCTTGTCCACTGGAGCTGAATTTATGCTTTTGGTGGTTATTTAATGGCATTACAATCTGTGGGGAAAATTCAACTACGACTGGGGCACACATCTTAATTCAGACACGAATGAAATCAAACACGCGCTGTATCCTAAGGTGCAAAAGAATACTCTGCCACAAAAACCTGTTGGACCCACAATTAAAAAAATGTCACCATTTACTAGGGGTGTAACGATATTCAAAGCGAACCGAAAAACCGCGATACACCACCCACAGTACGAACAGCGCTACTCATGTCAAACCGAAACGCGCCCCGCCCCCTGCTGCCCCGGCCCAGCTCTCACTTCATCTTATGTCACAAAATTATTTTTTTCTTCCTTGACATTTGATTAAATAGTAATTAGTACACTTTTAACAACTAATAAGCTGTATTTTTACTAAATATTATTATAATAATATTATTTACTAAATATACACTAACTTTTGTCTTCCAAGTGCATGTCACGTGACTTGGGCGAACGCTTAAGTTGCATGGTGGAAGGACAAAGAGAGCCAGGTTGGCTAAATGCTACCTTGGAGTCCTAGCAACATCGTCATTTTCGTAGCTAAACAAAATCTCTCTCACCTCAGAAAACCACTTGCATGTCCTATCATGTAAGCCGTTATACTGTGCTCGTAGAACACACTCTTCAATTACACGTGCAAATGCTTCATAAAGCACAAAAGAAACTATGAGCAACGTTGTCAATTCGTAAGTCATGAAATACAAGAAAAGTACCAATAAATTACGTAACTGGTTCAACGCGTGTTAGCTGGGAAGGCATGCAGGTATGATGTTCATTCTGTTCATCAGGAGCAGTTTATATGATTCATTAACAGTTCATGATGTATTCGCCATGGTAACTGTTGTTTCCATAACCCCAAAATGCCACTATTTTTATTTTATTTACTTTATTATATTAGCAAAAACTGCTATTTAATAGCTTTAACTTATAGGCCTATTTATTCATCAGTATTAGTCAATTTATGTGTCTGTTAAGTAGGCTAAAGTGGGACATTACTAGTGTGTGTCATCAATTATTATTATTATTTTATTTAAACATTACGGTAAAATGAGTAGATTATTTCTGACTAGTCTACAGTGGAGGCATTTATTTCATTTTAGTTTACTGAGGTATGCTAAGTGCTCTAAAGAAAACGTGAAGCCAGTGTATAAAGTTAATAAAGATAAAGTTAATAAGTGGTTTAATTGTTGTTGCTATTATTAAGTTAAAATCTAGTGTTATTATTGCTGGTGCCCTGCCATGAACCCTGACTCCACAGCAAACCGAACCAAACCGTGGCTCCAAAACCATGATATGAACCGAACCGTGGCATTGGTGTATCGTTACACCCCTACCATTTACTCTCTCGCATGTCGTTATAATGGACTCTCTTCTGAGGAACACAAAAGGAGAAATTTAAGACAATATTACTGATTCAGTATTAATGGAAGTAAATGAGGAACAGCTTAAAAAAAATAAAATAATTGCAAACGCACCATAAAAGCAAACCAAATATGTGTGTTGCATCTAAAGTCTTCTTTAAAATCCATAAAAATCCATTTGTTACATACCAAAAATCTTTAAAATTTGAAAACTGAATCAGTCCCAAACATGAGCGAATCATTTTTGTGAACTGGGTCAAATGATTAATTGAAAAGATCCAACTAAAAACAAAAAAAAACTGATTCATTCACAAACTTTAAAAGTCATGCAACGGATTTGTTTGGCAAACAGGCCTTTTTTTTGCCAGCATCTGCTGAAAATCTTTTAGTCAGTGAGTTGAGCTTAAACTGCAAATAATTTTTGTGAACTGGATCAAACTATTCTTTGAAAAGATCCAACAGTGAAGAATTCATGATGACAGAATTTTAATTTTTGGAACACATATACAAAAACTAACAATACAATGATAGACTCACTAGTTGACTTCACCAATCAATTAGTCAGTTGTTAGTGGTCCATCCCCATTTCTAGTCAAATGACATAAGGATACACAAAGTTAAATATTGCCCAAACAGCCTGTGTGGGCCCATGACGCTGTCTTACAGCTCATTACGGTTCTTAAAGGAGACAGGATCATTTATTCAAAAAAGAAGCAATCATCAACCTCTGCCGCTGCCCAGAGTTATCCATGAATCATTAGGGTAATGAAAAGCTAAATATTTATGGGCCGTTTCAGAACAGACGCAAATGAGAAAAGACGGCCGAACGAGACGGCATGTGTTCCATCACTCACCAACATGCCTTGGGAAAGATTTACAGTGGAATGAGGAAACAGAAGGAAAAGCTTATCTGGAAATGGATAGCGAGGACCCTTTCCCTGAAGGAAATTTTCAGAGTGGCATTTGAGTGGGTGGTTTGACGGCAGAAGACTTATTTTCGACAAGGATGAGGTGTTATAGAGAAAGTGAGGGCAGTTATCTGATCTATCACTGCATCTGACACACAAACCAACCCGCAGAGCTCTCAGCTGTTTGTCTTTGGTGGGGTGGATTCCCTGGCGATCCACACCTTGTCTAGTCCTGTTGGGTCGTGAATGGAGGTAATTGGCACTGAGTGATGGAAGCACGCTCAGACTGGCCCCATCTCTACACGGAAACTGAATCAGACACCAGAAGATACAACCGGAAAGACAAACGCAGACTTCAGAGTCCCGTTAGCCATTCATTTATCTTTTTTCTTTAAACATTTTAATAGAAACGCAGGGAAAGGGTCAGAAAAGTGTTACTTTTAAATAACTGAAAAAAGTACTAAAATGACTAAAACTGAAATAAAAAAAAAACAATAAATTAAAATATAAACTATATTACAATTGAAATACTAAGAAATATAAAACAAAAACTATATAAAATTGATAAAGCACATACAATTACAAAACTAAAAATATTCAAATTAGTTTGATAAATTTAAATAAAACACTAAATGTTAGATATAATATAAAAAGTATATAGAAATATAACACAACACAACAAAACTAAACCTAAAACTACACTATTGCCAAAAGTATTGGGACACCCCTCCAAATCTTCCATGGCCACAGGTAGGGCTGCACAATTAATCAAATTTCCAATCGCGATTATGGATGCCACAATTACGTAATCGTTCAAAGCCACGATTACAAAAAAAACAAAAAAAAAATCCACTTACATTATTCTGCATGCTTAAGAGGTGTGTTTAGAGCATGTTACATTGTGAGAGGTGAATCACAACTACTTAAGATTAGGGACTAACCCAGCACAATAGGAACTACCAGTGACATAACGTTAAGTGTACGCGGACTGGTCGAACGCATGCGAAACACCAGCACCTGCCATTTTTTAAAGTCGTATGCACAACCTATATATTAACTACACAAACTAACTCTATAAACATGGAAAGCAGTGATAGATGGACCTCTCAAACTTTGTGCCAAGGAGAAAATCCAACGCAACTTTGAGGGGACCAAGCGAAACATGATTATGTATTTCTGCTCAGCTAGTGGCATTGGACATGCCGCTAACATTAATACTTTTTCATATACTGTCTACTTTCTTTGTATAATAGTTCTACCTAATAACACATTAGACAGGACTGTTAAATAGATCATGAGCTGATGAAGACGGAGAATGTGAGCGCTGTGTGCTCAGGCTCTGGCGTTCTCAGTGGCGTCAAAACAACAAGCGCGACTTACGTCACTTCAGAGTTCCTACTGTTGGTGCAAATGCAAGCGGGAAAATGTTCCTATAGGATCCTTTAGTTCTCTAAGTTCCTAGAACTACCTGGTTCAAAAGCCCCTATTATTGTACCATGCATTTTTATTTATTTTTTTAAAGAAGAAACCAAACCAATGTATAGTTGACATTTGAGGCTTAATGCTGTAGAAAAGCATACAAGTTATTTTAGGAAGAGTGTTTTTAGCTTGTTTTTTTATTTGATATAAAAATATGACGCAGTTGCTTCAAACAATGGTATAAAGCTATTCAAAACATCAATGTAAATTGTGATAATCAAAATTAATAAATCGCAATTACAATTTCAAGGGAATAATCGACAATTATGATTTTTGTCATAATCGTGCAGCCGTAGCCACAGGTGTATAAAATCAAGCACCTAGTCATGCAGACGCTTCTACAAACATTTGTGAAAGAATGGGTCGCTCTCAGGAGCTCAGTGAATTCATGTGTGGTACTGTGATAGGTTGCCACCTGTGCATTCATGAAATTTCCTCACTACTAAATATTCCACGGTCAACTGTTAGTGGTATTATAACAAAGTGGAACAACAAAGTCTCCGACTTCCTGCAGAGTCAATAGCTACAGACCTCCAAACTTCATGTGGCCTTCAGATTAGCTCAAGAACAGTGTGTAGAGAGCTTCATGGAATGGGTTTCCATGGCCGAGCAGCTGCATCCAAGCCTTACATCACCAAGAGCAATGCAAAGTGTCGGATGCAGTGGTGTAAAGCACGTCGCCACTGGACTCTAGAGCAGTGGAGATGTGTTCTCTGGAGTGACGAATCACGCTTCTCTGTCTGGCAATGGACGAGTCTGGGTTTGGAGGTTGCCAGGAGAACGGTACTTGCCTGACTGCATTGTGCCAAGTGTAAAGTTTGGTGGAGGGGGGATTATGGTGTGGGGTTGTTTTTCCAGAGGTTGGCTTGGCCCCTTAGTTCCAGTGAAAAGAACTCTTAATGCTTCAGCATACCAAGACAATTTCATGCTCCCAACTTTGTGGGAACAGTTTTAAGAAAAGGGCCCTTTCCTGTTCCAACATGACTGCGCCCCAGTGCACAAAGCAAGGTCCATAAAGACATGGATGAGTGAGTTTGGTGTGGAGGAACTTGACTGGCCTGCAAAGAGTCCTGACCTCAACCCGATAAAACACCTTTGGGATGAATTAGAGCAGAGACTGTGAGCCAGGCCTCCTCGTCC
Organism: Rhinogobio ventralis; assembly: GCA_039654625.1. Classification (NCBI taxonomy): domain Eukaryota; kingdom Metazoa; phylum Chordata; class Actinopteri; order Cypriniformes; family Gobionidae; genus Rhinogobio; species Rhinogobio ventralis. The sequence goes on from CM077203.1 coordinate 8,345,434, forward strand.
AACATCAGTGCCTGACCACACAAATGTGCTTCTAGAAGAATGGTCAAAAATTCTCATAAACACACTCCTAAACCTTGTGGAAAGCATTCTCAGAAGAGTTGAAGCTGTTATAGCTGCAAAGGGTGGGCCAACTCCATAGTAAACCCTACGGATTAAGAATGGGATGTCATTAAAGTTCATGTGCATGTAAAGGCAGGCGTCCCAAAACTTTTGGCAATATTTAAAAAAGTAATAATTTTCAGTAACTGAAATAAAGCTGAAAAACTTTAACTTAAAAACTAGAAATGTTGCTTTTGCTACTGTCTGTAATAAATGAGTTTGAGTTGAAGTAGAAAAAATAAAACTGAAATAAAAATATATAAAAAAAAATTTGAAAAATAAATAAATAAATAGCTAATTAATAATCATAAATATGAACTTGTTTGAGAGTTTGTGCCATGCAACACGTCAGAACATGTACAACACTGTCAGCCAACATCTCCAACAACCAGCTCATTTTTAAGGCTTTCCATAATTACTTGGTTAAAATGACTAGATTCTACTAGGTTATACAAACGCCACACCACAGCATTTTCAAAACTGTCGAAAGCAAGCACTTTCTGAATGTGTATTTAAGACATACATTTAACCTTTGTCTTCTTGTCAGCATTATTCTTCCAGCAGACTATAAATAAATACAATCCACCTTAAACCAGACTGAAGGCCTGAAGAGCAACATTAGCGACCGTTGTGCAAGAGACTTGACAAGTTGCGCAGCAAAAAAAGAGACACAGACAGTGATTCAGACATCTGAAGTTGTGTGTTTGTCATCAAACTGTTTGCATTTATTAGCAAGGCAGAAGATTTATTGTCATCACTGCCAGACAGTATGGACACAGTTAGTCCTGTCCTGTCCTAAACCCAAACACTCATGCACTGCCTTGTCTCTTTGCCTCCTCTTAGTGGTCAGGGTGAGTGACTGCAAAGGGATCCTGCTACTTTTCTGTCATACAAAGTGGCTCCTATTGTGTAAGGAATTCAGATTTTCGAAATACTATGTTTATAGAATACACAAAGGTAGTGGATAGAAGGGTAAGATGTGCCAGTGGCGTGTCACCCTGTTGATCTAAAATTTAGAATGGCCAATGCACAGCCTGTTATTGAACTTTTATTGTTTTTGTAATTATTACTATTTTTGCACATCAAAATACTTTCTACAATGCAGAAAAAAGACTGTTATTCAGGTCTAAAAATATATATATATACACAATTATTTACTAATGCATTAAACCATGTAAATTATTTTAAGTGGCTCATCTATAGTTAGCTTTTGCATCAAAATGCAAGAAATACAAATAAAGCAAAAAACTATTACAAACTGTAAAATAAATAAATACATTTCAATACAATAAGATATTCTGAATGTTAAATCTTTCCTTGCTTGTTCCTGGCTTATAGATGCTTTCTTCTTGTTTTAGCTTTAAAATATAATTAAATAATATATCATACATATCATAATATATAATACATATTAAATCATTTAAATAAAATAATAATAATAATAGTAATAAATTATTTTATTTAAATAAGTTTCTTGAGCATCAAATCATCATATTAGACTGATTTCTGAAAGGATCATGTGACTGAAGACGGAATGAAGCTGAAAATTCAGCTTTGAATCATAGTAAAATACAATTTTAAAATACGGAGAGAATTTATTTTATATATTTTACAATATTACTGTTTTTCCAGTATTTTTGATCAAATAAATGCAGCCTTGGTGGACATTAGATATTTCTTTTAAAACCAAAGAATTTTACAGACCCCAGACTTTCGAACAATATATCACCCAAGTCATAAACAATCATGTTACAAGACAAGCTAACAAAATAAATACATTAGCATGTGAATGTGGAGATGATCAGTAATGAAAACAGTGGAGGCACAGAGGGAGGTGAAGGTGACAATGAGACTAGAAACATTCCTCCTTCATGCACGTTTCTCTGTAATCTCCTTACATAACCAGAGCCCGTGACCTCGGGGCGACGGGCGCCAGACAAGCACAATCACCGTGGAGGTTTTCCTACAGGCCGACCCCTAGAGCGGTCCCGGTCACATAATCATAAACCCAGAGCCCTAGTGTGCTCACTTATACACACAAACACGGACACACACTGCGCTGGAGAACGGCACGCACAGACATCACATTACCAGCTGAATTTAGGTTTTTGGATGAATGGAGAGACATTTGCAACCATTCTCTAAAGAATGATTAGGTGAGACTTAGCAAGCTCCAACAGGTAACAGCTCTCTGGGTCGATTTCTGACTTCTCTCAAAATAAATTGAGCTCAACACTCTCTGTTCAACACAGTAAAGAGGGAATAAACAACTCAACTGCTTTGACAGAAACTGAAGGACAAGTGCTGACCATAAAGGGGTTATACTGCATGTAATATTTTTACATATTATAATGATCGTTTTTGCATCATAATTTATTTTTTCATGACCATTTTCTTTTAAGGACAGAAAGACAGACAATGGTTTTCAAATGTTTCTTGAGCAGCAAATCAGCATATTAAAATGATTTCTGAAGGATCATGAGTCACTGAAGACTGAAAATTCAGCAGACATTCAAATATAAAACAGTTATTTAAAATTGTAAAAAATATTTCCCAATATTACAGTTTTTACTGTTTTTATAATGCAGCCTTAGTGAGGCATTTTTTTCGAAAACAACAAAAAAAATCTTACCGACCACAAACTTTTGAGAGAAATTCTGTCTATCAAAACATCTGCTAAATGTAGCTGAGAATACCGCTCTTTTAGCTACATTAGCTGAAAGCTGTAAACAAATCACTAAGAGTGTAAAGAGTAACAAATAAACACAAAAGTTCAAAACAATATAAGTAGATTCTTGTCACCATTACACCCAAACCTGTTGCATAATGTGCCCCTCAACACAATAACAGCCATCTACCTCATTCCAAACAGTCCCAACTATGATTCCCAAAGCACACAGAATGTTAGCAAAGCAAAGACTTCCTAAGAGTTGACTTGGTTCCCTGCTCTCCTCTGCTTGCTCTCCTGTTTCAGAGAGCATCAGCTTATGAGAAGGAATTAATTTCACAGTCTGATGGACAGAGAGGCGACCTCATATCCCAGCAGGCCACACTCTGATTCTCTAAACCACAAGATCGGGCCTCCACCGAGAAGGCGAGATCTCGTAGAAGTCTTCAGGACTGGTGTCTGGTGTGCTGCTCTTACCTTTGAGGCGTGACGGCGCTCGGTGCAGTCTGGATGCTGGCATACCACACACTCCTCTTCCTGAGTGGGCTTCTCATCTGCAACAGTAAAATCACACACAGATACACATGAAAAACACCTTACAGGACCGGCTGTAAAGGTGAACATTTTCTGAAGAAAAACAACAGTGCGTGTGTCGCCACCTCATTGCCAGGGTGTTGCTAAGTGGTCGCTAATGTATTTGCAATGTTTACTGAGCTGCTACGCGGTTGCAAGGGTATTCTGGATCGATGCTATAAGGTTGCTAAAGTGGAATGGGTTGTTGCTGTATTTTTTTTGTTCAGGTAACTACATTGTCAGGGTGTTGCTAAGCGGGCACTAATGTATTTGCAGTGTTTACTGAGCTGCTACACGGTTGCAAGGGAATTTTGGATCGATGCTATGAGGTTGCTAACGCGTGATGGGTGGTTGCTATGGTGTTGTGGCGTCCTTTTGTTCGTTTAACTACATTGCCAGGGTGTTTACGAAGCGGTCGCTAATATATTCGCAGAGTTTACTGAGCTGCCATCTCGTTGCCAGGGTATTTTGGATCAATGCTATAAGGTTGCTACGGTGTGATGGGTGGTTGCTAGAGTGTTGTGGCATTCTTTGTTTAAGTACATTGCTAGGGTGTTGCCAAGTGGCCACTAATGTTTTTGCAGTGTTTACTGAGCTGCTACACAGTTGCAAGGGTATTTTGGAGCGATGCTATAAGGTTGCTAAGGTAGAATGGGTTGTTGCTGTGGTTTTTTTTGTTCAGGTAACTACATTGTCAGGGTGTTGCTAAGTGGTCGCTAATGTATTTGCAGTGTTTACTGAGCTGCTACACGGTTGCAAGGGAATTTTGGATCGATGCTATGAGGTTGCTAACGTGTGATGGGTGGTTGCTAGGGTGTTGGAGCATTCTTTTGTTTGTTTAATTACATTGCCAGGGTGTTGCCAAGCGGCCACTAATGTATTCACAGTGTTTACTAAGCTGCTATGCGGTTGCAAGGGTATTCTGGATCAATGCTATAAGATTGATAAGGTAGAATGGGTTGTTGCTGTGTTTTTTTTCTTTCAGGTACCTACATTGCTAGGGTGTTGCTAAGCGGCCACTAATGTATTCACAGTGTTTACAGAGCTGCTATGCGGTTGCAAGGGTATTTTGGATCAATGCCATAAGATTGCTAAGGTGTGATGGGTGGTTGCTAGGGTGTTGTGGTGTTTTTCTGTTTAACTACATTGCCAAGGTGTTGCTAAGCAGTTGCTAATGTATGCGTGTTTACTGAGCTGCTATGCAATTGCAAGGGTATTTTGGATCGATGCTATAAGGTTGCTAAGGTGTAAGGTGATAACCATGGTTTAATATAACTTTCGCTTCATTTTTGACAGTGCAAAACTAAAACAACTGACCACACCACAAACATTAATTTTATGATTGCTAATCATTTCATATGCTTTTAGGTCTGTGTGTCTGCATGTAGATGGGAATTTCAAGACAGTTGACAGCCACATTTGTAAGCAATCCTCTGTTGAAATCGACCCAACAAAAACTTTCCATTCTCCTCTCCGCTTACAGATTCAGTATTCTCAGCAAAAGTTATGAACATCTTTTCCATCTGGAGACCTTTTGCTTTAAACGTGTGCTTTCTCCAGTAATATTTCTCAGTATCCGAACCTTTAGATTAGCAGTTCCCAAACTGAGGTACGCGTACCCATGGGGGTACGTGAGGTGACAGACTAAGTTTTGCAGTTAATTTAATTCTACCCCACGTTAAAATAACATTAAAACCGAGCATGTATTTCTAACAGGCAAAATGTCACTTCTAGTGTAAAAACAAGAAAATAGTAGAGCCGTAAAAAATGTAAAATACATGACATCCAGTCAAATTTACCTCATCTTTTGCTGTCAAAACTGACTGCATCCACACAAGAGGCGAGCATATGATTGAGTACAGAGTCTGCGTTCTTAGCAAATTGCGTACATTACTGCCGCTCTCGACAATGTACCTTTATAAAAGTGGGGTTTTAGCATACTAGCAAGCAGAACAAATATAGACAGACAGTGCATAGATAATAAATCATGCGAGCAAGATTATTTGAGAGAATGGTGTCTCCAGCAACAACATGTAAATCCCGTCTGGCTAGCGCTCTCTCCATAATGTTTACACATTAGGTCAGTAGGCGGAGAGTAACACATCCGACCACATGAGCGTTCACACTATGGGCCTGTTTACATCTGGTCACTTCATGCGTTTTCTCTGATCGGACAGTTATCTTTTAGTGAAAAGACCAGGTGTAAATGCCTTCCGAAACGCATTCGAGGCAGATTTAAATCCGATCACTCAAACCACTTCAGGAGGTGATCTGGGCCGCATTCCAGATGAAACTGAACAAGTCTAAATGCATCTGGTTGTTGAAACCACATATGTAAATCTTACTCCTCCCAAAAAGATGAGCAGCTGAGTATCTCTTCGTCAAGACAACGCACAAACTACCGCAAAAAAACCCCCGAAAGTAAGTAACGTTAAAGAGAAAAAGTAAAGAAACTAAATAATCTTACCAGTGCTGTTGCCTTGCTCTCTCCTATTGCGGTCTTTGATTTTGAAATTAGCTGATGATTAATAAAGCTATGTCTGTTGTTTTCAGTGACGTGAACTTCATTAAATCTGCATATAACGTGGGAATTGAAGATCGGATTTATATCCATTTTGCGGAGACACGTGTAAATGAAATCGTATTGATAAATCAGATCTACCTGATCTGTAAAAATTAAGTGTCATGAAGTGACCAGGTGTAAAGAGGCCCTATGAAAGCAATCCGGTCGAATGCGTTTTCGACTACCTCTGGAAGAGGTAGAAAGTGGACAGGCTCAAAACGTTTCAGACCGCTTTAGTGTCATTCACTTGTGATCCTATCAACCAAAACGCATTGATACCAGGTGTAAACAGGGCTGATGACTAGCTCATTAAGACAGTGACTTGCTGCCACCTACTGGCGGTTTTAACTGTGTAAATACATAGATCCAGCTTGTGCCACTGTAGTGCAAAGATGGCTTTTATTGAGATTTAGTTTTATTGAGTTTATTGATATTTAGTTTATTGCTTTATTAGATTAATTAAATTAATGGGATTTTAAGAATTTGACATAAAACATGACATACATTTAATAGGGTTAAAAAAAATTGATGCAAAAAAAAAAAAAAAAAAAAAAAATGCACCTAAAAAATAAATAAAAAATTTAAGGGGGCAAATACGGTCCCATTCATGGAATAGGTGTGACAGCAGTCTAAGTGAATGAGAGGGGGTATACAGAAGGATATCAAATGCCTCAGGGGGTACACCACTCTAAAAAGTTTGGGAACCACTGCTTTAGACTGAATCAAGTGTGTCATGAATCAGAAACTAAAATCATGTGACGAAACCTAAAACCATGTGACACAAGAATGTCTGACCACAGCAGCAGCTGCCTGCTCTGGCTTACCAGTTTATAGAATTTCAGGGAAGCATCACTATTCCTCAAATTTATGGTTTGCTAACACTTTGGTGATAAAACGTCTGCAGATGTTAAAAAACAGGTGGAAAAAAAGCATAGCACTTTGCTAGTTTACTCTGCAAAAAAATGCTAAAATACAAATAACGAATTAAAAAAAATTAATAAATAAAATTAAAATGAAATAAAAGAATTAGTGCTGTCAAATCGATTAATCGAGATTAATTGCATCCATAATAAAACTGTATAATTATGTATATTTGAATACACATACATACATGTATATATTTAAGAAATATTTGCATGTATATACTGTGTGTAGATTTATATACATATACCTACATATACATACATATATATATATATACACATACATACATACATACGTATATATACGTGTATATATACACATATATATATATATATATACACATACATACATACATACGTATATATACGTGTATATATACACATATATACGTATATATACACATATATACGTATATATACGTATATATACATATATATACGTATATATACACATATATACGTATATATACACATATATACGTATATATACACACATATATATATACACATATATACGTATATATACACACACACATATACATATATATATATATATATATATATATATATATATATATATATATATATATATATATATATATATATATATATATATATATAAAAGTTTGTTTACATAATATATGTGTGTACTGTGTATAATATATATATATGCGCATGCGTGTATATATACATAATTATACACAGTACACACATATATTATGTAAACAAACTTTTATTATGGATGCGATTAATCGATTTGACAGCACTAAAATTAATATAACATAAAAATAAAATTTAATGTCAAGAGGGCACAATAAGATGAAACTGAAATATTACTTAAAAGACTTGATAATCTTATGAAGTTATTTTACATTTATAATGAACAAAGACCTTATATTTAAGGTCTACAAGTACATTTGTTTAGCTTAGCGCAGGATGCTAATAATGGTGGTAAGAGTCTGATTCATCCGTTTAATTATCTCTTTAACTTCCTCCTGTTCCTGTTCCTGTTCCTGTTCCTTCTCTCTCTCTCTCTCTCTCTCTCTCTCTCTAACATGGACAGGAATGTCTGACCTCAGAACTGCTGATTAGGCCCAAATCAAACAAATAATATAAGCAAGCTAGCGGCACATGCATTGTCAACCTCAACACCCAAACAGTGAGACAGCATGTGCGTACAGCAACTAGTCACGCTCTAAATACAGAGGGGAAAAACTCACTAAAGTGAATAAAATGTGAGTGTTGTTTACCTTTTGGGTTGCCAACTTCGGAAGAGGAAAAAAATGCTTTTTAATGTTTTAATAAATTTAAAAAGTCACAATATTTTTTTTTTAATAATGTAAAATGAATATAATATAAATAATATAATATAAAATAAATTAAGTATTTTTTTTAATAAAATACAAAGTAATAACAGAAAATAAAATAATAATTAGAAATTATTAAACAACACAATAAAAAATGTCTATAATAATAATGAAAAAAATTACAATTAAAAAAAGGAAAGAAGAATATAAATAAATAAATAAATAAATAAATAATAAAAAACAACAAGTAACAATGACATACATGACTTGAGGCATCATTCATTTTTGTAGAACAAACCATTCAGGACAAGTCAAAGTTTAATACTTTGGCCCCCAAACCCAAAGTACGAGCATTAGAAATAGTAATGCTCGTCTTAGCAAGCACCTCTAATAATCATACAAATCAGTGATCCGTAAAACAAAGGCGTACAGTTCCCAACCGACGTATCATACTTTTCCTCAAAGAAGACCACACAGTAAGGACCCTCGACCTCAACTGTACCATATTTACCATGTATAGGCAGAGTGGAGGTTTCTAAGAGCATGTTTACGTATCGCTTTTGTACAGGCTTTTACGAGGAATTTGAGGAATGCCTCAGATCAGTGGTGAATTTATCCTTGTGTCCTGTACCACTGAGACGACTGGCACACTACTGGAACTGCTGTCTGATGTCTTGCCTTGTTCTCGTGCTTCGCTCTGAAGGCTAAACCTCCCCGTCAGCCGGAGACGCTGGTGTGAGTTATGTAACGCGAGGCGTCTACTGGAAGACAGATGGCAGACGGCAGCGGCCTGCCAAGGTACGGGGTGTTTCGCTTGACTGTCAGAGATGCAGCCAACTGCTGCATCACCACACGGGGAAGTAAAAGGGTTTAAAACTATATAGTGAACAGGATCCCATTGGATTAACCATTAAACTGACTTTTGGCTAATAGAAGTTCATCTGTACCCTACACAAAATGCTTACAAATACACAACAAAGGACAAAGAGCATTTCCATTTTTAAAGAAAGGGATCATGAGAGAGATGCTTCTTTTTCCAATGAATTAGATGAGATATTGCTTTAAACAGCCACTTACCGTTTAAACACACACAAAAATACATTACCATTAAAAATCCTAATTGCAGCAAAATTGCATTTGCAACCTGAACCAATTTTGAATTTTGACTACAATATGCTTTAATAACTTCGGTTATCAGATGTTAATGTGAAAGCCCAATTATGGAATAAAAATCAAGAAATCAATAATTATGATCCAAAGAAAAACAAATTTAAAATAAGAAAGGTCACATTTTTTCTTTATATCACTCGTCATATTGTGTAAAATAAAGGCACGGTTATGAGTGACATATTTGCAAATGTCACATTGTGAAATATAGTCACAAATTAAAAATATAATTATGAAATATAAAGAAAAGTTACGATAAAAGAAATGTAAAATTCTTTGGGGCGGAAATGGGCTTTCATATCAAAAAAATGTTGTATTATGTAAACCTCTTTGACCAAGATTTTTCTCTTTTAGCTGAAAACCAAATGTAAAATGTAATTTTATTGCATTTAGGGCTGCACAATATTGGAAAAAACTGACATTGCGATATTTTTAGGGCTGGGTATTCGATTCGATTCGAATTTGATTCACAAGCTTGTGATTTGATTCCAATTCAATAGCGATTACTTTGGACATGGGCCTTTATTATGTACCGTACATGAGATTTTTTTTTCCTTGAGAAAATTTGACAACTAATGATGTAAACTATACATGGGAGTCAGTTGGTACTACATTACTATAATATTGAAGGTTAAAATTAACTGATTTATATACAAACACTTAAATTACACTCAAGGACGTTTTTATAATAATAAAGTTATAATACTAACTTTATAATTACATAATTATATTTCCAGTCCAATTCCTTTTTTGAAATATAAACATTTAAATGGTGGCTGTGGTGTACACATTTATCAAAATGCTACTCTTTAGAGTTAATTTCTCTAGCTGACTAACACGTTTATGTTCACTGAATATGGTTTTTCTGACGTCTTTCCACGGTTGAAACATTGAGCGATCACATAAGACATGATACGGATTTCGGTAAGTTGTACTGTATCTTTTAACATGCCTTCAGATGTTCATTCATGTTTATTTCACGTTGTAACTGGTATTAAAGCGGAGGAGATTATGAGTTCACGTGCGCTTCAAGACTTGAATAGCTCTATTTGGAAAGAATTAATCATTCTAGAATGATTGGTGTGATTTTGTAGGGGAGTGAACCTGCGTAGAAAATAATAAACAAATTACAAGCATAGATAGATATAATAGAACAAAGTTACAAATGAAATAAACCGTGCTTTGTTTTTCAGGTAAGTCTAACAGTATTCAGGTACTACAGAAATTGAATAATCAAATGTAAAATAACACTGCATAGTCTTCACTGTATAAATTAAGCATAATTAATCTTTGATAAAGCTACAAAAAAAAATTATTTGTTTTTTGTTGTCTGACATTAATAACAGACAGCAACAGGAATATTAGGCTGCTGTCACTTTAAGACCAAATGCTAGGATTTTTCTCAATTATTTACATTCACGTAAGCCATAAGCAACTGTGTTTACAAGGATACTCACAGAGGCGGGCATAATTTTGAGTGTATGTGTGTGTTTAAGCACAAATAGATGTGGAAGAGAACAGGATTCGGTGTGCTGTCTGTGTACTGACAGGACCTAAAACACATGCAAGTTTTGCTCTATGATGGTTAAACTATGCATTTAATCCGCAAAACACGTGCGTTTCGAACCATGGTGCCTGGTCTTGTACAGATACTATCCCTATTTTTACAATCGCACATCCTGTGATGTGATTATCGTGGATGCGCACATCGCGAAATTGATGCCAAGTCGATATTTCGTGCAGCTCCAATTGCATAGTCAACCAAATTTTTTCTAAGCTGTAAGTTTGTGTATGCCTATTTTAATTAGACACTGTCCAGCTAAATTGAATTAGAAACATTGAGATAAACATTTTCTGTACTAAGCTTCAAAAATTGTGTCTGCTTGAAAAACTAAAGATGCAATAAGCACATTTCAATTATTTTCATTAATGTCATTGACCGAAAACTGACAGCAAGTCTCTGACCACACAGACTTCCATGCCTCCAGCCACAACATGCAGAGAGGACTTAAGAGGCCACACACTTTAATCCCAAGTACATACAGTACTATGACCATTTGAAGGCACCGCTAGAGCTAATCTTACAGCAATGTGCCTCAGAAGATGACAGAATAATCTACTATGAGTTTGTGACATTTTCCCATCACCACTACTAACTCAAACACCAAAGTAAGCCATGACCCACCATTATAATCCCCCAGACTAATTATGGCATTTGAGAAGACAAGTATGCACTTAGAAATGCAGTACGCTCCTCTTCTGCAGGCCGCAGTGGCCAGAGAGTGGCTCTCAGTAAAGGATCGCCCTTAATTACAGGTCTTATGAATGGAAGAGAAGATCAAAGAAGAGACTATGTGTTGAAGCTTTCCATCTACAGATGAGTGTCCCAAATGTTCCGGAAGAAATTGCATAAGTTAAGAGACAAACAAACAAACACTGAATGATGGCTAATGAAAAATATCCAGTTTTATCATATACTATCATTAATAGCATAGGATAAGGGCAAGAGTACTTAAGAATATGGAGGTGGCAGTAATGATTGACCATGATAACACTTTTTTTTTTTAAACACACAAAATCGAAGGCAGCAAGCAAAGTAAACAAGAAATGTGAAAGTGGGTCCTATTTAGGGCTGGACCAGCATATTCGAATATTCGTTCGGTGGGTTGGTATTCGATTTTCAATTTTAGGATTCAAATATTCAGTGTTTTTTTTTTGTTTTTCACGCACACCTGGCACCCCCCTCGAAGTGGTTCTCATTCGCGCTTGCATATGTTTACAATATAAAATCTGGCGAAACAATTTTTTACACAATTATCCTATAGCCTAGCAGTTTTTAATAGGATGGACAGTTGAATAGGAACCCAACCTCGTTATACTTAATAAATCTATTTGCTGCTTCTTAGTGTCCCCTGCAACTGGAATATATTCTCAGAGCGCACAGCTGCATGAGCTTATATGGATCAAGCGCATGCCTGAGCTTGCATTTTGGGTTAAGCTGCGTTCGTTTGACATTGTGGAAAATAGAATAACAGAATCAAAACGTATTAGCCTTTTTACTCATTAACATTTTCCCTTACCGTCACATTAGTGGCTGTGAACGAATGACAGAGCAGCAGTGCGCAGTTTACTTTCGGTTTGCCAATTCGGGGGCAGGTTGCTTGAATGGTGGAGGCAGTGGGCAAGTGATGTAACCGGTGTTATTCCTGAACACTGGTAACACCGACTATCGCAGCAAGCCTAATATTACCCGGTATTATCAATCTAAATGAATCTACTGCGAAATATAGGCGCTTGTTACTGGGATGTAACAGACCTGTGTGTTTTGTATCACTAGTGTAGTGTCCGTTCTCTGAGCATATAAGCCCTGCCCGCGTGAGGCGCGCCGCTTCTCGAGATTCCTGCCTTTATTAGAGAGAAGAATATGTTCAACCCCCTCCCCTCTCTTAGGTTCTGGAAGCTGTTCTACGTAAAATGTGCAGCGCATAGATAAACATTGGGGTTCAGGAACAGTGTTTAAAATAAATTAACCACGCTAGGTTCGTCCACATTAGGAAAAACTTTTCCGGGGTGCAACAACACACTTCATCTTCTCTAGCACAGCTCAACCAGGCCTCGCCCCCTTTTTTGCGAATTCCGTGGGCTGAGATTATTTAAATGAGTAACATTGTGATTTCACAAGATCCAGAAAAAACATGTAGTCCAAACGAGCCGTTCGTTGCAAATTTTAGCGACATCTAGTGGTGAGGTTGCGAATTGCAACCACCCCCCGCACACCCCTCCCTTTCGAAGCACATAGAGAAGCTACGGTGGCCAACGCAGCACAAAGTTGTTGTCTGAGACAGAGCAGTTTGTCCGTTTAGGGCTACTGTAGAAACAAAATTGCGACTGCACTGTAAGGGGACCCACGGTGTATGTAGATAGAAATGGCTCATTCTAAGGTAATAAAAACATAACGGTTCATTATGTAAGGGCTTCATACACCACTGAAAACATAGTTATGTATATTATATTGCATTTCTGTCAATAGATCCGCAAATACTACACACTGCACCTTTAAATATAATATCTCCCTTTGGAGTGGACTTTGATCTTTGTAACCTTGCGGATCTATTTTATGCTCAAACAGCAACATTACACACTAACTAAAGTTGAAAAAGGGGTCCTATTATGCCTTTTCACTTTTTCAACTTTAGTTAGGTAGTTAAGATGAAAAACTGCTTAAATGTAGCACTACAAAACAGCAGGAAACAATGCAGTGGCCAAAGACATGTATCTGACGCTTGCATACATGAACTAGGGAAGCAACAACATTAAAATTCTACAGTTTAAGCAAATACCGTTTGAGATGGAAGTGTACTAGACAACAACTCATACTTAGTTACTGAAAAGTGAGGGTATTTTGGGTGGATCCAGCCTTACCATTAACATCATGGATGACATCCATAGGGGACGACCAAGAGTACCGTTCCACCCCCCGCTCTGTCAAAGAAGATGGGAGTGTCTCGAGCTCATAAGCTCCCCGTTTCCTCCAGTAAAGGAACATCGTGAAGGACGAGGCTGTAAATGTTAACTGCAAAAACAAGCACCCCGCTATAACTGATCTTCTAAAGGCTACTTTAAAAGGAAACAATACGACATCTAACGAGTCATCTTGATGTCCACCTCTGATGTGCCCTTAACTGGATATAGTCAATCTCAAACAATTCGCCATAAAGCAAGCACCTGCAGTTACCTCATCTTCCCTAACAATTAAACCTTTCTTTGATCCCGTTTAACGAGTTCCAACCCATAAAAGTGTGCAACTAGGCATGCCAAAACCGGACCTACATTCCAAACCCAAGCAAACCCTGGCACCCATTTCACAGCACCCCAATGTAACTCATGACAATAAATCTCAATTGAGAACGTATGATGGGTTCCTCACGTCTCAATTTGTGGATCCCACAACGGAATCTTGCAGTACGCCAAGATGGGAACACCTAAAATTCCCCTACACCTCAGTAAGAACAATCAAATTAAAGTCTTCCAAAGTTGCTCGATGTCTTGACGAGAATGTCTCGCCTCTTTTGAGAAGTTGACGGTGCTTCTTCTTCAACTTCATCTCAGATGTTCTGCGGGTTCTTTACTGAACAATCAGTATTTCCAAGTCTGCAAGGAACAGGCACATCGGTGTCAAAGTCTGTGCAAGCAGTTTGGGCAAAGAGGACTGGTTGTCAGAGGGTGTTCAACCCACACTACCAGACAAATGTTGTATTCATACTGGGGTGAAGTGCATGCTGGGATTGACAGACTAGGCCAATACCTTCCAGTCTTTGAGAAACAAAGATCCCATGCAAACCCCTCCTACACAGACAGTGAACTTTGTCTATGATTTGCACAAACAATAAAAGCCAGACATTTCTGCATTGATTACAGCCCTGGTCCTCCTTTTCGGAGATTTATGCATTATGAATGCCGTATGACTACAACAATGTCAGCTGTTTCCTTGGATGGAAACCAGCCAGCAGTGGCTCCTGATAAGATATCCTCTCTAAAGAGGTGGAGGCATGACAACATGACATCATTTCAAACGTGGCATTTCCTAAACGTCTAAAGGAACACGTTGGAAACGTCTTGGTGTAATAAGGTGGCTTCAGTTATCCTGCAGAGAAGAATTACTGTGAGAGCGTACCGTGCAAGAGTCATAGGGGAGGGACGATGTTGCACAGCCATTCAAATGTCCAATTTTGGGATAAGAAATTAGAGGGTACGGCTGGGGCAGACTTACTCTTGGAGTCTGGCTTTGCAGACATATGGTAGTAATCCAGAACCTGGCTTTGAACTTGCAGCTTTTTTAAACGAACAGGCCGCTCAGGCAGCTGTAGAACGAGACGCAACAAGCAGAATTCAGACAATGAATCTGATATTTTCCCTCTGCAGCTCCAGCATCTTTTTTTAAACCCAAACAGTAGGCATAAATATTTTATGTTAGCATGAAAAGTGTGCTTATGTAATAGAGTTTGAGTGCAGACATGTGACCGAGAGGCAGAATGAGTTTGTGCTTAAAGATGAAGTGAAGAGGTGAGTTTTCCAAGCCCCAGTGGTGTTGACAGGTGGAGAGCAGTTTGACAGGTTAACCTATATTTAGATGAAACGGCCACATCATATGTTATACTTAACCCTTAAGGGTTAGTTCACCCAAAAATGCCCCCAAAAAAAAACTCACCCTCATGTCATTTCAAACCTGTAAGACCTTTGTTCATCTTCGCAACACAAATTAAGATATTTTTGATGAAATCCGAGAGCTCTCTGACCCCTCCATAGACAGCAATTTGATTACCACTTTCAAGGTCCAGAAAGGTAGGAAAGACATCGTTAAAATAGTCCATGTGACTCCAGTGGTTCAACCTTAATTTTATGAAGCAGCGAGAATACTTTTTGTGTGCAAAAAACAAACAAAAATAGCAACTTTACTCAACAATCTCTTCTCTTCTGCTGTTGACGTAGTAAACACAGTGCCGAAGCGGTTCACGTGAGCATGTGATGTTAGCATGTGATGCTAACGCAGGAGCTAGGCAATGGTGAGCCTCCACTGTGCCGTAGAAGTCAGAAGCGCTGCACTGTTTACACTACGTTAACTGCATAGGAGACCGATACAGACAAGAGATTGTTGAATAGTCGCTATTTTTGTTTGTTTTTTGCGCAAACAAAAGGTATTCTCGCCGCTTCATAAAATCAAGGGTTAGGAACGACATGAGGGTGAGTAATTAATAGGGATGGGCCAGACGTTATCCACTCTGGGTTATTTGAGACGGTTATATTCTTTTTAGATAGGCTTTTTCCTTTTTCAAAATCATTGATGATATTAATAACACAGCAGTGGTATTTTGTCCTCATATTTTTTTACAGTAAACCTATGTTTTATTTAAAGTTGTTTATCATTATGGATTCGAAAACGTGCAGTGATGCCTGTAATCACTTTGATCATGAAAAATAAAATTAAGTGCAAGATGTGCAGCGCCAAACTGTCATATAGCATTATAATGAGAACACGATTTTAATAGTGTTGTAAATTCTCTGTGCTTTCGTTGTCCGTGTATCGGCGTTGTTGTTAATGGAAGAGCGCATTCAAAATGTGAGTTTCCCTTTTAAACCATAGCCTGTAAAAACTAGCATGGCCAAGTTCACGTGCGCATTCGCGTCCTTTTGTGCTGATGTACCTAAGATATCTGCTTAATCTCATATAGGATGCGTTTGGTTGAGTTTATTTACCCGCTAGCAAAGCTCTGCAGGGTGGTGTTTATTCACAGTTTCAGCTCAAATACAATGCCCGATATTATTGACTGGGTTATTTGAGACGGTAATTTTTTTTTTAGATGTTTCTTTTTCAAAAACATTTATGCATCATCAGTTATTTTTTCTAGTCATACGTTCATGTTTTCATATACATGTCATGTTTGTAATTGTCAACATTAATTTTCGTAACAGTCTTAAAATAGTTTCATATCTCCATGATGGAGACGCCCCGCCCCCCACACAAGCGCCGCCCCCAAATACTCGTTTTTGAGACCTATCGATGATCGAAATGAGAAATTGACAAAAATTCCCATCCCTAGTAATTAATGAGTTTTTTTGGGGGGGGGGGCACTAACTCTTTAAATACTAGAAATAGTATTATAATATTTAAAAATTTGCAACTCAACAACAAACTGAAGATGTTAACTCAGTTTCTCTGCAATTGATGAGTTCTTTTGTGTCTTATGAGAAAGCGCTTCCCCGCCAAAGACAAGCATTTACGGCTATCCGTTTTTTCACTGTTATAAGGTAGGGGGCGCTATTACGCATCTTTTGAAAGAGCACTGAATCTCCTGATCAAAACACAGGCGAAGATTATGCAAAAACAAGCGATATCACATGTAATCATGTGCATGTGTAAAAACGCGGTCATCGAATATTAAACAGCATATAAATCAAAACTGCCTAATGTTACTGAATTAAATGTCGACCCAGGACATGTCTTTGACAAAAACACAATTTTCTCAGCTTTTTCTCAAAATGTGGCTTATGGAACTTACCCACATTCAGTTGTTGATAAAAAAAAAATACATGAAGCTAAAATAAAACTTTTTTTTTTTAAATGCATGTTCAGATATTCATACAAATAAAATATTCTGGGGGCCATTACATTTTTATGAAAATGAACAAACACGCTGGCGGGGAAAGAGTTAACTGAAAAAAAATACACTGACCTTGTTTAATCCCCAAATACTACATATTAAACAGCACATAACTCAGCCCATACATATGTGCCACAGACATGAATGAGACCTCAAACCATGTGACCTGTTGAGAAGGTGTGCTGTTCTAATTGACTTTACCAATTAAAAAAAAAAAAAAAAAAAAAACTGGTGAAAAAATAATCTTAAACTTACACTGAGCCATATCTAGACACCAGAATATCATAGAACAATCACATTTAAACAATCACCTAGCAACCATATAGCATTAAAAAAAATTACCTTTAAAAAAAAATGCAATATCTAAAAATTCACATTAAAATACATGGATGGAAACCTAGCTATTGACAGTCATCTGCAACAATTTGTCTGCAGGTAACGTGCGGTTACTACACATGAAAAACAACCCATCTAGACAGCCAGACTTTACCTCTCACTGGGTGGACAGCCATGAAAATGACTGATATGCCTTTCACTCAAAATCCCTAAATTGTTACTGTAACAGCACAAGGGTATTTAGGATGTAATGAAAAGCTATACCATCTAGAGTACACAAGCAGATATTACAGAGCTCATCCTTGGCAGAGACATGGTCATTAACACGAGGTTGAGATCCGCCTAAATGTACTTAAGCTGGGTGGGGGAAGTTTTTCAGTAGTAGTCAGCGTGGGACAAAGTGATGGCATGAACTTAAACTAAAGGGCCCTTATAATCTACCATAATCGGCACACGGATGAGAGGGGTGACACATGAACAGAGCATGATCGCTGTGAGTCCATTAATAAAGCCAAGAAACCAAGAACTACAGAAGTTACATTAGAGCTACACAGCCGATTGCTTAGTCACAATCTAGAAACATATCTAACGTCTAGAAATCCAAGCATAAAACACACACACACATAGCTCTGACTCTGAACTCTTTTTAAAGAGTTTTGCTGCATCCATGTGTTGCCCAAATTACCATAATTACAAGATGACAATACTGAGATTCAAACTCGGAGATTATTTGTTTATAAGGCAACTCTCATAACACCAAAATTGATCTATGTAAAAAAGTCACCATGAACTCAAATAATTATTTAACCGTGCAACTTTTTTTATGCATATGCCCTCGTAATCTTTATTCAAAGGGAACTTCCCCTCCCTCTTGCCGCAACATCTATTCTCTGATGATGTGTTCACTGGCGCAAGGGCGGGGCAAACGGACACTAACATGAGATCCACCAATAGCAAACCACAACCATCCAATCAATTCCCCATGGACAAAAATCAATTCCCTCCCTACATTTTGCTTGTTTGAGAAGCCGTTTCTCTCGAATATACGCCATATGGAAGAAAAGACTGTCGTGAATTCGGTTTCATGCCGGATTTAAGACCAGTGAAATGCCTTTAATTCCATAGTCTCTTGTAATATATTTAACAACAAAAAACCACAAGCAGTAACACTGACTGTAATAAAATGCCATATCAAAGCTTTACCTGTTAAAGCCACGTGTTTTTGTTTCATGATGTCACAACAATGATAATTAGTAATTATGAAATAAAAAAATAAATGTCATTGGAATAGTATGCATTATCTATGCAGTATGCACAGTATGCTTTAATGCACCGTGTTATGTTACTTAACACCTTGGTGAAGAACTATTCAACTGGTTTGCTTAATAGTTTAAAATTTTAGTCTCTCTGTCCAGCCCTTCTAAAACCAACCAAAGGCTGGGAAACCAACTTAAGGCCGGTTCACACCAAGAATGAAAGAACTATAAAACTATATTAGCGTCCACACCAGCGGACAATATCATTCTGTTTATTCTAAGCACGTGCTTGTCTGTCACTTTAAATGCTCGAGCTCGCTAAAGCAGGATGGATTCTGATTGGCTGTCAATGTTTTTATCATTCATTAGCTGGATAAAATCGTTCTGAAAAAGATTCCAATGATATCGCTTCTCTGTGCCGTTATCGTTATAGCTGTGGTGTGGACTCTGCTATTCTTTAATATTGAGAACAATTTTTAGAACTATATCTTTATCGTTATCTTTATAGTTATCGTCCTTGGTGTGAACGGTATAAAAGCTTGTTTCCACCACAGAATAAAACATTTTAAAAGATAATTAAAAAGTCTCTCTCACAATTGAGAGTTTACACTTGATATCAAGCAATTCTGACTTTATAACTCGCAATTGTGAGTTTATATCTCGCAGTTCTGGGAAAAAAAGAATTGTGAGATATAAACTCGCAATTGTGAGATATCAAGTCAGAATCGCGAGTTATAAAGTCAGAATTGTGAGATATAAACTTACAAATGCGAGTTATAAAGTCCAGTTCTGATGGGGGGGGGGACTGCCTTCCCAGAATTACAAGTTTATATCTCACAATTCTCACTTTATAACTCGCAATTCTGACTTGATATCACGCGATTCTGTCTTTATGTCTAGCAATTGCATTATAAAGTCGGAATATTGCGCAATTGTGAGAAGAAAAAAAAAGTCAGAAATGTGACTTTATATCATGCAATTCTGACTTTATAACTCAAATAATTTAAGCTATATTACATGGTGGAATAAGTGTCTATTATGATTATTATTAATAAAAAAACATTTAAGAAACATTGCATTTGATCATATTGCAGTTGCAGCCATTTTATAAAAGTAACCGAGGCTTTTTGTGTTATACCAACAACACATGCTAACCTTGATAAAACAAATGACTGTTCACTTTGATCTAAAATATTAGTCCATTCCTTATTATCATTAAAATTTGCCTTATAATTTAAGCCAAAGTCTTGCAGTGAAGTATATAGAGTATACTAGAGTGAACATTTTCATTACTCATCACAGCTGGGACCTAAATGAAGGAACACAAATTTCACCTCCAGGCTCCAACAGCGGCGCTTCATCAGTCAAACGAACCAAACGACTCCAACTGCAAGTTCACGGCTAAATTACTGTTAATCTCATTTATTCAACGGTCTAATAGCTGTACAAGTACTTAAACCAAGGGCAGGACCTGGAGGAAGAACAATATGCTAATAGCACAGTCTTAAGCCTTTCTTGTGTGTGATAAAAGCAAGTTGCAAGCGTGACAGAGTGAGGGATGATGGAAGAGCTGTAAGGCTAAGAGGGCTGTTGAACGGTGGAGGGAACGGCTGACAGCTGCGAGAGCCTGTTCATGAGCATTACATCATCTCAGGACTTGAAAAGCTGATAGCAATAACCCTGTGGTTTTTGTGTGTATGTAGGGGGTTGCATTTGACTTTTGGAGTCATGCTAACAATACAGTCCCTCAAGTAAAGGCTATGTGAGTTACGTTACCATTACGTATTTACTTTTGATCACATTAATAAAATGCAATGCATCTTTTGTTTTTAAACTAAGCGTTTGTGGATGAATCAGTCAATTAATTGACAAGAAAATGGTGTCTGTTTTTGTGTTAAATGTCCTTTTTCTATGGTTTTAAATCACTTTTTTGCCCATGCAAAACTCTGCCACAATTCATGTGTCCACTGAAAATTAAGCCTCATTACTTGCATACATTTACACGACAGCGATGTACTAAAAATAGGGACGTTTTTCGCATACAGTTGTCAAAACCGTTCACAAGGATCCGCGAAACTACTAAAAACGCTGTATTATTCATGGCAGCCAGTAGTTGGCGATATGACTTTGTAAAGAAACTCTACGTACGCGCCTATAAACTGAACATGGAGGGTATGCATGAAGTCACTTTCCCGCCGGAACACGCCCCCTTAGCCAGACTGGTCCATGACTGGATGTAATAAGGGAAACTACGAAAAACGTGAGTAAAAACAAACGATTATCAGTTTAAACTAATGGTTGGACTCGATATAGTGTTACTTACAACTTACCAAATATCCAGTGATCCATGGATATTGACATGCAGCCAGGAATCGTGTTTACTGACATTTATATGTGCCTGATTTCGACGCCGGGGAAATACATAAAGCTAATTTGCCTGTGAAAGCTTTATATAAACACATTATAGGTCTAAATCCAGGTGATCGTTATATCTATGTTATATATATCGTCATATCATCCGGCCCTAAAACTTGTAGTTTTTGTCAGTGTTTATTTAAAACATCCAATTATGCAGAATATAAGATGGTATATATTTAACTGATGAGTTGTCAATACAATATATAACAATACAATATATAGGGTATAATTTTACCCCAAAATTCAACATATTGGCAAAAAGATAACTGCAAATCCACATTTCGCTGTCTGGATTCAGCTGTTTCTGTGAATTGCAGCGATTCTTTTGCTTTCTGCAGTCTGTAAAAATATACATTTTTTTTGTCAAATCTGTTTGTACAGTCAATCTCAAAGTTCTTTCCTGTTTTAGATGCGTTTTGTGTGTTTTTCACAGCATTCACGCTGAAAACCAATGCTGCCTCTCAGTCTTTTTGCCACTCAGTGGGCCTAACCGCTGTCACTCCAGCCGATGGTGACGTCAAGTGCATACCCTCTATATGCTTGCGGTCACTGTTTTCAAAAATGTGCATTTTTGAAGTTTACACAGCGATGATAACGTTATCATTTTCAAACACTTGCACTTTGAAAGTCGTTTTCAGGCCCACAAACAGACTTTTCATTTTTGGGTGAACTATCCCTTTAATTAATGTGAATTACGTGAATTACACTACAATTTTGCAACAATCTCTTGCATTTAGTTACTTTTAGAAAACCTGACTACCACTGGACAAAGCAAATTTAGCTGAGAGAAACACAAACTGGCAAATAAATAAATACCACTTGACACTTCAGATAATAAGATTAGTCTTAAGCAGAAGGATTTGCCAGTGTTTGGAGCAAAGAATTAGTTAACGCAAGAGGAACCAACTTAAAACGCAGTCTTTAAACCGTGATGCAATGAAAATTTTCAGGAAGCATATCAAGAGCCTTAAATGTCAGACAGTTGACATCATGCATCCAAAATGAGGGAGGAAAAACACACCAGGTAGAACTGTTAAGATAAAATGACTAATCAAACTTGAGGGAGCCAGAAGCTCCTTCTCAGACAAGCCTTAAACACCAGATGCTTGGAGATTAAACCCATGTATTTCAGGGAGGCTTGAGTGGTCTGGTACAATTGCAGCCCCCGCTGAGCTAAGAAGCCTCTGGCGTACACCACACTTTAGTTTGGGTTTCTATAAATAACCATTCAGACTGGAAGGCTAATCTGTTCGAGATTGCAGAGGTCAATATAATCAAGCAGGAAAATGTTTGGCAACAGCAAAAAAAGATCTAGGCATGTCAGTTTGTTGAAAGTAGTAGTATAGATTGACCAAACCATCCAAGAACTCAAATGAAATTGATCTGGGGCCGTATTTACAAAACATAAAAGTAAAGCTCCTAACTTGCCGATTTAGGAGAAACTCTTAAAAATAATGGGCGTGTCACTCCTAATTTTAGGACTCCTAAATTTTTGCTCTAAGAGTATCTCACAAAGCATTTTAGCACTAAAACTAGCTCCTAAATCTGTGAAACGTTAGGAGTAGTAAAGAGGACTCCTAAGTCACTAAGACCAAATCACAAACAATCCTAATGGCCGTTGCGGACCTTTCTCCACTTTCTCTCTTCCACTTCACTTCCTGTCTACTCACTGTCCTATCATAATAAATAAAATAAAAATTATTTATTAAATAAGTAAATAAAAAAATAAAAAAGGAAATAATGTCTGATTAACTGTGGCAGTTGTTTCACGAGTTCACACTTACAAATGATCGGATAGAGTAAAAGAGGATAATAAGCGTATTTGGCGTGCTATCCGAGGGGATGGAGGGCTCTGAGCTCAGAATTGAGCCCAAACCCAGAGTTCTCCCCTGAATCCCCGGCTGGGCCGAGAATATATACTTGTTTAATTAGTGACACTTAGCCTACTTTTTAAAATCTCTATTTAAATATGGCAACATTCTTATTTTAAAACATGGTAACATGATAACTCATTCTACAACATTTCTATGTTTAAATAATTGACAGAGCGCCCTCCCCTATCAGCCAATCACTGTGGACATAGTTAGGAAGCTTGATGACATCATCCATAGCAACGAGGTCAACCCCGCCCTTACTCTTAGCTTAAGACTATTCTTTAGTAAAAGTTGGTCTCAGCAGCTTTGGGAATAGGTTAAGAAAAAACTCTTAAATAAGAACTTTTACTGCTATTTAGGAGAGCTCTTAGTGCTAAGATAAAATGCTTTGTGAATACGGCCCCTGATATTTAAAGTCCAATAAAAGCAACAAAACAATCTCTAAATTAATATTTGTTGATTCTATTGGACTTTTTGCTATGCACTATGCATTTATGGTCAAGTCAAGCAAAACTATTACTATAGCTATTACTTGTAGGCCCGGTTTCACAGACAAGGCTTAGATTAAGCCAGGATTAGGCATTAGTTCAATTAGGACATTTAAGTAGCTTTTATAAACATGCCTTAGAAAAAAATATTGCTGGTGTACATCTTGAGACAAAACAATGGCAGTGTCATAATTTAAGATATGTCAGTGCAAGGTGCTTTCAGTTAAAACAGCTCAATAATGCATTTTAGTCTTGGACTAGGTTTAAGCTTTGTCTGTGAAACTGGGGGTAATCCGACTTGGTTGAAAAAAGGCCTACAGATTTAGGCTACATTGAAGGAGTGACATGAGCCATATCTAGGGACCAGAATATCTTAAATATGTTGGCCAATACCATTAAGCAACGATGCACCTTTCTATCAGACATGCAAAAAATATAATAAAATACATAAAAATATTGTAATTTTCTAATTTCCTAAGGAACAGGCCACTTAAACTTGTCTGATTCGCAACCAATTAAACATTAAAATGTCTTAATATGCAAATTATCTATTATATTAAACTCAACTGGCAATTTAAATAATGATGTAAACAGATAAGGGATTTGCAGTAACTCATTTGTATAATCCCACTGGACGAATACATCATGCAAAAACACACACAGCACCAATTGTAATTGTTTAACATTTCCATTATTCCATAAACAAACCCCAACCAATCCTTACTAAACTATGATCAGAGAGTGCATATGCTACAAATGATCACATATTTAATGTGTCATTCCTTTAATGTCAAACCATTGCTATTGGCTGACTTGTTTATGGGATTTGAAAAATCAACATCAATCATTTGTTCAACTTAAAAAGTTATGCCGACACATGAATATGCAAAAGTGCCAAGACAGACCTATAGTCACTCATCTGCCATGCATTGAGAGCTAGCATTTTTCTTCAAATTTCAGAAACAGTTATAGTTTACATTTTATAAAAGTCAGAGGAGAACGCAAACTTACTGAGACGAAGCCGGATGCCAAGCCAACTTCTGGGAGGCGATTTGTGAAGAACTGGATGCATAATCCACTTGTTGGGTACCATGTTGTGTGCCTTTACTCTACGTCCTCTGCGATGAGGTAGAAATCCACACTAAAACAGCTGGTGGAGGGGTCACCAGCGGTCACATACGACTCCTGCCATGATGATTGGAGAATGAACAACTTTTACTGCCAGGGGCAAACATCCCAGATGGGACACATCACCCACATTTGGGTAAGCATCTAATTGTCAATATTACGACCAGATTTGTGAAGAAAAGTTGAAATGAGATCTACACCCCTGGCAGTATTTATCTCTTTACTCAAACTTGGTTAACCTGTAGATAATATAATGAATGTTACTTCAAACAGACCAGACTTTATGTGGATGTTAGCTACAATTTCATGCTGTTGCATTGGTGCACGGCAAAGTAATACATACAAATATAAATATGCTAATTCTGATCTCTCTGGATATATTAAATTATTCAGAATGACATTAAAAATATGAAAACCACACAATCTGTGAATTAAATGTATGTTTTGTCTGGTTTGAAGTTAAAAATGTTAACATGGTGTAACTGTCAAGCAATTGTAAAGAAAAAACAGTCTACAATAAAAAAAAAAAAAGGCTGGAATACTTACAAAAACAAATTTTATATAAATATTAAGTTGTCAATCACACATTTTAAAAGGTGCAATGAAAGTATTTTTAGAATGTTACATCACTTTAAATGTCAGAGCCATTAAATCTAACTTCTGTAGAAAATGATATGAAAATAGTTACAAAATACCAACATGATTTCTAAGCACTTGTCACATGTTTTGAACTAGATTTTAAAAAAAAAAGAAAAAGAAAAAAAAGTAATTTCTCCTTTTTTATTTCATTAAATCCGTATGTCCCTGATCCACATTATATTCGCACTGCATGCACATTTCAAACAGGCCTGATTTGGCTACATCTCCTTTGATCTCATAGAATTATGTTGCATTGTAATTTTCAATAGCTCGGTAAGCGTGCAGGCTGTTTACTTATGCATCTCAGCGATTAATATAAGCACAACATGGCCAATGCACCAGTTAGATACAGTGATCGCACCCGATTCGGTGGATTATTGATCATTATCTAAACTCACTCCTGACTAACCTGTTGCATTGTAAAGCTTCATGATCGACCCGCAGAGCGAAAATAAGCTCGTCCATTCAGCAGCAGCAGGACTTCAAATTCACTCCAATGTCGCTTTCATCCCCGCAGAAAAGTGTCGAATCTACCTCACCACCTCTGGCTTCTGTAAATCCATGCTTGGCGGGGCAGGACTGGTGATAATCAGCGTGAAAGTTTCTCGCTGCTTTGTCTGGGGCTGTTCCCTTACTCTCTTTCAGCCATGGAAAGCGTTTCCCATTCATTCGAATCACCTTTAGTCAAGAGATCCCGCTGCACTACCTGCATTCAGCCGCTAGAGGCGCCAAAGAGAGATGCGTTTATATAGTTTATTTTAGCTACCTCAATTTTTTTTGTCTTTCTGGCTTTTATTCTTTTTTTTTCTTCTTTTTTTAATCACTTTTGAGTTTCTTACTGAAATATTTGATGCCCCTATGTAAGCCTGGATATATTATTTTGACATTTATAAGTGATATATGGCTTGTTTACAAAATGATGTGACTTTTTGTGGATGTTGTTCATATCATACACTATCTGCCTGCAATACCGGAGGATGCACTCTGGTCTGAATACTCTGAATATTTGGCGCCACCTGCTGGGCATCATGAGCATCTTCACATGACAGACAGTTCAAGCTCCACACGTGCAAGTAGGCCCATTTGGATGATATTACCTCTCAGAGTCAGTGTTGAAGCTGGTGATTGTGATGAATGAATTTTAATTTGTCTATTGCATTCTGTGGTAACCAGAGCTTGATAGTGTGGAGGGAACCAGTTTGTGACATACAAAACCACAGAAATCATGGTAAATCAAGAATAAATGTTGGTACTCTTCAAGTTTTATCATTAACATGAACACACAAAGAAAAATTGGAATGGAACAATCATTGTAAACAATAAATACTCTAAAATTATCAGCTATACATATTCTCTAATTCAATTCTTTTAATCAAGGTGGGAAATCCACATAGCCTTCATAACATTCTTGTAAGAATAATAAAAAAAACTAAATGCTGTTATTAGCCTAATTATAGGCCAATCAGCTTGTCTAATATTGTTGAGGGCATGTACTAAACCTCTTAATCTCATCTATCAGGTTTCCTCTGAGTTACTTTTAAAAACCAAAGCGAGAAGTGAAGAGGAATAAGTATTTGCTTGCCTTTCATGATGAAAGCTTTGACTCTTTTAATACTTATTTTTCTGCTGTCAGCATTGTTATGGCTATGACTTAAGGTTCATTAGTCACAAGTCACAACCTATGCTATGCCGTACACACACACACACACACAAGTGCTGGGCAAACGATTAATCGCATCCAAAATAAAAGTTTGTGTTTACAATATATGTGTGTGTACTGTGTATAATTATTATATATAAATTATATATAAATACACACTCCTTCATGTAAGAAATATTTGCATGCATATACTGTATATTTAAAAAAAAAAATCTTAAATATATACTTGCGGACCATGTACACCCTTTCATGCAAAAGTGCTTAGGTAGGAGGTACGTGTCAAAGTAACATCCACATGGATGGCAGGACCCAGAACATTGCCCAAAGCATCACATGTCTCCGCTGGCTTGCCTTCTTCCCATAGTGCATCCTGGTGCTATGTGTTCCCTAGGTAAGCGACACACACGCACCTGGCAATACACGTGATGTAAAAGAAAACGTGATTCATCAGACCAGGCCACCTTCTTCCATTGCTCTGTGGTCCAGTTCTGATGCTCACGTGCCCACTGTTGGCGCTTTCGGCGGTGGACAGGGGTCAGCATGGGCACCCTGACTGGTCTGCGGCTATGCAGCCCCATACACAACAAACTGCGATGCACTGTGTATTCTGACACCTTTCTATCAGAACCAGCATTAACTTCTTGAGCAATTTGAGCTACAGTAGCTTGTCTGTTTGATTGGACCACACGGGCCAGCCTTTGCTCCCCACGTGCATCAATGAGCCTTGGCCCATGACCCTGTCGCCGGTTCACCACTGTTCCTTCCTTGGACCACTTTTGATAAATGCTGACCACTGCAGACCGGAAACACCACACAAGAGCTCTGACCAGTCGTCTAGCCATCACAATTTGGCCCTTGTCAAACTCGCTCAAATCTTTACGCTTGCCCATTTTTCCTGCTTCTAACACATCAACTTTGAGGACAAAATGTGCACTTGCTGCCTAATATATCCCACCCACTAACAGGTGCCATGATGAGAGATAATCAATGTTATACACTTCACCTGTCAGTGGTCATAATGTTATCGGATGTATATATATATATATATATATACTGTTTTCCCATGGAAAGAGAGAACCAGCGGTTTGTTTTTAATTATTTTATGTTTGGTCTTCCTTATGTTTCTTAGGTTGTGATCAAAAGTATGAACAAAAGTATTGATAAGCCTTTCGGTCACAGTAAAAGATAGCATAGGGTAAAGTCTAGCAATAGTTCTGAGATGTAAAAAAGCTATTCTTAACAGTATATTGCATGTGGATCAAAAGACAAACTTGAATCAAATTGAACTCCTAGGGTAAATGTACCTATTAAGCTCAAGTACCCATTAAGCACACTACTATCTTTGAGCTCAGATTATAAAAAGAAAAAAATAATTTATCATCCTGTTTGATGTCTTAACGAATTGATGTGTTTGTTACTATATACCTCCTGTAATTTCAAGCTAATCAGACCATTGCACACTGAGTTATGGGTATCTGTGTGTTCACACTGTCTGGTGGCCATTTTGAAAACGGTCTGAAAAAAGAAGAGTAGATGTTTCACCAGAAGAGTAGATGTTTAAGCCTTTATTTTGGATAAGTATAACTTCTTATTGCAAAATTAAGAGATTAATGTTAAGACTTTTGCATATTATAACCTGGAACCTGGATGTGGGAAATAATTACAGTTAGATCCAAAAGATAGTTTTAGCAACATAGCGCAGGTGCCACAGAACACTGTTCGCTTACTAGCTGTGTAAGATTGTGTGCTACACTAATATATTACTTCACAGGCATTACTGGCTTGTACTTTTAAATCCATTATATTATACATTTACAGTTTATTGATGTTCTGTGGTTTTACACTGCTGTAATTTTTAAAGACTTCATATTATTTTAAGGTGAGCTTAAAGGGTGCACTATGAAAATCACAGCTTCAGTGTGACATCAATAAGAAAAAGTATAATTTCATAGATATTTTCAATAAAAGCGGTCCATATTAAAATATGTATGAACTTAATACATGACCTGGATTATTTATTTAGCAAAATTATCCTTTTAAATGATATAATAATATTTATTAATAAACATTTTTTTTTTGCTGTACCAATAAAGCTCAGTGTGCTCCTTTTAAGCTCATCCACATTGAACGTCTATGTAAATACTTCATAAACAGACTTTAAATATTAACTGATGGTTGTCACTTCAAGTTAATCTTTATCAAATTTAAAATAAACAAGAATTAAAAAAAAAAACATGTTGTGAGCTTAAATGGCAACAGGGGTGTGCTTAAAGGGTACAAACATGTACCCAATAAGCACAGCCAGACTTTTTGCATTTATTGATGTACATCTTAATTGAAATGCCTTTGTCATTTAAAATAAAATAAAATATTATTGTGTGAGTGATTAATCTTTTATTTTAACATAACTTCTTGTACTGAAACCAGTACCCTGTGCACTAAAATGTAGACTTTGGTGAGCTTAATAGGTACGTTTACCCTATATTTTTTCATTTTGGAACTCCAAAACAGAGCCATCTATGTTTAACAAAAGTGAATGAGCTTTACGATGCGGATGAGGAGAGGCAATAAGCAAAACCTCTGTCTTATCACTATTAAGACACAAAAGGTTATGGATCATCTGTATTTTTATCTCAGAAATACAATAAGAGAGAAAAGAAACATCCATATTTAGACCAGTGTTACGCCCGTGGCTCAAAATGGACGTAACAAAAATAGGGACACACAAGAAAGCCAAAATAGAATGCAAAATGTATTAACAAAATAAAACTATAAAAAAAAAAAAACAGTATCCAGTGTAACAGTGAGGAGTCAGTGGTGTAAAGTGTAATGAATGCATGGAAGGGTAATGTGCTGTAGTGTTGGATGTACCAAAGAAACAAGGAAAGAAAAAAAAAAACGCAAACGAAATCAAGTCTAATTTGCAGCCTCCCTGGCCTTTTCATCATGCTACTTTTAACAAGGCCCGACAGGAAGTCAGCAACAGGTGTGTGGAATGAAACCACCTGAGAACAGCCACTTGAGAGGGCGGAGCCAGCCAACCATCCATCTCAGCCTGGGGAAAACCCCACATAACAGGAGTCGTCACACCCCTCCCCTTAAAACAGGGGTCGTTCAAGAATCCCTGTAATAGACAAGAGAGTTATACCACACAATACCTCTTAATACTTCAGGACCTAGGAGAGAGAAAAAAAACAGAATTGAAATACATTCTAATTGTTCACAGGAGCGTGTGACAGCGCGTCAGCTACAAGAATTTCAGATCCTCTAACATGTTGAATGTCAAGGGAATAGGCCTGCAAAAATAAAGACCAGCGTATGATCCTTTGATTCGGGCAGTGAAGAGAATTCAAAAAGTCAATGGGTTGTGAGCCGTATAAATTACAACAGGTTGACTCGAACCCACGTAGACGTCAAAATGTTTTAACGCCTATATCAGAGCCAAAGCTTCCTTTTCCACCACAGAATAATTGAGTTGATAAGCATTAAACTTGCGTGAGAAGAAGCTGACAAGACGAACCACCCCTTCCTCATCAGCCTGTTGGAGAACAGTCCCAGCCCCAACTTGACTCGCATCCACCTGCAGAGAGAAGGGCCTTTCAAAGCAAGGACAGCCGAGTAACAAAGTAGAGACTTAACATTGTTAAAAGCCAGTGCACAACTTGACGACCCAAAATTTTTTTGGGCGGATCCAAAAGCCCACAATCCTTATGACCAAGTCGTTTGGGCTAAAGCTGGTACTTTCTTGCACCACCTCACGCGCAGCAAGTAACAACCAGGGCAAGCCCTCTTCCCAGTCTCGATCCAACTGTACACAATAAGCTCGAAGGAGAGACTTCAAAGTTTGATGAAACCTCTCTAATGCTCATTGGCTTTGTGCATGCTATGCAGTAGAAAGGTTGTGCTTAATTCTTAGTTGTTGAGAGGTAAGGTTACTACCTTGATCACTCTGAATGTTTTTCGGAATGCCAAAAATTGACATAAACTGCGACAAAGCTTTTACAATTGAAGCTAAGAGTGATGATAAATCTGAGTATCATCTGCATTGAAGTGATAATTAGGCCAAAGGGATCTTAAGAGCAAACCTAGAGGAAATATATAAATTCTAAAAAGTAAGGGGCCTAAAATTGAACCCTGAGGGACACCAGTAGAGACATGAAGCCACTCATAAAAACTGGCGATCAGAGAGATAAGCTTTAAACCAGGTTAAAAGAGTCTCAGACGCAAGTCAGTTTCAAGTCAGTTGAGTAAGAGGTTGTGAATGACAGTCTCAAAAGCAGTGCTAAGATCAAGAAGGATAAGGATGGTTACAGGAGCAGTTTTCAATGCTGCTAGTACAACACCAGTGCACAGAGTCATTAATAATGCTGAGAACAGCCAGACACAAACAGTTCAAGAATTAAGATTTAAATAAGCTTATAGGGATAAGCGTGCAAGTGGTGGCTTTTATACATGATACCTCCCTAATAAGCAACTCAATTTGAGAAAAAATAGTAAAAAATGTTCCAGAGAAACTAGGCAAGCAGTGTTGAAGAGGAAACAGTTGTAGCATGAATTAGGTTATGGACATTATCAATTTTTATCAATTATTACACTGTTGATTTGAAACAGGCAAAAAAGTGCCAACATTACTTTTTTTTCTACTGTTGCTGTTTTAACTCTTTAATGCATATATGTGAACAGCAATGAAGTATTACTTGACTTTTCACCTCTGTTTTTGATGATTAGTATTACAGTGCTGGTGATGATGTTGTGCCTTGCTTAGTCTGTATTTAAAGGTGCACTGTGTAAATTTTAGCAGCATCTAGCGGTGAGGTTGTGAATTGCAATCGCCCACTGCTCACCTCTCCCTTTTGAAGCACATAGAAAAGCTACGGGGACCGACACAAGACAAAGATGTCATCGTCTGAGACAGCAGAGAGTGACTAGCGCTCGGTAGAGCAGTTTGTCCGTTTAGGGCTACTGTAAAAACATGGCGGCGCAAAATGGTGACTGCACAGTAAGGGGACCCACAGTGTATGTAGATAGAAATGGCTCATTCTAAGGTAATAAAAACATAACGGTTCATTATGTAAGGTCTTTATACACCACTGAAAACATAGTTATGTACATTATATTGCATTTCTGTCAATAGATCCTCATAAATAATACACACTGCACCTTTAATACTCTGCTTTTCAAGGTAACACTGTCTGTGAATTAAAAGTTTTCAGCTATTTTATTGTGTCCAGTCTGTTTAGCTTTTGGGTCCTTGGTCCTGCATGCCAGATAGATTATTCACAACAGAGATTCTTAACCAATTTTTTTTTGTGTGTGTGTGTGGCAAAAATATATAACTTTTTTTGTTATAAAAAAACAAACAAGCAAGCCCAGCCCAGGTGAGAAAAAGTAACGCAAAAATAACATTACTTTCCATAAAAAAATAACTAATCCATCACAAAGGGTGTAACGAAATATGTAATGCATTACTTTTAAAATGAACTTTCCCCAACGCTTAAAGTACTTAGTATTTTTGGAACATATAATAATTTACTATACCCAGCACTGCATATGACATATGTCTTTTTAAATCAATCAAGGTTCATACAGTCTAAAATAAATCATAACAGTGTATTTACCCCCAGCCGTAGCCGTTTAGAAATTTATCTGCACTATCTTGTCTGAATACTTGTGAATATTTGGCTCCACCTGCTGGTCATTATGTGCATCTTCACATGACAGAATGTGCACGTAGGTTTGGCAAGCTGTTTTGACTTTTATTCATTCACAGGATTTTTGATATCAACAATTCAGTTTTTTACTAGTTAAAATGCTAATTCTTGATATCAACAACTGAATTTCAACTAGTAAAAACTCTAATTCTTGATATCAGTAATTGTATTTTCACCAGTGAAATGTCACCATAGGCTGCCATTCAAATTTAATTATTGATATCAACCCTGACTGTGATAAACTTTAAAATAAAAGACATGAAACATGAACATGAAACAAAACCAAAATACACCGTGACCCCCTCTATGGGCGGCTCCTGACGCCCAACAAAACCAAAACTATACAAAACAGAAAGTCCAGGTGGGTGGTGGAGCGGAGGTGGTCTTGGGGGAGGGATGGTGGGCCAGGCCCATGGAGGGGAATAGGACATGGACCCTGGCCAGGCAGAGATGGGTCTGGGAGCATGGGCGGACCTGGACCGTGGAGCAGTTCAGGAAGCCATGGAGGCACAGGCAGTTCAGGGGACCATGGAGGTGCAGGAAGTTCAAGGGACCATGGTGTTGCAGGAAGTTCAAGGGACCATGGTGGTGCAGGAAGTTCAGGAAGCCATGGTGGTGCAGGAAGTTCAAGGGACCAGAGAGGCACGGCCTCCGTGGCCTTAGCCAGGTCTACTCTACTCCACTGAAGTCCCCTCTGGAGGTGGACAGGAGACGTCGCTGGACTCTGAAACAAAAATTGTCCTTTAATGCCACATCAAATTGAATTGTTGATATCAAGAATTAGCATCTTAACTAATGAAAATTGAATTGTTGATATCAAGAATTCATATCCTGTGAATGAATAAAAGTCAAAACGGCTTGCCATGCGTAGGTCCATTTTGGATGACATCTCTTTGAATCAGTGTTTAAGCTGGCAGCATATGTAGAGACTTGTGAATTGTGATTAATTAATTTTTCATTTGAATTCATAATGTAGTCTGTGGTAGCTACTAGACCTTGGTGTGGAGGGAACCAGTTTATGGGTGAATCACAAATAAATTGATAATTTTTTCAAGATTTATTGCTAATATCAACACACAAAGAACAATTGGAATGGTACAATCATTGTAAACAATATAGGCTTCTATACCTACATGTTCTCTAATTCAATCATTTTGAATTGCTTTTAATCTAAGATGGGAAATCCAACCTAACGGAGTCATGAGTTTGTGTTTGTTAACCTAATGGAGAGCATAGTGTTTTTTATGCTTGTAAGAAAAGAAACAAACTGAATGTTGTTAAATATAGGCCAATCGCCTTGCCTTATCCTGCTGTGGGCGTGCACTTGCACTAGCCTACACTTCTTCATCTGTCAGGTTTCCTTTCAAAACGAAAGCGTGAACTAAGGAGGCAGATTTGTTTTCATGATGAAAGCATTGCATCTTTTAATAGTTTTGTTACTGGTGTCTAATATAGGCCTAACATCAGCAAATAAGTTCTGCGTGACTTTCGGCCTGTTTGCGGTATTAACTCCTATATTAATCAAAGTGTTTGAACTGATTCCTTTATTGACTTTTGATCCTGAACGTAAGTAAAATCTCAAATTAATTTATCATATTTATGCAACTGTTTAGTGATAGTGGTATTATCTTACCTACAGTAGTGCTACTCGATTATGGAAAAAAAAATTCAATAACGATATTTTGATCAATACACGATTATTAGTGGGCCATATGACCAAAACCTTAAGTAATTTATTTAACAATGTCGAGTTTAGATAGCAGCGAAATTTTACAATTCTCGATACCACAGCAGATACTAAGCTAACTAATGTAAGTTAAAAAGTCTTCAAAAAAGATTGCAAAAAAGTAAACAATAGGACAAATACAATAAAAAAAATTATACAAATGAAACAAACTCTGCTTTAATGTTTTTCATTCAAGTATAGTCTCGATAGGACTATAGGATAGGATATAGTATACTACAGGAATTGAATATTGAAAATAATACACAGCGTCTTCACTGTAATAATTAAACTTGCTTTGATTCTTATTAAAGCTACAAAAGTCAAAAGCAGCGAGTGATTTTCAATTTTTCTTTTGTTTGATTAACATTAATGACAAAGACAGCAGAAGGTAGGCCACTGTCTTTTAAGACCTTAATTTAACCACAATTTAAGACCTAATGCATGGATGATATATAGGCTACTGATACATATTCTATTTTCTATTTGTTCACTAATGACATAAACGACTGGGTTTAGGTGAATTCTCATCAAGCTTGGCATTTTGACATATTTTTGCGTATATTTGACCACATTTGAAGCTCAAAGATCACTTTGCTTGTCCGTGTTCTGCTCCATCTTGGGGCACACTCACAGAAAGTGGCGAGAGTTCTCTTTTGTGCTTTTAATAACTCTTTAATATCAACAAAAGTAATGTTACATAAATTTACTGATTTGCACGTTCAGTTTGGACTTTTAAGTCCGAGGTTCAACCACTCTCCTGGCACTTTTAAATTCACAAAAACTCCTAATTCTTTTCCTAAATCTAACCCCAAACCTGGAATGAAAGAACCGCCCATCAAGTGGATGAAGAAGAAACAGCACAAACTTCATTGGTTCTGCGTGCATGTAAAGAAAAACATGTCCATTGCCAAATGAAAGCATGAACTCAATCAGATCACAAGTAGGCGAGTGAGTGTCTGTTAGAAATCAGGAATGGTGAGAGAATATTGTGCTTGGTACAGCTGACAAAGTTTAAATCCTGTCTGGCTAGTGCACTTCTAATAATGTTTCCACATTAGGTCAGTGGGTGGAGAGTAGGCAGTCTTTTGTGGCTATTTGAACACATTTGACCACATGAGCGTTTACAAGCAATGCAGTCGATGTGTTTTCAACTATCTCTGGAAGTGGTCGAAAGTGGGCAAGCTCAAAACGTTTTAGACCCGTTTACACCTGTATTTAGCGTCATCAACTTGAGATCTGATTGACCAAAACGCATCTTAATACCAGGCGTGAACAGGGCCATCGATTGGGAGATTGGAAGTAGCGGGAGCGCACCACTTAAAGGATTGGAATGGGGCACAACCAATACTCGTTTTATCTCAGAGGATCTTGAATTTAATTTCGATTCATCACACAGCCCAATTCTTACCTGTAACCTACTCCTAAATTGTATTATATTTCATGCTATTTTTTCATAACATTTTGAAAATTAATGATATATTTCGTTTTGCGTTAAAAGTACCTGGGGACTGGGGAGTTTACGGATAAGTAAGTGTAACCAGTGCTACTCAACTGGCTCCGGTGTGGGAGGCGGGCGCTCTAACAAGGACACCGCAGTCCCAAGTGTCAGTCGCTAGAGCACCTCTTGAGATCAGGGCAGTGAGGTTTACAGCTCTTACTGGCCTACATTGTAAAAAATAAAAACGAAAAAATGTACTGGTAATTTTCTGCCAGGACATTATCCAGTAATTTTACGAAAATTTCTGTTAACCCTAAAACATAACACAATGCATTCAAAATACAAGTTAAACGCCTGTATATATAAAAAAAATTTAATAAAAAAAACAATACGGAAAATTCATATTTATACATTAAGTTGTGCCCTACTTTTACAGACGTTTTTTACAGTGTACAACAGTTACATAAGTAAAGCTTTATTTATGCATTAACAGAAAAGAAAAACATACATAACATAATAGAAGAATAAGAATAAAATGAAATACATCAAGTAAAAGCCCTAGTGAACAAATGTGTTTTGATATTTTTTTTTTAATAGTGCATACTCACAACTATGAGTCAATTGCTCGTAGGTTGTCAGGAAGAGAGTTCCATAGCTTAGGACCGAAATGACTAAAGGCTGACTCACACATTTTCTGCTGTTTTTGGGACAACCAACAAGTTAAAATTTTATGTTCTGAGCGATCTTGCTGGATTATATTTATTCAACAAATTAGAAAAGTATATTGGAGCAGTACCATGAAGACATTTAAAAACTAACAAGAGGATCTTGAATTAAATTCTGAATAATACAGGCAGCCAGTGAAGGGATCTGGGTGTTGGAGTAATGTGATTTCCCATTTTAGGATTAGTGATTTATTATTCGTGCAGCTGCATTCGGAACTCTTTGTAAGTGTTTAATATAGACCTCTATATTACATAAGTGCAAATAGCGTGCCTTGTTGGCAAGTGCTATTCGCACTAGCTCTGCCTAAACAATGCCTGGTTGGGCCAAACAAGATTAAAAAAAGACATCCATATTTCAATGTCTTCAGTGGTGTAGACAGTAAAGCATAGAGTGTTGTAAGGCTTAAGGATCTAGGTTTTGACGTGATAGAGCCGGGTTCGAATCTGCCTTTTGCTGAGCTCGCTCTTCTCCCTTTTCCCATCACATATCACATGGGAAAGGCATTTACTTTCAATAAAAATTAAGAAAATGTTCTAAAAATGGAAATAAAGTGCCTACCGAAATGTTTAATAATAATAAAAGCATTTATTGAGTAGGGTTAGGGGTAGATGTAGGGAGGGATTTTATTGTCCCATTAAGGTGGCATCCATTTAATAATTTTAATAAATATAATCATTTACACTCTATGTTATTATTGCATCCTGTTAATGTACAACAATACTGAGGTGCAAATAGTATGTATCTGTTGAAATAAACTATAGATTGCATGTAATACTATTTACACATATTGCAAAGAACTGCTACTTTTACATGGTGTAAATAGAATGTCACTATTTTCACTTAGTATGCTATTTCACTTAGTAAATAGCATCTACAGCTATTTGCACTTAGTGTAAACATAATCTATCGCTAAGAAAATGTTATTTTCACTCAGTTTAAATATAATCTAGTTGCTATTTACACTTGGTGTAAAATGTAACAAATTCAACAATTCAACATAAACAAGTTTTTTATTGTCAGAAAAAGAATATCACGTACAGTACTTTGGAGATGTTGGTGATATGTTGTTTTAGTAATGTTGCTAATAAGTTTTTTTTTTTTTAACTGTGGTCACTGTCATGATTCCTAAGTTCGTTACCTAGTTATAGTCTTTTAGTTATAAATAGTCAAGATATGGAGCAATAGATATTCTCCATGCGTCATTACTGATAACAAGTACCTCTGTCTTATCGTTGTTTTGCTGTAGAAAGTTTTGTGACATATACAACTTTATGATCTCTATGCAGTCCAGCAGGCTGGAAATTGAATTGTGGGCAACTGGTGCAAGTGAAAGACAGAGTTTCGTGTCATCTGCATACTTAATGGTGAAAGGAAATATTGTACAGATTAATCACACAACAGCTAAAGGAAGCATGTTTTGGTTAAATAACAGAGGACCCAAAATTGAGCCTTGAGGAACACCACAAGATATGACGTAATGTCTGGAGGTGTAGATACCCAGTGTAACATAAGCCCCTTTCGCACCGGGTAGTTATAGGAACTCAGTTATAGGAACTAGCCACCAGGGTGGTTCCCCGAGAACGAAATGTTCCCCTATAGGCCATTTTCCTGGTTGTATTTGCACCGTCAGTAGGAACTCTATAGAGACATAAGCCACGCTTGTTGTTGTGCCTTTTATTTTGACGGCGATGAGAACACCAGAGCCTGAGCACACAGTGCTCCTATTTTCAGTCTTCATTAGTTTACAAAGAAAGTAGACTTTTGACGTGTGGTTGATGCCCAATGTTGACTAAACGGTGGATTTTCAAAGGTATGTGAAGTTCACTGCTCCATTGTTGCAGTTAATTTGCACAATGTTCTTGAATGAATAATTTATTAGATGCACGCCCGGTCTGTTATCGTAGGGACATTGTCTACATTTTCACGTCCTTAAACATGACAAAACAAACTGTTATTGGTTGCTTTACATATTGGTCAGACGTGATCCTTGGCTAATGAAGGCTGCGATGGAGTCCAGACTTTCTGCCGTCAATCTGGCTACGCAGGTATAAGGCCCTGTCCCAAATGGCACACTTCATATGCACTTTCAGTCTTGTGGACTTACAATGGCTACCACACATACACGTGTCCGTTAAAGGCCCCCTGAAATACATTTTTTTGTTTTTTAGCTTTTAGTATGAATATGTTAGCCTTAAGGTTATGAATAATCTGGTGTGTTCCAAAACAATGACACAATTCTAATTTAGGGGATATAAGCATTCAAAACTTCATGAAACGCTGCAAACCGTCGCTATGAGAACACCATCGGTGTGACGAATGTCTGAAGCCTTTATATCATCATGCCAATTGATTGGCCAGTGACGCTTAGCACCGCCCCGAGAATATGTTGCATATGCTTCATATCAGCGTGCTAGGCGTGATATCATCAGATTTTCAAGACGAAGGAAGCTACTACTCGAAGATAGGGGAATGGCCGGAATCGCAGCGTCTCGTTCCCTACTCAGTGAACCAAGGTTACATACGTAACCGAGACGTTCCCTTTCATAGGTTCACTCAACGCTGCGAACCGTCGCTATGGGAACGATATACCATAATGCCTTCACATATCTGAGAGTAGCTGGGAGACCGTGGAAAGCGTCCGCTCAAGCAGATAACCTGGGAGCCAGGAGCCATCTTCACGTCCAGACCGTAGAACTTAACAAGGTGTTAGGAGAGGATCAGCCTGCCGCAACACAAATACCCTGCAAAGAAGAGCCCTTAAAGAGAGCCTGAGAAGATGCCATTCCTCTAGTTGAATGAGCGTGTAAGGCCACTTGCTGGGAACGAAAGGGGGTCGAAGCGACCTTGGGAACATAACCTGGCCTCTATCAGTCCATACAAAAAGGACCGTCCAGCTGTACAGATTCTTAACGCGTTTATTGCAGCTACATTTCATATTTTTCTCATCAAACAACCAGACTTACGAATGGCTCGACACAACCCGTACCGGGGCAGTGCCTAGGCAGGGCTTTTCTGTGTAGACCAGCGGCTTTAGACCAGCAAAGTGCCAGGGGGTCCGCAAAATAATTTGCTATATCCTACCGTATTTTCCGGACTGTAAAGTCACGTTTTTTTTATCATGAAACATGCCATGATTTTATTCCAAAGTGACTTATATAAAGCATTTAACGTCAAATAATCGAAACGGTGACTTTTTAAAAGTAGGCGCGTCAAGTATTTGCTGTATTTTAGTGTTTCATGTTTCTGGTGTGCGCCAGAAGATGTTCAATGAGACCGAGATGCGCTAAAGCAGCGCATCCTGTTGTTTTCTTAATTTTTCAAAGGCATGACATTTTGTAGAAATTTTAAATGTACACTGAAAAAAAATTAAAAACGAAAAACGAGCTGTTTTCTCATTTTTATACTTTAAATAATAAATAAAAAAATGACTGAACGAATGATACACGGATTTAGCTGCCACATAGACCTTCAGAATGGCCGGAGCCGTCCCTGGCGAAAAACAAATTGTAAGAACTCCAGTATTGCACAAATACGGCAAAGAACTGGGTCTAGGTTACGTTGTCTACACAGGCGGTAAACAACTTCCACTTAAAGGCATAAAGACACCTCATGGAGGGGGCTCTCGAGTTAAGAAAAGTATCAGTAATCTCAGCCGAGAGACCAGAACACCTTAACACGCCCTGCTCAGGGGCCACAGCCACAACTTCCAAAAGTCCGGACTGGAGAGCCGGATCATACCCTGAGCTTGAGTCAGCAGGTCTGGACTGAGGGGAACCTCCCACGGAGGGCCAACTAACAGACTGGCCAGGTCTGAACCTTTGGCTTGGCTTGCTCAGTTGGGGACACTACATTTTCAAATTAATATCCAAATAAATGTAATTACTAAACTAAATTAACTATGTCAACTACATTACTTGAATATACACTCACCTAAAGGATTATTAGGAACACCATACTAATACTGTGTTTGACCCCCTTTCGCCTTCAGAACTGCCTTAATTCTACGTGGCATTGATTCAACAAGGTAGCCCATCCACCTCAAGGTTGTGCGTGTTGTGGCTTCACAAATGCTTTGCTGCATACCTCGGTTGTAACGAGTGGTTATTTCAGTCAAAGTTGCTCTTCTATCAGCTTGAATCAGTCGGCCCATTCTCCTCTGACCTCTAGCATCAACAAGGCATTTTCGCCCACAGGACTGCCGCATACTGGATGTTTTTCCCTTTTCACACCATTCTTTGTAAACTCTAGAAATGGTTGTGCATGAAAATCCCAGTAACTGAGCAGATTGATGAACCTGTCGCACAGGTCGATACATCTCTTGCAGCTCATCGTGTCCGCTTAAGAGGAGTAAAAACTGCTCTGAAAAGGGTAGCAAGGAATGAAATCTGATGATATGACGCCTATCACGCTGATATGAAGCATACGTGACGTATTCTCGGGGCGGTGCTAAGCGTCACTGGCCAATCAATTGCCGTGATGGTATAAGGGCTTCAGACATTAGTCACACCGAAGGTGTTCCCATAGCGACGGTTCGCAGTGTTGAGTGAACCTATGAAAGGGAAGTGCAGACTCGTAGAAAGACAGCGAGTGTTTAGGGTGCCGTTTGGGGCAGGGCCTAAGCAACATTAGACTGCATTTTATGACAATCACTAATTTAGGTGATTTGGACGTTTGGTTTGGGCTTTTAGGTAGAAATGAATGTGCACTGCTGTTAAGGAAAGAAATGCACTAAAATCGCACATCCTTAAGGGTGATTCTCATTTCTAATTTGTGCATCCTCGCTTCCATTCCTCACGTCTCAGCTCCACCCCCAGGATGCAAGGAAAAAAAATGAGAAGGGAGCAATCTAAGGAAATCTTATTTGTATATTGGAATATTCTTTATTACTCAAAGCGTCTATTGTCAGCGTCTCCCTTATGTTGTGGAAGTTTCGTTAAGAAATTCATAATGAATAATAATAAAGCAAGAAGCCCTGTTGAAATCTGTGAGATATGGTTTATTTAAACTGCAAAAATAAAGCATAAATTATGATTATTGTGACAGAAGTGAAGGGGAAGGACAATTTATATGTGCATTAGGTTTTTAGTATTTAATACTACAAACAATATCTCTGAAATAAGCAATGTCTTGTCACATTCTCATCTTTCAGGTCTGAAGGCAGATTTAAGACAATCTCTCTATGGGCAGCACATCGTGTCTGATGTTGTACTAAAAGCTGTAACATCATTTATGACTGACAGCAACCCAAACAAACCACTGGTCCTCTCTTTCCATGGGACTACAGGAATTGGAAAAAACCATGTTGCTAAAATCATTGCAAGAAACATTTACAGAAAAGGGGACCAAAGCAAGCATGTTCATACATTTGTATCTCAGCATCATTTCCCACACAGAGAACATGCACACTTCTACAGTGTAAGTAAAAAAAAAAAATCTACATATTTCATGCTATATAATCCATAATTGGAGATAGTTAATTAGCGAATTGGTAGCCTCACTGTTGCAAGTGTTTTGTCAATAGATTTCTCTTTCTCTGGTGAGCAAGGCCACAATGCCATGCATGTGGAGTCGTCCATGACCATGGTTAGATTAAGCTATATAGTTGAAAGTCCCAGTTATGAAAGCTCAATAAAATACCAGAACTTCCACTGCAAACATTATTTTATTAATCAGTATTTGTGTCTTAAATTCTAATAAAATACATTCATGAGATTTGTTTTCAGAAATTATATCTTGAATTAAGCTTATTTGTCTTATCCCAAATGGCTTTACTATGTTTTAAGCATAAATCTAATGTTTTACAGAACAAAGAAAAACAAAAGAAAAATGGGTTTGGGACTACAAGAGGGTAGGGAGACCAGGGATGGTTGTAACATGGGTTAATTGTAACGATTTTACAAATCACCTGATTCACTTCATACATGCTATGTTTGGGCGAGAAACGTAGAGCCCTGTGGCAGACAGATCAAATTTTAGACTAGAAAAACTAATTTTGATGTAAGAAAGTAACTTTTTTTACTTTCTTTTATTTTTGTTATGGCAATTCCTGCTTTGTAGTTAAACTCATCAAAGTTAAATTATGTTTATTGTGTGTCTGTGTAGATATGTTTCATTCAAGTTGTTAGTGCTAATGTTTTGGCTGTTAGCTGTTAGGTGAGCTAGTTCATGGCTACAAGACTCTGGGTTAGTTGTAACAGCAAGAATCTGGGATAGTTGTAACATAAATTAAGCATGTTACAGCGTACCCCCAAGTAATGTGTTGTGTTGAATAAAAACTTTTTTCATAATCCTTATTTCATAATGTTACATATCACCCCGGTGGATATAATAATGTTACATCTCACCCCAGGGTCTGTTACAACTAACCCGGATTATGGGGTGAATTGTAACATTTCACTCCACACATTTTCTGTTTGTGCTGCACTGTCTTAAAAAAACTCCAAGATGCAGACAGAAATGTCAGAATTGTTACAACCATCCCCGGTCTCCCCTAAATTGGTGAACTATTCTTTTAAGAGGTTTTGTATCAAAAATACACAAAAGACAAATATTTTACTAATAGCATAATAATAATAATTATTATATATACCAACAACAGTTTCACCCGAAACCATAGCTAATGTACTACAGTAAGTGTTACTATACTAAAACATAGTAAATCATATTCTTAAAAAATGGCATGTTCTTAAAAGCATTTGCATATTCCGTATTCAGGCAAATCTAAAGAAATTGATTCTTGAAAAAGTATATTGGTTTCCCTGCTCCATGTTCATATTTGATGAAATGGACAAGATGCATCCTCAGCTGATTGACACCATAAAACCTTTTCTAGACTACAATGCCCATGTAGACGGAGTGTCATTTCACCATGCAATCTTCATTTTTCTCAGGTAAAAAATTTAATTGTCAGATTTGGTAATTAAATAGCTCTACTCTCCCAAAAGAGTGACCCAACTAATGAGAAACTGTTTATTTGTAGTAATGCAGGTGGGAATGTGATTGCCGACATGGCTCTGAATTTCTGGAGAGAAGGCAAAAAACGGGAGGAGCTATGGATGAACAGCAAAGAACTGGAGACTAAAATCTCTCAAAACATCTTCAATGATGAGAACAGTGTGTATTTAAAGCATTGAAATATATTTTCTAATATAGTATATATTTAAAATATATATTTAAAAATGGCAAA
Organism: Rhinogobio ventralis; assembly: GCA_039654625.1. Lineage (NCBI taxonomy): Eukaryota > Metazoa > Chordata > Actinopteri > Cypriniformes > Gobionidae > Rhinogobio > Rhinogobio ventralis. The sequence goes on from CM077203.1 coordinate 8,389,479, forward strand.
AGAAAAAAGATTTGTAAAGTGTGTGTGTGTATATATATATATATATATATATATATATATATATATATATATATATATATATACACACACACACACACACACTTTACAAATCTTTTTTCTTTTGCCATTTTTTCTTGTTGCCAACTGGCAACAGGGTCATGGGCGGCCAAGGCTCATTGATGCACGTGGGGAGCAAAAGCTGGCCCGTGTGGTCTGATCAAACAGACGAGCTACTGTAGCTCAAATTCTGTAGCTCAGATACCACAGCACACCTTTAGGGGTCTAGTGGAGTTCATGCCTCAACGGGTCAGGGCTGTTTTGGCAGCAAAAGGGCAAGGCAAAAGGGGGACCAACACAATATTAGTAAGGTGGTCATAATGTTATGCCTGATCTGTGTATATATATATATATATATATATATATATATATATATATATATATATAGTTTTATGTCAATGGCAAGTTTTAACAAAGCATATTCCTAACTGTTTTATGTTTCTTAAATTATTACTTTTGATTTCCCTTAAACCTACACATACAGGTGCTGGTCATATAATTAGAATATCACCAAAAAGTTGATTTATTTAACTAATTCCATTCAAAAAGTGAAACTTGTATATTATATTCATTCATTACACACAGACTGATATATTTCAAATGTTTATTTCTTTTAATTTTGATGATTATAACTGATGATTATAAAATCCCAAATTCAGTATCTCAGAAAATTAGAATATTACTTATATAATATTCAAAGGGAGACCAATACAAAGAAAGGATTTTTGAAATCTTGGCCAACTGAAAAGTATGAACATGAAAAGTATGAGCATGTACAGCACTCAATACTTAGCTGGGGCTCCTTTTGCCTGAATTACTGCATCAATGCGGCGTGGCATGGAGTCGATCAGTCTGTGGCACTGCTCAGGTGTTATGAGAGCTTAGGTTGCTCTGATAATGGCCTTCAGCTCTTCTGCATTGTTGGGTCTGGCATATCGCATCTTCCTCTTCACAAGTTAAGATCAGGCGAGTTTGCTGGCCAATTAAGAACAGTGATACCATGGTCCTTAAACCAGGTACTGGTTGCTTTGGCACTGTGTGCAGGTGCCAAGTCCTGTTGGAAAATGAAATCTGCATTTCCATAAAGTTGGTCAGCAGCAGGAAGCATGAAGTGCTCTAAAACTTCCTGGTATACAGCTGCGTTGACCTTGGACCTCAGGAAACACAGTGGACCAACACCAGCAGATGACATGGCACCCCAAACCATCACTGACTGTGGAAACTTTACACTGGACCTCAAGCAACGTGGATTGTGTGCCTCTCCTCTCTTCCTCCAGACTCTGGGACCCTGATTTCCAAAGGAAATGCAAAATTTACTTTCATCAGAGAACATAACTTTGGACCACTCAGCAGCAGTCCAGTCCTTTTTGTCTTTAGCCCAGGCGAGACGCTTCTGACACTGTCTGTTGTTCAAGAGTGGCTCGACACAAGGAATGCGACAGCTGAAACCCATGTCTTGCATACGTCTGTGCGTAGTGGTTCTTGAAGCACTGACTCCAGCTGCAGTCTACTCTTTGTGAATCTCCCCCACATTTTTGAATGGGTTTTGTTTCACAATCCTCTCCAGGGTGCGGTTATCCCTATTGCTTGTACACTTTTTTCTACCACTGTATCTGTATCTTTTCCTTCCCTTCGCCTCTCTATTAATGTGCTTGGACACAGAGCTCTGTGAACAGCCAGCCTCTTTTGCAATGACCTTTTGTGTCTTGCCCTCCTTGTGCAAGGTGTCAATGGTCGTCTTTTGGACAACTGTCAAGTCAGCAGTCTTCCCCATGATTGTGTAGCCTACAGAACTAAACTGAGAGACCATTTAAAGGCCTTTGCAGGTGTTTTGAGTTAATTAGCTGATTAGAGTGTGGCACCAGGTGTCTTCAATATTGAACCTTTTCACAATATTCTAATTTTCTGAGATACTGAATTTGGGATTTTCCTTAGTTGTCAGTTATAATCATCAAAATTAAAAGAAATAAACATTTAAAATATATCAGTCTGTGTGTAATGAATGAATATAATATACAAGTTTCACTTTTTGAATGGAATTAGTGAAATAAATAAACTTTTTGATGATATTCTAATTATATGACCAGCACCTGTATATGGTTACATTCTTGTATTACATATTTGAAATTTGTTCCTCTGCATTTTGCAGGTGGGTTTCTGCACTCCAGTATCATAGAGCATCATCTGGTTGATCACTATATTCCTTTCCTACCTCTGGAGCTGAAGCATGTGTATCAGTGTGTCATGGCTGAGATGGTCCATCTGAAAATGACCCGATATGGTGATCTGGCAGATAAAGTGGCCAGAGAAATGCCTTTTTACCCTGAAAGAGAGAGAGTCTTTGCTGTTAAAGGCTGCAAGTCTGTCAGACAGAAATTGGTGCTGTATGTTGATCAATAGATGAAAGACTTTAGCAGCACTTGTTCACTTTTTTACTACTGTTGCTGTTTCTTTAATGCACATAGTTAAACTGCAATGAGGTATTGACTTTTCACCATCTTTTTTGCTTATTAATATTCCAGTGTTGGTGATGTTGTGCCTTGCTTAGTCTGTTTTTAATATTCTGCTTTTTGAGGTAACAATGTGAATTAAACATGTTCAGTTATTTGATTGTGTCCAGTCTGCTTTTGGGTCCACATTCTTTGGTCCTGTCAGATTGGCTTAGATACAAAAAGCTTTATTTGTATAGCATCTTTTAAAACAGTGTTTACAAAGTGCTTTACAGAAGAAAACAAGTGTGCATTCACAGAAAAGAAAAAAAACATACACACTTAATAAAATTAAGATAATACAATTTAATAATAAAAACAACAAGTTTGTTTTTGGGACAACCAACAAGATCTTGCTGGATTATATTTATTCAACAAATTAGAAAAGTATATTAGAGCAGTACCATGAAGACATTTAAAAACTAACAAGAGGATCTTGAATTAAATTCTGAATAATACAGGCAGCCAGTGAAGGGATCTGAGTGTTGGAGTAATGTGATTTCCCATTTTAGAGCGAGTTAGTATTCGTGCAGCTTCTTTGTGTTTAATATAGACCTCTATATTACCTACGCTATTGCAATTGCAATAGTCAAGTCCAGATGTAACAAATGCATGAACAAGTTTCTCATTGTTAGAAGGGGAGAGAATATCACTTTGGAGATGTTTCTGATGTGCTAATCAAGTTTTTAACCTGATTACTGGCTTTCAGTGATAAATAGTCAAGATATGGAGCAATAGATATTCTCCATGCGTCATTACTGATAACAAGTACCTCTGTCTTATCGTTGTTTTGCTGTAGAAAGTTCTGTGACATATACAACTTTATGATCTCTATGCAGTCCAGCAGGCTGGAAATTGAATTGTGGGCAACTGGTGCAAGTGAAAGATAGAGTTTCGTGTCATCTGCATACTTAATGGTGAAAGGAAATATTGTACAGATTAATCACACAACAGCTAAAGGAAGCATGTATAGGTTAAATAACAGAGGACCCAAAATTGAGCCTTGAGGAATACCACACAATATGACCTACTGTAACACCTGGAGGCAATATTCCCTGCTGCTTATGTAGGATCCGAACCAAAAAGGACCTGAAAGACCAACCCATTTCTGTAGTTGGTCAAACAGGGATCTTCAACCATTTGAGCTGATTTAACTAATTAATACATTTAACAAATTAATACCCAGATAGCAAGGTGACTGATACAATGTCAGGGTTTTCCTGGGTCAAAAATGGTCTTTGATATTGGCAGACAAACGTGGCACACAGTAAAAATGATCTGCAAGCCCGGTACTGATAAATCCATAATAAATGCAAAGACACAGTTTGTCAGGACAGATCATAAAACAAAGTGCTTCATAAGTGCATCAAACGACTTCATATTTAAAAAATCTGAACATTATTTGAAATTAGCAATAAACAGGCAATAAAGTAACACATTACATAGAAAAAGTGGCAGGTCTATTATTTTGCATTTACTCTCCAAGATGTGCACAGATAATTTGTCATACAGTATAAGATTATTTTGTTCTGTCCATTCTGCCCTACAAAGGCAAAAGGCAGTAACTTAATTTGTGGTCGAAAATAAATTATTGATATTTTTGGGACTTCAAGACCTCCTTTATCATGCGGATAAGTATCTTGAGTCAATTCCGTTGTTTTATCGAGAAAATAATGGGGTCTTAACAGTAACTTCCAAAAGCCCAGGAGAAACCAAGGCAGAACATCATAACATAGCATTTTAGAACGCTCAAATTGAGTTAGGATACTCTGCTATTGTTTAGCTGTTGTTTAAAAGTTACTCTGTCTGCCTGGAGTTACGGTATTCTGCCTTTGTTTTACTGTCCATTAAAGTTTGCTGCGTTTAAATTACAGTGTAGCCTGTGTCATACATCTGTCACTGAAGCACTTCTGACACACACGATACCTAAATGGTAACACTTTAGAATACTGTTCCTTCATTAATAAATAACTAAACAGGAACAAATGAGTAACGCAATATTAACATTCTAGTAACTACTATGAATTAACAAGAAACTGATTAATGAATTAGTAAGTAATAGTGCTCAGTTGAATGTGGTAGATCACTATTAGCTAATCAATAACTAAATTTATTTTCATAAAGACAGGTTCATACTTAACAGGGTTATCATGATCTTCACTTTAGAATACTGATCCAAATAACCAGTAATTCCTATAGAAATATGTAGTAACACTTAAGTCACTACTATCCAAAACCTTACAAAAACGTCAAAAGCAATGATTACTAAGGGTGCGGATTTTGAAATCTACTGCCAATTTACTATGACTATCTATTTACTCTTAGCCAATCAGAATCATTCAACCTGAAGTAATGAAGTAGCTAGACCTTGAAAAGGGTATAACTGTTGAGAAATTGTATGTACGAAAAAACTTGTAGAGAGGGAGCGTGGCCTACAAACTCCTTGTGAGACTTGAAGCTGGCTTCTGCTGATGAAACTGCAAACTATTCTTCAGTAAATTTTTCTTTAATTAATTGCACCCCTGACTCTTGGTCTTCATTCTTCACAACTGGTCTTGGGTCATAAACTGTTTTCCCCTAACATTTCAGTAATTACTACAGAGTTATTATGTTTTTCACTTTAGTAATTCCTTCTAAAGGATTTAGTAACACTTAAAGGGGTGATGAATTGATAAATCAACTTTCCCTTGAGCTTTTGATATATAAAAGGTCATGGTAATATAAGAATATCCTGTAAGTTTCAGAGCTGAAAACTTCCTTGTTAGTCAAAGAAAAGCTTTTATAGACACCAGGCCTAGCAAACGACAGGTTTTTCAAAATGGGGATCTATATGTCAAAGGGAGGCAAGCACCGCCTCAGCAGAAGAATATCAACGCCTACTTCATCACTGCCTGTTTAGCCCCGCCCACCGATTCGCACATGTAACATAGGCCTAGTGTTAAACCATCGAGCTACAAAGCAATAAACATGCCGTTGAGGATTACAAAATATTGTGCAGTGACTGGGTTCAACAGTAATGCAACATGTAAGTAACATTCTAATGCCTGATCTGAAATGTGATGATTCATGTACTCAGATGTTCTTTGTCTGTGTTAGTAAATCAGACCAGTGACTAAACATCAACTTGCGTTGTTTCTCTTAGTAGGATGAAAATAATCTGTTATTTAACAGTGATTAAATTCTATAAAGAAAGTGATCAAAGAAAGCTCCCTTTGCAATCGTTGGATCAGCGTGCTCTGAACCTGTCAATCAAACAGGAGAGTTTATCAGTGACGCGTTTATCAGTGACTCCCGTTTTATTCAACGAATCTCTTAACTATATCACGTTTGCACTGTTAGTGAAGATGAAAGCATTCATTAACGTAAAGAAACTGAGTTGCAATGACGAGATTGCTGCTTTCATGCGCTCAGCATGTGTGTGATCGGCTACAATGATCATCACTGCAACCTTTCATGCCACAATCTTAATATAATGCCATAGATCTAAATGTAATGCAACACTTTTCACGATTAGTTAACCATGAGAGCTGTAATTGTAAAAACGTGCTAAAAGAGGGAGTAATACTATTTCAAATGCAAAGACGTTAGCCAATCACAGCAGTGGGTGTTTACACTGAAGTCTCCCAGCGGACACGCCCCTTAAAACGGAGCGTTCAGAGCAGAAGGCTAAAATCAGGGTAGAAAAAATGCCTTTTATTTATAAATTATAAAATTTTTTGATGTAAAAAGCTTTCTAACATTATAAGTGCACCCCAGGAAACATCATAAAACAATTAAAAAAACGCAGTTCATGACCCCTTTAAGTCATTACTAGTGGGTTACCATGATTCTCACTTTAGAATTAATGATATATTATGCATTATTCACATTAATTATGAACCTGTATATAGTAATTATTAGTAGTACTCTGAGAGATATAGTAGTTACTGATTAGCTAGTAGTGAGCTACCACATTCAACTGAGCAATATTACTTACTAATTTATTAATCAGTTTCTTGTTATTAATAGTAGTTACTAGAGTGTTAATACTGCATTACTCACTTGTTCCTGTGCAGTTATTAATTAATGATGGATCAGTATTTTAAAGTGTTACCCCGCAAAATAATTTATCGTAGCCAAAAATTATCGTGTTTTTAACGGTAAAAGACTGTAAAAATGCTACGGTTAAAAACAGTTAACTGGTTAGCAGAAAGTTTCCGTAATATATACGGTGAATGACTGTAATAGATCTAACCTTACATTTAATGTAATTTTACAGTGAATTACCGTTAAATGTAAAGTTTTTGGAAGTGAAAAAAAACAAGTCTTTGTGTAATTTACAGTGAAAAACCGTAAAAAAAAAACATTTGATGTATTTTCGTTGAAATAACTATGTTTCTTCTTAGTTTTTTCTAATCAGTCATGTACATTAGGGTTTTTTGTTACATTTAATGTTGTTAAATTAATGTTTATTGCATTTTTAAAAATTCATCTGTGATTGGTGGTTGTCAGTGTATATCAAAGGTACATAACAGATATTAGTATTTCAATAAGTTGGTCATTTAACATTTCAGTTAATGAAATATGGTTATTTACTGTAAATTTAACTTAAATCTGTAAAACCTAAAATGTTGCTACCATATTTTTTATGGTAAAGTTCTGGCAACCACAGCTGCCGTTTTTTTACCGTAAATTTTACCAGGATTTTTTTTACAGTACGATTCATGTTTTTTTGTTTTGTTTCCAAAAGATACTGTGATTCCTAATGATGCAAAGTCCGATTCATTTCCACGAACCGGTTCTTTTCGGACAGTTCGGCTCAATGAACCAGTTCAAAAAGCCGATTCATAGGTTCCTGACGTCATCATGCAATGATGTCACTATGCATTTCTTTTATGCTTTTTATGCATTTCTCAGTGTCATGTTATATCAAGGAAACATTCAAATAAAGTAATCTGTGTCAATGCATATTGAAACAATCGAATAAAGTTATTTATTATTTATTTATTAAGTTAGTGCATTTTGCTGATTATTGCCTTTCATTCACTTAAGTTAAGGGTGTTTGTGGTTACAGTATTATTCGCGGATCCTTTATGTCGGATACGACTGACCAATATTAAGTTTTAAAAATATATTTCGCTTAACAACTTAAAATATAATCTGCATGCACAATAAACTACAGTAATATGTTTTTACATTACATTACGAATTTCTCGACAGGGTTTTTGCAGGTTTTAATAAAATGTTATTTAATAACAGTAGTCATAATAAGCATATTTCCAGTACGTGCCTCAGACTTGACGTGTCGCCAACTCAATCATCAGAATCTTCGGTAACCCTCGGCAAACTTCGACAGCTGGTTGAACCGGCTCATTCGGTTCTTTTTTAGTCGGACGTGCTACTTCAGCTTTTGCATCTTGTGTCATCAACCCAGAACTAAAGTTCGATTCAGTTCGATTAATGAACCGGCTCAATCGGTTACTTACTGAGAACCGACTCAAAAGAATGATTCGTTCAAGAACCGAACATCACTAGTGATTCCAAATGTCACAAACTTCATTAAGTATTGAGGGTTGCCAACTGTCCAGTATTAGCCGAGACGTCCCTTATATTGGGCCTAATTGACCTCCCTTGTCCCATTTATTGACTTCTACACTGATCTAACCACTGACTGGGTCTGTGTATGTTTTGATAGTTTGATTTCCAATTTGAAATGAAATAAGCAGAAATGAGAAAATGGTGCCATTATTGCTAAATGAAAAATCAAGTTGAAATCTCGTTTTTTCGTTATTCTGAAAAAACAAGATTTCGACTTGTTTTTTAATTTTTTGGTTGACAGGTAAAAAACAGCAAAAATGACTTCAAAATTCATTTTCCACATGTGGACAGTCAGAGGACGCCCCTTTCCGCCGATTGGCCAAGCAAATCTGAGCATGTGACCTCATCAGTCGTTCCCCCAGGTGTGTTCAACAAAATAATAGTCTTCTTAAACTGTACAGGGCAGGTCCTTTGGGCTTTCTTCTGTGCAACTTAACGCATTTCACAGAAAAACTTATATCAGAAATATTAAATATTGTTCCTAATGTAATAGGTTACAGATTACAAGTTACCCAGTTTAAAATGTAAGTAGTGTAACTATTTCAATTATTAAAGTAATGTAACTGATTACATTTGATAACTTTTCTAATTTCCAGCACTGAAATTCCTTTTTATCACTTGCCATGGTGGTGGCAACTCTTAGACAGGTTGTCGCCTAAAGCTTGGTTTATACTCGACGCATCCATACGAGCCCGAAGGTGTGCGCGGCAAAAGTGACGTCATCCCGAAGTGGGTGGTCGTGCACGTTGAGAGTGCGAGACCCCATTTCGCATGGTGGTGTGCATGGCAAATTTTGTATGTTTGCGTGTGGCTCCGCATCCAAAGATGATTTTAAGGCAAATCTAGCCGATCAGTATAGCTCACCACACTGGCACCTAGTTTCCGTGTCTAAATTAGTTGCTTATGTTTACAAAATGAGCCTACAAAAGCAGAAATAAGCCCTTTTAATGAAAATAAAAATCCATGTTTAGTAAAAATGTTCACGAAACTAAATGAAAATGTTTAGTAAAATTAGAAAATATTTAAGAAATCATTAATTTAGTTGTATACATGTTCTCCTATCCATATTTTGTTCTAATGTCACAAGTAATAATCTCAAGGTTTACTTTTTATACGATTCTTTTGCAATGTTTTTGGTGAAGTGTACTAAAATAAACATCGTCACGTGTGTACCTTACTTCTTCTCACCGCTGTTTACTAATGGTTTATAGAACAATTACTCCGAGTCACCCTCTGTTGTTTCAAAGAATAGTTCAACGGCGAGCACGTCAAGTATAAACCATAAAAAAATATGGACGTAGTGTACATGACATCACCCGTAGGATTCTGAAGAGCATTGAACTTGGCCGTTGCCATCTTGGCAGCACGTCACCACGCGTCACTCCCGGATAACTGAAAATGGGCCAAGAGGCGGGACATGGCTGGAGCTGAGGTAACGTGATGACTAACAGACAGCAGATAAACGGCAATCCACCTGTCACTCAAAGTGGTCACGCCCTTAATTATGCAGAACTTTAAGGCTTAATATAATTTAAACGAATGCGCTAAAAAAATCACCCCCCTCACAGTTGTCATGAAGGGCAAAATTAGCTGTATAGACCAAAATCACAATTTGTACCAGACTGTAAACATGTTTTTTTCTGCTGTAAAGTTGGCCATTTTAACATGGGGCTCAATGAGATTCTGCTCCCTTCTGGAGCCTGCCTCTAGCGGCCAGTCGATGAATTGGAGTTTAAGTCACTTCCACATTGGCTTCAAGAGAAACTGGGGGAGGTTGAGAAATAAATTGAATTGAATTAAACACATTGTCCGTTTGTGGAGTAGCGTGCACATTCAGGGGAAGCTTGCGCTGTGGAGTCAGGCGAAAGTATAAACAAGGCTTAAGGCTTAAAGCTTTCAGCGGCAATGTGGATTGATGTAATTGGCAGACATGGTTCTCTGAAAATTCAAACGAGAACCAATCAAAAGCATCAGAATAGCATCGCTTTACTAAACAGCCTTTAAATGGCATCATGCACATCAAAAACAGGAAAAGCAACAACTTTATTCAACATATCCTAGCTTTTTACAGAAAACATTCAGATGTAACCCCCTTTGTAATCGTTAACACTTTCATAAGTAACTGTAATTTAATTACACATTTTTTTCTCAGTAACTGTAACTGATTACAGTTAGGCTACATTTATTTTGTAATTAAATTACGTAATCTAGTTACATTTAACTAGTTACTCCCCTAGTTACACTGTGCATAATATATATCCAAAACCTTACAAATACCTTAAAAGCTTATAATGACTTCAGTCATTACTAGAGAGTTATCGTGTTTTTCACTTTAGAATACTGATCAAAATCATTAGTAATTCCTTCTGAAGGATTTGGTAATACTCAGGTCATTACTAATGGGTTACTATGACCTTCATTTTAGAAATAATTATATATTAATCATTATGTCACCTTTATTTATATAGCGCTTTTTACAATGCCGAGTGTTTCAAAGCAGCTTTACAGTTTTAACAGGAAAATAATGCAACCGAATTTGATTCGGCTGTATTCACATTTATTTTGAATCTGTATATAGTAGTTCTTAGTAGTCCTTTGTGAGGTATGAAAAAATAGTAGTTATTGATTAGCACTATTACTAATTCGTTAATTAGAATTTCTTGTTAGTTAATAGTAGTTACTAGAATGTTAATAGTGCATTACTCATTTGTTCCTGTGTAGTTATTCATTAATGAAGGAAAAGTATTCTAAAGTGTTACCAGCTTTTGTAACATTATAAATGTCTTTACTGTCACTTTTGACAAATTAATGCATCCTTGAGATAGATAAAAGGTTCTCAGACATAAACACACACACAAAAAGCATCGTTCAAAATAACAGCATTTATCTGAAATAGATAAATGATTAAATTATTTTTGGGGGAATTAAATAAAATAAAATAATTAATTTAATTCCCCCAAAAATCATTAAATCATTTATCTATTTCCGATAAATGCTGTTATTTTGAACGATGCTTTTTGTGTGTGTGTTTATGTCTGAGAACCTTTTATACACATTCTTAACTGCAGACACTGAAATGACATACACTGTGTGGTATACAGTAAAAATATTTTGAGTGTCCCTTATTCTGTCCCTTATTTTCCTATAAAAAACTACGATTGTCCCTTATTTTCCTTTTCTTAAGTTGGCAACCCTACGAACGAGTAACAGAACAACATAGCAGCAGGATTCAGATTTTATTCATCACAAGAGGAGCTGAATGACAAGATGATCGTGGAAGATTTGGTTTCAAAGCGAAATGTAAAAGCGTCTATTTAAGTGAGTTTGTCATTGTACTATTCTGTTGTGTTTTTCATTAAGAATAATAGGCTAATGAATTCACCATTCAAGCAACCCGCCCCCGAATTGGTGCTAATTCTAAACCGAAAGTAAAATGCGCACGGCCGCACTGTCATTCATTCACGGTGCATGTCCACTGGCACGTTTTCAGTACATTCCTATAGAAGCTTCATTGAATTCATTGAAAAAATTAATTGAGAACACTCGCTTTGCTCCGCACCGTTATGAATGCCAGAGCGGCCGTGCACATTTTACTTTCGGTTTGAAATTAGTGTTTTAAAAGCCCCCGCCGGTGATGCCGGTATTACCGGTGTTGTCACACGTAGATTAACCGGTGGGAAAATTTCCTCACCGTCACATCCCTAATAGATAGATAGATAGATAGAAATAATCGATTTTGCATACAGTTTAACCAAAAAAAGTTTCGAACTACAGCTTTAAAGTCATATTGTTACATAAATCAGAAACAAAAGTAAACAACTGAATTATTTTTTTTTTGGGTGCCACCCCAAGATTTGCTGTGACCTCTTCTGGCCACCCCTATTAAAAGTTGCTGGGGAACTTCTAAGCAGGTTATGTAAATCGCCAATAAACAAAAGAAGAAGAGGATGGCGATTAGAATGGCATGCTATTTCTTAGCCTGTTTCCATGGTGAATCATCGATTTGTCGATCTGTTGAGAATGTCTTGTGTGTTAAACGGTAACATACTCTGGGTTGTCTGAACTTACTCACAGATGTGTTTTTGGAACCAGCATACCTCGAGTAAGCCAGGTTTGGGTTAATCAACCGAGAGTTCAGGGTATGTGACGGTAAGTTAACCTTGCTTTCTGAACATTGCTTTCTGAAAGCAGGTTATGTGACCTTCGTATGTTTAAGGACAAGTAAGCAGATAACCTCCAGAGCAGGTTATATTCCAGGGTTAGTTTGCTTAAGAGGTATTCATTGATGCTAATGATGCCAATTATTGACTGCAGATTTGTTATATAGTTACTTTGTTATATAATTAATATAGTTATATTAATATAACTAAATGTGTTATATAGTTACAGTTATATAATATACAATATTATATATTAATTCTAAAGAATTAGAATTTAAAAAAATATAACAAGGTAATGTTTAAATGTTAATTCAATTCAAATATTTGTATTATTTATTTTATTGTCATCTCACACATGGATCTGCATTCACTTAATTAGCATCAAACAAACAATATAATCAATAATAATTGTAACTATATAACAAATTTAGTTATATTAATATAACTAGGCTATATTAATTATATAACATGCATCTGAATACCTCTTAAGCAAACTAACCCTGAAACATAACCTGCATAACCTGGGACATATTTTCACTGTACCATATCACTGAATCTATACTGTATATGACCCTTTCAGGGTGAGTTACAGTAATTTGGAAGTCTCAACAATGATAAGGACAGTACACATCACATACTGTATACAGTATCACATGGAATATACTGTAATGTAAAATGTACGTACCTGATGTTTATTCTGATCGATCTGAAGGACACAATCATTGATTTTTTTTCCTCTCCCTTGTATTCGATCCTACTCTATGTTCACATATGTAATCCATTTCAGAAATTGCAAACCAGTTACTTATTTCAGGCGTGATTTAGATTTTAAAGATTTTAAGTTTTCAATGTGGCTTATTTCAGACAACCACCAATCTGTAAAATTGTCATTGAAAAATTAAATTAAAAAATATATTTGACTTTATACAGTATCTTCATATCTTTCAGGTTTGGAGGCAGATTTAAGACAATCTCTCACTGGGCAGGACATTGTGTCTAATGTTGTACTAAAAGCTGTAACATCATTTATGACTGACAGAAAACCAAACAAAAAATCATGTTGCTAAAATCATTGCAAGAAATGTGTATGAAAATGGCGAAAACAGCATACATGTTCACACATTTATTTCTGAGCATCATTTCCCACACACAAAAATTCAAACCTATACAGCGTAAGTAAATAATGTTGGCTATATTCCAATAAGATCAGATCCCTATAGGCTTAATTTGTAGTGGTATTTGTAGCCTTTAACTAATCGGGTTTTGCATGTTCTGTATTTTCAGGCACAGCTAAAGCGATGGATACCACAAATGCAGTTGTAGGCAACAAACAGTATATTAGCTATAGCTAAAGATTAACTGGTAATTAAATATAGCTCTTCAAAAAGAGTGACCCAACCCAAGATAAACTGTGTTTATTTATAGTAATGCAGGTGGGGATGAGATTGCTAAAGTGTTTCTGGATTTCTGGAGAGAAGGCAAAGATCGGAGAGAGCTATGGTTGAACAGCAAAGAACTGAAGACTAAAATCTCTCAAAACATCTTCAGTGATAAGAACAGAGAGCATTGATGTATACTATATTGCAAAAAAGCATCTTTTCTGATTTATTTTTAAATGTTTACAAAAAAAGTATATTTTATGTAATAAAAAAAGTATATTTATGTAATGTATTTTTGATGATTTTGCTGATGAAAGGCTGTTACTGTGTGGGAATAGTTTATATAGGCAGATGAAAGGGATGTGAAAAGGATACTTTTCTCTAACATTTTTTTTTTTTAATGCTGAAATGTTTAAAAAAAAAGTGCATTTCTGGTGATCTGTTATGAGATTAGTACTAAAAGTTTTGGAAATGTACCACTTGCCTATTCTAGTATTGCATTCATGAAATTTGTTCCCCTACAAACTGAAATTTTAATGTGTATCTGTTCTACAGGTGGATTTCGGCACTTAAGTATTAGGTGAGCATCTGGTTGATCACTATATTCCTTTCCTACCTCTGGAGCTGAAGCATGTGCGTCAGTGTGTCATGGCTGAGATGGTCCATCTGAATATAATCCAAGACTTTGATCTGCCAGATAAAATGGCCAGAGACATGCCCTTCTTCCCTGAAGAAGAGAGAATCTTTGCTGTTAAAGGCTGCAAGTCTGTCCGACAGAAGTTGGCACTGTATGTTGATGACAGCACTGAATTTACCCATTACTGTAACAAGGGCAAGTAATAAAATTGGACAAATTTTCCACAATAAAAAAAAATCCTTAAAACAATATTAATAGCTAAAGTTTTGGAAACTCCTTTAGACATTACGCCTATACAATATCTTTTTGGTATGGAACCAAACAAGACACTTGATCCTATATCTGTAAAAAAAAATGTGGCATAATATCATACATAGCAAAAAAATGCATCCTGCTTAACTGGAATCAGCAAAGGCCTCCAACATTTGATTTGTTTAAACAACTTCTGTACGATACATTACGAATGGAACAACGCACCTATTTCTTAAGAGACAAGGCTGATGTCTTCTGGAGAATATGGGTGCCTCTCATGGACCTCTGATCCTCTGGCCACCACAGATGGAAATGCTTTCAAAACTGTACGACCATACATTTGACCATAGTTGAAACTGTACTCTTCTCTGTTTTGTTTTTTTTCAATGTAATTTCTACAGTTAATATTTATTTACATCTTTATTAATATGACTTCAATTATTCTATCATCTGCTACTAATTGTATCTAATGTTGTTGTTGTTTTTAATTAATTTATTTATTTAATTAATTTTATTTTCATATTATGTTAAATACCAAAACCAATAAAAAGATAATAGGAAAAAAAAACAATATTAATACAAATTTTTATATATATATATATATATATATATATATATATATATATATATATATATATATATATATATATATATATATACACTCACCTAAAGGATTATTAGGAACACCTGTTCAATTTCTCATTAATGCAGTTATCTAATCAACCAATCACATGGCAGTTGCTTCAATGCATTTAGGGGTGTGGTCCTGGTCAAGACAATCTCCTGAACTCCAAACTGAATGTCAGAATGGGAAAGAAAGGTGATTTAAGCAATTTTGAGCGTGGCATGGTTGTTGGTGCCAGACGGGCCGGTCTGAGTATTTCACAATCTGCTCAGTTACTGGGATTTTCACGCACAACCATTTCTAGAGTTTACAAAGAATGGTGTGAAAAGGGAAAAACATCCAGTATGCGGCAGTCCTGTGGGCGAAAATGCCTTGTTGATGCTAGAGGTCAGAGGAGAATGGGCCGACTGATTCAAGCTGATAGAAGAGCAACTTTGACTGAAATAACCACTCGTTACAACCGAGGTATGCAGCAAAGCATTTGTGAAGCCACAACACGCACAACCTTGAGGCGGATGGGCTACAACAGCAGAAGACCCCACCGGGTACCACTCATCTCCACTACAAATAGGAAAAAGAGGCTACAATTTGCACGAGCTCACCAAAATTGGACAGTTGAAGACTGGAAAAATGTTGCCTGGTCTGATGAGTCTCGATTTCTGTTGAGACATTCAGATGGTAGAGTCAGAATTTGGCGTAAACAGAATGAGAACATGGATCCATCATGCCTTGTTACCACTGTGCAGGCTGGTGGTGGTGGTGTAATGGTGTGGGGGATGTTTTCTTGGCACACTTTAGGCCCCTTAGTGCCAATTGGGCATTGTTTAAATGCCACGGCCTACCTGAGCATTGTTTCTGACCATGTCCATCCCTTTATGACCACCATGTACCCATCCTCTGATGGCTACTTCAAGCAGGATAATGCACCATGTCACATTGCTCGAATCATTTCAAATTGGTTTCTTGAACATGACAATGAGTTCACTGTACTAAAATGGCCCCCACAGTCACCAGATCTCAACCCAATAGAGCATCTTTGGGATGTGGTGGAACGGGAGCTTCGTGCCCTGGATGTGCATCCCACAAATCTCCATCAACTGCAAGATGCTATCCTATCAATATGGGCCAACATTTCTAAAGAATGCTTTCAGCACCTTGTTGAATCAATGCCACATAGAATTAAGGCAGTTCTGAAGGCGAAAGGGGGTCAAACACAGTATTAGTATGGTGTTCCTAATAATCCTTTAGGTGAGTGTATATATATATATATATATATATATAAACCTTTTTGAATTTGAATGAATTTTATGAATTACTGCATTCTGATCCCTTGTCCTGAACGTGGTCTCAACTAACATAATTAAAGGAAGTCTAAACATTACTTTTCTAGTTGTGATCATGTAAATGTAAATCTGCTTTTATAATGGTTGATAACGAGAACACAAAATAAGTTCCTATAATGTAATACATTGCCTAACAAACAGTAAGTATCGGCAAGTATATCAGGAAGACTTCTCTTGAGATTAAAGAATAAATTAAGAATGAATTCAGTGGTAGGAGTGAAAAAGCACCAGGCTAGAGCTTCAGACCATCAAAAGATTATTTAATTTTAATCCTCTTCCTGCTCACCTCATATTGATTTTTGGGCCTTGGGCCTTCTTACTAGTAGCTAACAATCACATTCATTATATCAGAAATTAACATTGTCACTAGTGGCAATTGAATTGTTGATATCAAAAAAGAAAAATTTTACTAGTAGCAACTGAATTGTTGATATCAAGAATTAGCATTTTAACTAGTACAAATTGAATTGTTGATATCAAGAATTCATATCCTAGGAATGAATAAAAGTCAAACCGGCTTGCCATAGTATGTTGCGTTTTGCTCCGTGTTCATAACAAGTTTCATACCATATAAAAGTCTTCGCTATTGGCGGACTCACTCATATCGCTCTTTGCCGCCACCTAGGCGTAATAATGTAACTTTTGTTTCTGTTCATGGTCAGGGACTTTTTTTTTCCAGCAGAAGGAAGGATTTTAGCGATTGTACTTCATGAAAGTTGCATATTTTTTGGATTTAATATTTTTAATTGTGTGGTAACTGTTTTATAAACGCAGTAAGTATAAATGTATATACTTGTTATAAATTCACTGTAAACCACGGCTTCTTCACATATGAAAAGACAGAATTTATATAATTTATATATGCCTATAGCCTATATATAAAAAAAACACATTTTTATTATTGTTGTTTATCACTTTTTAGTGACGATGGGAAAAAATACAATACGATTTACTAAACGAATTTCGTGATTCATCACAATAGAAATATAATAGCCTGCACCTCCATCTGCTGGTCATCATGTGATACACAGCTTTGATGTCAGAGCCTAAATGATATTCTCTCCAGAGCAAGAAGTCTGTAGCTCTCAAGCTCATATGTGGGGATTTTGTCTGGCGATTTGATTACATTTTTTTGCCAGCCTCGTAGCCTAGGCCTACTACATAAACACATGAAGAATTGAATCAAACACACGCAATGTGAACTCAATTACATGTTCGTATGATTAAATAACTCAATATAGATGACGGGACTTATTACATATAGTTCTTAGTTGGAATCACATTGTGTAATTTAATGTAAAGAACAGCCTATTTATTCAGTTCATGTCAACATGTGACCTAGGCTTAAACGTGTTTTCATTCTTGCAAAGAAACTAATAAATGCTTTTAAGAGGGAGCTGAAGGTTTGCTTAAGGAGTAGTGTGCAGTTTCATTCATCTTAATTCGTCAGTTCCCCTCCGAGTTCCTTTCTAAAAAGCGAAACCGAGACTGAAAGAGCTTTTACAATGAAAGGGTGGCATTTGTTAACAGCTTTATTTCTGGTCTCTAATATAACAATATCTTCGGGTATTATTCTGGAAGTGTTGGCGGCTGTCGGCTCTTACGTGGTTAAGTTTTTTGAACGGGACGGTTTGCTGCCTTTTGACCCTAAACGTGAGTAAAACGCAAAATAATAGATCGTATGTAGGCCTAGACGAGTTGTGTTAACAAAATGTAACGTTGTTCAAATGTTTCGTGCTTGCTCGGTCATAGCCTAGATCTATAAATTGTAAGTTATACATTTTTAGTATAAATTATCATTGCAAACTACAAACAATTTTATTGACTTCACATATCTTCGTATCTTTCAGGTCTGAAGGCAGATTTAAGACAATCTCTGTATGGGCAGCACGTCGTGTCTGATGTTGTATTAAAAGCTGTATCGTCATTTATGACTGACAGCAACCCAAACAAACCACTGGTCCTCTCTTTCCATGGGAGTACAGGAGTTGGAAAAAACCATGTTGCTAAAATCATTGCTAGAAATGTGTACAAAAAAGGGGAAAACAGCAAACATGTTTACACATTTATTTCTGAGCATCATTTCCCACACAAAGAAAAGTCAGACTTATACAGCGTAAGTAAATATTCCAGTAAACTCAGTTTAGTTCAACGGGTAGCCTAACTGTAACTATTAGCCTTGTATTAAAGCTGCAGTCTGTAACTTTTTTGGTTAAATATAAATTTGAGCAAGTCCATAACCAGCCAGTGTTCAAACCTTAGCCCGGTTCACAACAGTAAGCTTGTAATAAAGTGTTATAATTTGAGTGGTATTGGTAAGCTTTTTGCTGGAAATTCGAGCATGTCTTTGCGTCATCACATCTGTATAGGAGGCGTCCGGCTCGCATGTGAGGATGCTGCAGGTGGCAGATTATTTATAGCCTTTTCTCACAGCTGAAGTAATTAACTTATTATTTTGATATGATTGGCGGATTGTAGAAAGGCCCAAATGACAATCATCAGTGACAACAAAATATTAGACTGTACTACAGAAATTGTAATCTACAGGTAACGTGAATACACACTAAATACACATAGTCACGCAATGCTGATGTTGTTAACATTAACAATTTGAGAACAAAGTATGACAATAATAATAATTTGCATGGTTTGATGTGATAAGAGCTAAGCGATTGTTAGATTTGATCACCGTTGGTCGCGCAATTTATTGTAATGCTGCTTTTTTTTTTTTTTTTTCTCAGTTGGTCAGACATGTTACTTACTTGTTCAGATGACATTTTCTGGTGAAAATTCTTATTTTGGTCATACTCCACCAAGACGTAGAATCTGTGATTCTGAAGTACAGTATCCACACCGGTGCAGTGACTGACAGCAAAGCCGCACACACTCCTCAAAACATTAGATTAATCCGCGTTGAGGAGCCGCGTCGATGCACAACCCACATAAAGAAGATAATTCCGCAAATAACTGCAATTGCAGGTTTCAAACAGAAATGGCGACAAAGAGGCAAAACTTACGGACTGCAGCTTTAACTGTGGTATTTAGCCTTTAATCCTCTAACTGGGATTTGCATGTTTTGTATTATCCAGGCACAGCTAAAGCAGTGGATTATATTTAGTGTATCCAGGTTTCCCTGCTCCATGTTTATATTTGATGAAATGGACAAGATGAATCCTCAGCTGATCGACGTCATAAAACCTTTTCTAGACTACAATGCCCATGTAGATGGAGTGTCATTTCACCATGCAATCTTCATTTTTCTCAGGTAAATTTTGAGAGGCGGTATTAACATTAAGTGACATGGCATCTGACGCACAGAAGCCAATGGCACATGTCACTATGCATATTGGCACATCCGGTCTTCATTGGCATGTGCCAGTGGATAGTGACGTGTCACTGACATTATCGCGACACCTGACTGACACTGAGTCGCGGAACATGCCGCCGTGTGTTGTGACACCTCCTGTAGTGACTGACAGATTCATCGAGCACCTATACTGATGTAATTGTGACACAAAATCCTAAATAAATAGCCTAATTTTGTGATATTTTAAATATCAATAAAACGCATTAAAGTCAGTAATATTTTTTCAAACGTGTTATTTGTATCACATCTGTATTTGATGCATGTGCCACTGAATGTTTTGTAATACGTCACAAACTGCCCATTCTAGGAAAGACGCTAAATAAATCATCATGGGTCACTACGAATAAAGCATTAACAGTCGCGTCCGTTACTGTAAACCTTTATTTTTGCATGATGCTGCACGGACACACGCCAGAAGGTGTCAGTATAAGTGAGTGTAACACTGGCCAGCGCAAGATTCTCATCTGTGGCTTTGTGATTTTTTTTTTAATTGTTTGATTCAAGCTGAGTGGTAATTAAATAGTGCTACTCTTCCAAAAGATTGACCTAACTAATGATAAACTGTGTTTATTTATAGTAATGCAGGTGGGAGTTTGATTAACCAAGTTGTTCTGGATTTCTGGAGAGAAGGCAAAGATCGGGAAGAGATCAGGATGAACAGCAAAGAACTGGAGACTAAAATCTCTCAAAACATCTTCAATGATGAGGGTATTGAAATAGCAATATATTTTCCTTATATATATATATTAAAAATGCACTGTAAACCCTAAAGCTCAAAATAATTAATTGGTTTGAGTAGAGCCAACTCAAATTAATCAATCAAATTAACCTTTATGAGTATTCAGAACTTTCTTTTTCTTTTGAGTTTAAGTAATCTGAATTGTTTCATTGTTTTGAGTTTTATGAACTTGTTTCTTTTAATTTAGACAAACTTAAATTTAACTGAAACTGGGCTGGGATTTCTATTTCCCAGCATGCTTTGCCATGACACTCAAACGGGAGAGTAAATGCTAAAATTAAGTGCTATATGAGCTATATGCATTTTTTGCTATGTTCTCAGAAGAGTTTCTGTTATGTTGTTGTTGTTGTTGTTTGAGTTTTGGTGATGTGATGAATGGAGCAAGAGCTTAGTTTGAGAACAGATGTGTGTGCTAATGCTATCAAAGCATTGTGTTACCAATTAGCAAGGTAGCATTTATTTAATTTGCTAGTTAAAGCCAGCCAAGTTTCCTCTACTAAATATTACTGAAATATTTGAAGTTAAGAGTACAAAATAAAAATCTGCAAGCTCTGCTTACTTAAACTTTAAATTTCTTAACTTAAAAAATTTGATGTAACCAATTGCCTCCATTTTTTGAATGTGGCAAAAGTAAATAAGAAAATAAGATTTTTAAATATGTTTTATATGTGAAAGGTAAATTATATATATATATATATATATATATATATATATATATATATATATATATATATATATTATCTTATATATATATGATTATGTAACTGTTTCATGGTTTTGTTTTTTTTTCAGTTTACATTTGATAAGAATTCAAACAGTTTTTTTAAAAAGCGGACCGACGGCTAAGCTTGCTGAGGACATTAAGAAGTTTTAATATTGAAAAGGACATTCTGATAGTTGTGTATAAATCACTTATTGAATCTGTGCTCACTTTTAACATTGTGTCCTGGTTCAACACTCTTGACACTCTTAACATTTCTGTTCAATGCAAAAACTCTTAAGGATTATAAACCTGGCTAGCCAAATCATTGGGAAACAAGTACCAAGATTAATTTTATAGATTTATGTGTGTGTGTTTTTTTGTGTGTGTATCTTAAATTGTTGCTTGTATTGTTTGTTGAGCACTGTGGGGATAGAAAATAAAGCTTTTGAAATGAATAGAATTTTTTTCTAATGTTGTTTCTTAAAATATTACATTTGACTTCCCTGGTTACATTCTTGTATTACATGTATTAAATTTGTTCCTCTACCTTTTACAGGTGGGTTTCTGCACTCCAGTATCATAGATCATCATCTGGTTGATCACTATATTCCTTTCCTACCTCTGGAGCTGAAGCATGTGCGTCAGTGTGTCATGGCTGAGATGGTCCATCTGAACATGATCGAAGACTTTGATCTGGCAGATAAAGTGGCCAGAGACATGCCCTTCTTCCCTGAAAAAGAGAAAATCTTTTCTGTTAAAGGCTGCAAGTCTGTCAGACAGAAGTTGGTCCTACAAACTGATGAATAGACGAAAAACTTTAGCATTACTTGTCTGATTTTTTACTGTTGCTATTTTTTGCTGTTTCATATCATTTTTATCCTCATAGCAGAACAACAGGAGTTTAGATTTAATAGGTAACTCTTCCACTTGAAACAAATTGCATTTTAAACTTTACAATAACATGCAAAAAGTACCATATTATTGTATTTGGTTACATTATGATTATGCTTATAATGCAAAGCCATTAAAATAATAATTATGATGAGTCATTTTAAGTTTAGTTTTTTAATACATTTTGCCTTGTTGTTTAATGCACTTTTTTTTGGAATCACAATCTTTTTTTATTTATTTATTTTGTAAAGTAATTTGAGATCAGTTTTATATAAGATTATGCAAATGTGTAGAAATTCAAGATCACAAATACTTGGAATGGAAGTCAGACATGTGCAGCTTCTGTTGCATATGTGTAAGTGATTATATGACTAGACTGTATCATTTTTACCAGTTCAAATGTAAGAAATATTCAACATTAAAATGCTCATTAAAGCAATAAGCAATGTATTGATAACATAATAATACAAATTTCATACTTCATAAATTCACTGAATTTATTAAAAATGACCCGTTTAAAAGTTTGTGATGGTTGTTCATGAGTCTCTTGTTTGTCCTGAGCAGCTAAACTGATCAATGTTCTTCAGAAAAATCCTCCAGGTCCTGAAAACTCTTCAGTTTTCCAGCATCTTTTGCATATTTGAACCCTCTCCAGCAGTGACTGTAAGATTTTGAGATTTTGAGGACAATTGAGGGACTCAAACACAACTATTAAAAAAGGTTCAAACATTAACTGATGCTCCAGAAGGAAACACGATGCATTAAGAGCTGGGGGTGAAAACTTTTGAACAGAATGAAGATTTTTCTTATTTTATTTAAATATAATTTTTTGTCATTTAGTACTGCCCTTCAGAAGCAACAGAAGATACTGACATGTTTCCCGGAAGACAAATTAAGTACAATTTACCTTGATCTTTAAATTCAAAAAGTTTTCACCCCCTAATTAAACACGAGGGGAGCTCATTCAGATAATTAAACCTAATTCACGAGTTTGTTTACCCATATACTCTTTAAGCTAATAAGGTTAAGCGTATTTGGCTTGCTGTCCGCAGTGGAGGGGCTTGAGGAAGTAGCTTCCACTCGAGCTTAGATTTACCCCCCAGGGACTACGAGTGCTAGGAAGAGGAGTATGGTAAACGAGATGCCTAAATTTATGTTGGTGGAGTTGGGGAGGTGGAGGGATGCCAAAACAGCTGATGCCAGAAAAAGGTGGGTGGCTGCTTATATGGTCTGGCAGTTAATTGAAAGATTAGATGAGTTCACTCCTCCCAGACTTGCGTTTGGGAACTTCACTTAAACACGAGTGGAGCACATTCAGGTAATCAACTCAATCAACGAGACAAAAGGTATATATACAGCAGACTTATCTCTGTTCGTTGACAGTTCATCAGCATCCCATCTCCTCGCATTGATTTAATTATGTCTTATTTGATGTCAATACAGTCCATAATACAATGCAATCTATTTCTAGACTATTTCTAACACATCGGAGGGGGGGGGGGGGCACTCTGTGTTCGGGCCGAAATTTGGAGCCCGGAGCCCGACAGCACACTATTTAATTTGATGTATGTGTGAACTCGTGAAATGCACTTACGTGCCGATTGCCAACAAAACAGGCATTTGATGCAGATTCACTCACCTCCATTTTGACTCAGGACTGGGAACAAACAAACAAACACACTTGCGTAACTCAGTTGCTGCTCCGGAAAAAAACAAATTGCATCCACTGCTTCCTTAACGCTGGGTTATTTGGGAAGCTGAACAAGGTTATCTTTCCCTCATAGTCACAACCAAAAACACACTTCTTTAGTGACATTGTTGACTTTATGGTCTAAAAACAAAATGACAGCGTTGCCAACGGCTTCCGTAACCCGAACGAAGCTCGTTGATGGACGTGCCCTTGCTCTCGCTCTGGTTGATGTGCACACACGCTCATCCAGGAGAAGTGCCCATACAAGCAATTCCGCCCCTTTATGAAGTCATACAAGGCTATACTCGAAAAAAACTTTTTTTTATTAATTTTGGCCAAGTTTAGCATGATAATCCAACTCTTTAACAGTGTAAATACACTCACCTAAAGGATTATTAGGAACACCATACTAATACTGTGTTTGACCCCCTTTCGCCTTCAGAACTGCCTTAATTCTACATGGCATTGATTCAACAAGGTGCTGAAAGCATTCTTTAGAAATGTTGGCCCATATTGATAGGGTAGCATCTTGCAGTTGATGGAGATTTGTGGGATGCACATCCAGGGCACGAAGCTCCCGTTCCACCACATCCCAAAGATGCTCTATTGGGTTGAGATCTGGTGACTGTGGGGGCCATTTTAGTACAGTGAACTCATTGTCATGTTCAAGAAACCAATTTGAAATGATTAGAGCTTTGTGACATGGTGCATTATCCTGCTGGAAGTAGCCATCAGAGGATGGGTACATGGTGGTCATAAAGGGATGGACATGGTCAGAAACAATGCTCAGGTAGGCCGTGGCATTTAAACGATGCCCAATTGGCACTAAGGGGCCTAAAGTGTGCCAAGAAAACATCCCCCACACCATTACACCACCACCACCAGCCTGCACAGTGGTAACAAGGCATGATGGATCCATGTTCTCATTCTGTTTACGCCAAATTCTGACTCTACCATCTGAATGTCTCAACAGAAATCGAGACTCATCAGACCAGGCAACATTTTTCCAGTCTTCAACTGTCTAATTTTGGTGAGCTCGTGCAAATTGTAGCCTCTTTTTCCTATTTGTAGTGGAGATGAGTGGTACCCGGTGGGGTCTTCTGCTGTTGTAGCCCATCCGCCTCAAGGTTGTGCGTGTTGTGGCTTCACAAATGCTTTGCTGCATACCTCGGTTGTAACGAGTGGTTATTTCAGTCAAAGTTGCTCTTCTATCAGCTTGATTCAGTCGGCCCATTCTCCTCTGACCTCTAGCATCAACAAGGCATTTTCGCCCACAGGACTGCCGCATACTGGATGTTTTTCCCTTTTCACACCATTCTTTGTAAACTCTAGAAATGGTTGTGCGTGAAAATCCCAGTAACTGAGCAGATTGTGAAATACTCAGACCGGCCCGTCTGGCACCAACAACCATGCCACGCTCAAAATTGCTTAAATCACCTTTCTTTCCCATTCTGACATTCAGTTTGGAGTTCAGGAGATTGTCTTTACCAGGACCACACCCCTAAATGCATTGAAGCAACTGTCAAGTGATTGGTTGATTAGATAATTGCATTAATGAGAAATTGAACAGGTGTTCCTAATAATCCTTCAGGTGAGTGTAAGTCAGAATGCATGAAATAGCATTAAACCCCCACCCCCCACCTCCCCTTTAACGTTAGTCCATACTCTGGGCCGATAAACGATATCATATCAAATCACAATAAATTCATGTCGATAACGATGATAAGCTCTGGACATTTTTACTCGATATAGATTACTCTAAAACCCAATCACACAGCAGAAATAAACGCGACAACAGCCTGTCAGCGTGAAGCTTTTAATTTGCATATCAAAAGTACACGCCCCAGACAGCACAGTGACACTAACTGCACCATTTTGGTTTTACAGATGTCCGCGTTTTTGTTAATGAACATAAATTACATCTGCATCCTCCTAACTCAAGCTACTACTACTACTGTCAACTCACTGTCAAATGTGCATTTCTAAAACAAACCATGTAATATTATTATTGCAGCCTGCACTGCAAACTGTGCCGAAGATATATGCCAAAGTCAGGCAACACAAACCTGTCTCATGGCTAGAAACAATATCACCCGTTAACATGCAGAAACTAAGACATCAATTTTTTCTATTAAGAAATGTATTTTGTTAAGAAAAAATGACTGGAAAAGGAATTCAAAAACGCATGCAATGATTAAGCATGGTTCTCCTAGAGAAGTGAGCAAACTTAATCTGTTATGTGTGCTAACACAACCACTCCATACACAAATAGTTAAGCTACCAGGGAGACATTCCTCCATTATCTCTACACCTCAATGTGAAGATCTAGAAGAAATAAAAGGCTCACAAGCTTATATGCAGGACAGCGGAATAGGCAGATTATTAATAACACCCGCCTCAACTCCCTCTGCATCTAAAACTAGACACTCGTCACATTAATCAGCCTAGGGTGCGTTTGTTCCATCTATGGTTGCAAGTTCTATTGTTACCAACATAGTTCAATGATTTGGCGTTTCCTGAAACCACAGTTCCAATGAACATTTGCAAACAGCATCGCAAACTTGTGTGGTTGGAACTACAGCTCTCAACTTTTTAAATGACATGTGGGTCCCACATAGATCATGCTCTTGAGCATAATAAGCAAACTAACATTCAGTGCTTTCTATATCTTTCATTCTATTTTTTAAAAAAATGCACACGGGAACTCCAGAGTATAACGTATGAGGGAACCCACAATGAATCAACCATCAAATAAAGCAAAATGACATGGAACAAAAACAGTGAAGTAGTCATTAGGTGCCATGTTTGTAACAGCAGCATCTAGGAGATCTCGAATAGATTAATCCACATAAGTTAGAAGCCGCAGAGCAGCTTCCTGAACCGATATCCCAAAAGGGAAAAAACTCCTGTCAGACTCTTCCCCACGGTCGATGCTGCCCTGCCGCCTCGGCAGCCGTGGAATCCAAACCGGCGAGGTGTAGACACTCGACTCTTATCCCTCAAGAGAGTCAACCAACAGATTATTTTAGCGGGTCGTGAAGAAAAAAGGCAGATGACATGTAACTCAGGCACCCATTTATACTCACGGGCACTCCACGTGTGACATCATGGACTTCCATCTGCCAATGAATATTGGTGTGTGTTTACACGTGCTTCAGACACCGGTCACACTGATGCTGTTCCCCATAGTCAACTCCAAGACGCAGCATCAAAGTTCCACTTCGAAAGGGAAGGCCACTCCTCAACTGCAGCTGTCACAGTTATACAGCGACAAGGGCAATCGTCCATAGGCTGGACTGTACATAAAACAAACCTAAAATATTAAACGCAGTGAAATGTTTATATTATAATATTATCTGATCATAACTTTGAATTTATTTACACATTTGTTTATCCTTACCCTTCATATTTGTTAATTATTAGGTAGGCAATTTTTTAGAAATGTTGGCATATTAACATACAATATTTATTTTATCATTACATTTATTTATTGCCAGGCAGCAGAACATGATCATGATGAGGAAGGTAGTTAATTGGTCTCTGTGATATGGTGTACATGATTAGATGCAACGGCGCCATATGTGACAGAACTAGATAGACAGGCTAGTATTAAGATTTAAATCACAAAGTGAATACACAAAATGCAAAACAAAACGATTCTTCTGACTTCATAGGCACACAATGTGAACAATTACATAATTTAAGAGCTCATGTTAAATATCGAAGTTAAATATAGGCCTATGCATAGATATGTATACATATCTATGGGCCTATTATTATATTATCCGCCCGTGAATTTCTGTAGTGGTCATGGTTACAGCGAGTATACTGAAAGTATATACATACTGAAAACTGGGATAACAAGAAAAGCCGGTAAATTATGTTAGGCGTATGCCACTGCAGCGTATGTAAAACTAGACTATAATAAAGTTTTATAAATGTTTGCTTAAGGCGTGCAGTTTACGTCTCTCAATCAGTCAGTTCTCCCTCCGAGTTAATTTACTTTCTAAAAACCGAGACTGATTCGCTTTCACAATGAAAGCGCGGCATTTGTTTATAGTTTTATTGTTAGTGTCTAATATAGCATTATCTTCAGGTTTTCTAGATGTATTCGCGGCTGCTTTATCTTATGTGGTTAACAAATTTTTTGAACGGGACGGTTTGCTGCCTTTTGACCCTAAACGTGAGTAAAACTGCTAAAATAATGTATTGTATGTCTGCTGATATATGGTTCAAACAGCGTCAAATGTTTCCTTCGTTTTCAAAAGTATAGGCTGTTAAAATCCACGTAAGTTAATTACGTTCAACCTGGTGCCACATAGGCCTATGTTGTTGTCGATTTGTTACAGGTAAATTTTCTTTCATACTAAAGTGTTTACCAATAAAAATAGCATTAATGAAAGAAAGGGAGAGGGATAGGGAAATATATATTTTTTAATTCTAAATATTATTAGGCCTATAAAATTCCTTTCATATGCTATTTTTGTACAGTTTTCGAAGTTCTCATAAGATATTTTGTCATGTGGTAGAAGTGTCAGAAAACCTCAGAAAACAGATTCTTTTGCTGTGCTCTGGTATTTTCGTGAGACCAGCCAACCTGTATGAGCTGGTTTAACTTTTCTTCAGCTGGCTACAGTCTGCGTAAAAACTGTTCAGCATTTTGCTATAACCTTTTTTTTTTACTCATGTTTTAGGTGTGATTTCATTGTACTGAGACAAAAATGCAACATTCTTTTGAAATGTTTTTTTTTTTGCTTTCTGGGTTATTTGTAGTTATTTGTTCATAGTACAAATTATCCTTGCAGGCTACAAACAATCTTTGACTTTACATATCTTCACATCTTTCAGGTTTGGAGAAAGATTTAAGAGACACTCTCTTTGGGCAACACATTGCTACTGATGTTGTACTAAAAGCTGTATCTTCATTTATGACTGACAGTAAACCAAACAAACCGCTGGTCCTCTCTTTCCATGGGACTACAGGAGTTGGGAAGAATCATGTCGCTAAAATCATTGCTAGAAACATGTACAAAAAAGGAGAAAACAGCAATCATGTTCACACGTATATATCTGAGCATCATTTCCCACACAAAGAAAAGTCAGACTTATACAGCGTAAGTAAATAAATGATGGTATTTTAGGTCTAAGATCGCATTTATAACAAATGATTGCTTCTGGTCAGGCTCTATACCTTTGACATGTAAGATGGCCCACAAGAACCTCAGACTTAGAGTTAGCCATATAGTTGGGGATTTGGGTCATTTAAAGTTTCATTATTTTCATTTTGTACAGTAATGAAGTGTTAGGGTTAGGTTAAACGATCACCATGTTTCTCTTAAACGGACACCATTTTTCGCATTGTAGGCTAAGCTATTCATTACTACACTGAAAATGTAGTAAATTGTATATTTAAAATAAAAATTAATTAATTTAAAATTTAATTAAAGTAAAAATAATATAATGCAAATAATACATATTTGTAAAATAACTGGGAATATTGCACATATCAAAAGTATTTTCTCTAACTGGGATTTGCATGTTCTGTATATTCAGGCACAGCTAAAGCAGTGGATTCATGGAAATGTATCAAGTTTCCCCCGCTCTATGTTCATATTTGATGAAATGGACAAGATGCAGCCACAGCTGATTGACACCATGAAGGCCTTTCTGGACTACAATGCCCGAGTAGACGGAGTGTCATTCCACAATGCAATCTTCATTTTCCTTAGGTAATGCTCTCAAATCATGGCTTTGCTTTTCAGATTTCCACAAATGCAGCTGTAGGCATCACATTAGCTAAATAAAATTCAAGCTGAGTGGTAATTAAATAACTCTACTCTCCCAAAAGATTGGCCTAACTAAGTTGTGTTTATTTATAGTAATGCAGGTGGGAATGTGATTGCCGAAGTGGCTCTGGATTTCTGGAGTGAAGGCAAAGATCGAGAAGAGCTATGGATGAACAGCAAGCAACTGGAGACTAAAATCTTTCGAAACATTTTCAATGATAAAAACAGTATGTATTGAAAGATCATTGAAGTATTCTGCAAAATATATATTTTTTCAAATGATAATAAGATAATATTCAATGTATGTCAAATGAAGAAAATAAAGTGGTGGGTATTTAAAGGGTTAGTTTACCCAAAAATGAAAATTCTGTCAATAATTACTCACCCTCATGACGTTCCTAACCTGTAAGACCTTCGTTCATCTTCGGAACACAAATTAAGATATTTTTGATGAAATCGTTAATTAACACTTTCAAGGTCCAGAAAAGTACTAAAGACATCGTTAAAGTAGTCCATGTGACTACAACCATGTGCAAAACCCCCCAAAAATTGCGACTTTATGCAACTATTTCTTCTCGTCCGTGTCAGTCTCTTACGCAGTTGATGTAGTTAATACAGTGCAGCACTTTCGAAGCGCTACATCAGAACGTCGGCTAAGGGAAGGAAAAAAAGAGATTACTTTTTTTTTTGTCAATTTGCGTTCGCTCACAAAACCTTTGAGTCCCCTGAGAAACTTTGCTTTATTTGTTTGCATTTAGTCATCAAATAAAACCTTTGCGTTCCCTGAGAAACTTTGCGTTCGCTCGCAAACCTTTTGCGTTTGCTCGCAAACCTTTTGCGTTCCTTGAGAAACTTTGCGTTCGCTCGTTAAACCTTTGCATTCCTCCGCGAAACTTTGAGTTCGCTTGCAAAACCTTTGCATTCCCAGAGAAACTTTGCGTTCGCTTGCAAATCCTTTGAGTCACCTGAGAAACTTTGTGTTCGCTCGCCAAAACGTTTGCGTTCCCCCGAGAAACTTTTATTCACTCGCATTCAGTCCCCTGAGAAACTATGCGTTATCTCGCAAAACTTTTGCGTTCGCTGAGAAACTTTGCATTCGCTGAGAAACTTTGAGTTCGCTGAGAAACTTTGCGTTCGCTGAGAAACGTTGCGTTCGCTGAGAAACTTTGATTTCGCTGAGAAACTTTGCGTTCGCAGAGAAACTTTGCATTCGCTCACAAAACGCTTTGCGTTCCCCTGAGAAAAAAACGCGAAAGCATTGACTTTTTCTTCCATCTCATATTTTTTTCCTTCATCATGTCTCTTTAGGGGCTCCATACGCATCTGTGCTGCTGTTTCGCTTATCAGCTCGTGCACAGCAGGGAATATTTAAAGCTGCAGTCCCTCTGTGTCGCCATCTCAGTTTGAAACCTGCAATTGCAGTTATTTGCGGAGTGCGCGGCTCCTCAGCGCGGATGAATCTAATGTTTTGAGGAGTATGTGCAGCTTTGCTGTCAGTCACCGCACCGGTGTGGATACTGTAGTTCAGAATCACAGATTCTACATCTTGGAGTATAACCTAAATAAGAATTTTCACCAGAAAATGTCATATGAACAACTAAGTAACGTCTGCCACTTTTGGGAACAAAACATTACAATAAATCGTGCTACCAATGGTGATTAATTCAACGATCGCTCATATAACATCAAACCGCTCATATCACATACAAATTATTATTATTGTTATATTTTGTTCTCAAATTGTTAATGTTAACAGCATTAGCATTGTGTGACTACGTGTATTTAGTGTTTATTAGCGCGTTACCGGTAGATTTCAATTTCTGTACAGTCTAATCTTCTTCTTTTGACGGGTGAATCTCCAGTTGTCACTGATGATGTAATTTGGGCCTTTCTGGATTACAATCCGCCATCAAAATGATAAGTCTAATTACTCCAGCTGCTGTGAGAAAAGGCTATAAATGATCCACCACCTGCAGCATCCTCACATGCGATACTACTACTAGCCGGACTCTTTCTTTATGTATACAGACGTGACGTAATGACGCAAAGACATGCTTGAATTTCCACCATACCACTCTAACTATAACACATTATTACAAGCTTACCGTTGTGAATGGGGCAAAGGTAAGGAGATAGTTTTAAATACTGGCTTGTTGTACTTGCTCAAAAATTTATTTGGGATCATTTTTAACCAAAAAAAGTTACTACGTGATGTTAATTTGTTGAATATTCTGTTAATTGGATACATTTCATATAGACATCCTTCTCTGATATCTCCACTGTGCTCTATGTTTGCTCCTTTGTCGGTGTGTCTTTGTCTGGACACAAACACGACACACGGTTTTAATATGGAGTATTTCGAGTATGAGTAAGGGAGAGCGGGGCACAGCCTAACGCTTTTTGACTTGATTTACCCCGAAAGAATAGTAGTGAAATGTGACAACATGCCCATAGGTGGGGTACATTGTAACATGTGAGGGGCACGAGGTAACATTAACATATGACCAGGGCTGGACTGGTAATCTGGCATACCGGGCATTTTCCCGGTGGGCCGACGCACTTTGGGGCCGATACAAGGTTATTATTTTTTTTTTTGCCACAGACTGGCCCATCATGCAGGGACAGCGGCCCGTTGATTTGTCTTCTGAATTGACAGGTCAAAGCGAGAGAGACCTTCCCTCCTCCATATTCATAGACTGTGTCCATATTAGGCACTGTTTTTCTTTTTTCTTTTTTTTTGGGGCGCATGAAACTGCAAAAGGCAAGTATCCGCACAACGCTGCCGCTGGCGAGATCGTGCTGCGTTTCTGCTGCTCTATGAAGTGATGAGCGGCACTTTGACTCTGAATTCTGTTTTATACAATCGTGTGATATGGGAACATTACAGGTTATGTGGTGAATCTAGCTGAAAACAGCCGCGAGCATGTAAATACATGACGAGGTAAAAATTGGAAAACGCCAATTCACTATCTAACACAACCACAATTTACCTTGCAGCTACTAACAGTGAAGAAATATGGTGTTTTGGCAGAAATGTAGGCTATTTATTAAAAATGTTGCTATTATTACTTACATTAAATATTGCGCAATATAAATCACTTTTATAGAGGCTGTTTTCGTATTTTCTATATGTGTTTACAATATTTGTTTATTACAAATTCAATAGTTTATTATTATTTATTTATTTTAGAAACCATATACCCATGGAGCATGGTTTTACCTGTGACTACTATGCTCTTACAGTTAAATGAAACTGGCCTACAGTTAAAATATCATTAGGGTAATTAAAGGATAATTCAACAAAACAGCTTTAAAGCCTGGATCCCATGAAATAAGGACAAAGCTTTTTTCTCTTTAAATGTTTTATGAACTTTTTAATAGATCTAATGGAATTTAACTAAATGTTATTTCAATGAGAACCTCATGAAAGATAGACATCAGTATCTTGCATAAATTAGAGGTTAACTCTTGAAAAATATTATTGTTTTTAAAGGGGTAGTTCAAACCAAAAATGTGATCATTTACTCACCCTAATGTCATTCCAAACCTGAATGAATTTCTTTCTGTTTTTTTGTCCATACAATATTCAGTGGTATAGCCTATGGTTTGGTTGCCAACATTCTTCAAAATATCTTCTTTTGTGTTTTATGGAAGAGAGAAAGTCATACAGGTTTGGAACGACATGAGAGTGAGTAAATGATGACAGAATTTAAAAGCATTAAATTTACTTTACTGCATCCTAGCTCAAAATCAGTTCTTTACTGTCAAGTGCATTTCTGTGTGACAAAAGTGCAATATTAAGTTTGTTATCTTCATTTTCAGTAAATTCCGTAATATCCATCATTATTTGTCCCTGTCTTAGTTTTATTTATTTACTCAAATTTAAGGCCCTAACCCCAGCAAAAACATTCACGAGGAACTCATGGGCCGGATGGGTTGGGTTTGCCAGGGCTGAATTTTAGCCCCAGTCCAGCCCTGCATATGACAGTTTAAAATGTTACCTGATATAATAAAAAAAATATACAAGACAAACTAAAATATTTAGTCAATAAAATACAATTATCAATTTTTTCATATAAAATAATGGCATTTTTTAATAATTAAAAATAAACACATTTTTGAGTTTGATAAAAAAAACAAAAAAACACCGCTAAACAACATAGTTCAAAAAATAATAATACATAATTTTTGAACATTGACTCATTATTCACCTTTTTTCTCATGGTTTCTCAATAGAATTCATAAAAGTATAGAATATAATAGCATAGTTCTAATAGGGGCACATTGTAACGCAGTGTTACAACACACCCCACCTGTGCAACTGGGATTTAACCCCGGCTCGTGTGCTGGTTAGATCAGCATTAAAGAACTATCTCAACTGTTAAATGACAGATATAAGATTACAATAATATCAGATTTGTCTGAGATGAGATAGAGATGAAAAATTAACTTAAGTAAGAAATGTACTTTTGCTATGGTTAAATAAATGTTCAGTGATATCTTCCAGATAATCTTAAGACTTTGAGAGGATTTTCCCTCTATATACTGTTGATATGACAACTAGTAAATACATTAAGTTTATGCTGGCATGTGTGGAAAGTTTTAAAACGTGTGTTACAACTAACCCTGCGTTAGGTTGTGCCCTGCGCTCCCCTACACAAGCACAGTATCGGAATATACAGACTATTTGTTTGCATTTAGTCATCAAAAAACTCCTTGTTCAATGTCAATGTTCATGTCTACAGGTGGATTTCTGCACTCCAGTATCATAGATCATCATCTGGTTGATCACTATATTCCTTTCCTACCTCTGGAGCTGAAGCATGTGCGTCAGTGTGTCATGGCTGAGATGGTCCATCTGAACATGATCGAAGACTTTGATCTGGCAGATAAAGTGGCCAGAGACATGCCCTTCTTCCCTGAAAAAGAGAAAATATTTTCTGTTAAAGGCTGCAAGTCTGTCAGACAGAAGTTGGCCCTACAAACTGATGAATAGACGAAAGACTTTAGCAGTACTTCTTGTCCAATTTATTGTTTTAAATTTTAAACACGCAGTTGAACAGCAATGAAGTGAAGTATGACCTTATGTCTCTCCTTTGTTTTACTATTTCATTCTTGACGAGTTACATATCTGGAGTCTGGATTGGAGTCTCTGTATTAAAATTTTAATCTAGACCTAGTATGTGTCCAGTCTGTTTAGCTTTTGGGTCAACGATGAAAAAAATGTTGCATCTGATACCATCAGTGTGTTTTTGTAATGGCATGGTAATACCATGTTAAATTATGACTGTGTGTGTGTGTGTGTGTGAGAGAGAGAGAGAGAGAGAGAGAGAGATTGTGCTGCTATAATCTCTGCTAATATTAATGCGCATGTCTCATGGTTTATGAACGCGTCAATCAGATGGATGGATGAACTTCTCTCACCATTCGTAGCGGTATATTCATAATCTATTCATGTTTTAATAGTCTCCTCTCGTTTTGATGTCATATTTGTGATGAGCTAGGCTGGCTAACAGGCTAGCTAAGGATGTTGCTCATTCGTCAGATGTCCTTTTAACCGCATTCTCTGCTTTATTATTACCCCATATCGGTTATTATCTTTTACCTTTGATTCAGCTTTATTTCACGTTTTCTGTAACAGTCTAAACGCGAATACAGCATGTGTCAATGACATCCATTAGAAAGTTCTGTATATTGCATGACAGCCTTCAGTATTTGCAATTGAAATATTTGATTTTAATATTTTAATACGCATGTTATTTTGTATATGTTTGTTTGGGATGTAGCAGACGAAGGCAGTCATAACACAATGAAGACCAAGCATGAAATGAAAAACAGACCCATAAGTAATCATGAATATTTTTTATTCATAGATATATTCAGTGTTATATTAATATTATTTAAACAATTGTATAGAATTTATTGTGTATTAGCTTTCAGTTTTATATTTTCTGGTAGACCAGGTAAGTATTTATTTTTAAATAATTTATTTTAATTTTAGTACTTATATTTAAATGTATTTATTTCAGTTAGTTGTCAATTAAGGCAAAAATATATTTTATATTATTTTAGCTTTATTTCAATTACCAAAAATTATTTTATTTTAGTCAACAATAACAATGGATATATGTAATTCCTTCATTTATGTACATTTATTTATCTACCCTTCACATTTTTTTGACACATTCACAAATAAATATTTAATGTTTAGATGTTTATTTATTTGCCCCTTGTTTGCATTTGTCTTTATTTTACATTTATTTATTGATTATATTTTTTTATATTACAATACCTTTTTTAATATATATTTCATACTTCAGTATGTTCTCCATAATAACCTCCATAATGTCATTATTCTGATAGTCTCCAGGCAGCAGAACACATGGTCATGATGAGGATGGTGGTGGTATTGCTCTCTGTGATGATGGTCTACATGCTCCTGATGGATGCTGTGGTGGAAAGCACTGCCGAATTTGATCCATATAAGGTTCTTGGTGTCACTAGAAGTGCAAGTCATGCAGAAATCAAGAAAGTATACAAACGCCTGGCCAAAGAATGGTGAGAGTGCAATTTTTTGTAGATTGTAGCTAATGCTTATACAGTAATTTCATGATGTCTAAATAAGAATGGTATACCATGGTCATTTTTCATTTCTATTGTCAGGCATCCTGATAAAAACAAAAATCCTGAAGCAGAAGACATGTTCATCAAGATTACAAAGTCTTATGAGGTACTGCAGCTCATATAGACTCCGAACAGATTACATGTTGTCAGAAGTAATGCTTGCTGATGTTAACTTCATGTTAATCCATAGATCTTGACAAATGAAGAGAAGAGAGCCAGCTACGATCGCTATGGACAAACAGATTACGCTCATCCGTATGGTCGCGGTCATTATGGTTTCCGCCACTTTCATGACAACTTCTACTTTGACGAGTCTTTCTTCCACTTTCCCTTCAACAATAAGGGGGGCCGGGACTTTGCTGACAGCAAGTACACGCTGCACTTTAACCAGTATGTCAATGAAGTTGTGCCAGACAGCTTCAAGAGGCCTTACTTGATCAAGATCACCTCAGACTGGTGCTTTAGCTGCATTCATATCGAGCCAGTCTGGAAAGAAACAGTGCAGGAATTGGAAATTCTGGGTGAGAGATTTTCTAGAAATGCTTACATGTCAACTGGAGTTAAAATGAGTTTAAGTTGATTTCCTCCAAGTAAGACGTTTTTTTTCTCTCATTTCTAGGGATTGGAATCGGTGTGGTTGATGTTGGTTACGAGCGGCGTTTATCAAATCACTTGGGCGCACATCAGACTCCGTCCATTCTTGGTGTTGTCAATGGAAAAGTGGCTTTCTTTCATTACGCTGTTGTTAAAGTCCACCTGATGCAGTTCGTAGAGGATTTGCTGCCACAGAGACTAGTCGAAAAGGTTAGTGAACATCATCGTTCACTAATGTCTGCATTCATTTATATCTTCTTCTGGTCTCAAACGTCTCATTCATGGATGTCTGTAGGTTACAGACAAGAACAACCAAGAGTTTCTGAAGAGCTGGCATGAGCTAAACAAGCCACATGTTCTCCTGTTTGACCAAGTGCCTTCGGTTCCTCTGCTTTATAAGGTAGAGTTGGTTAGTAACCTTGAGAATTGGCAATTCACCTTCCAGTAAGTACCCCAATGACTGATCATTTCCATTACTTTCCAATAGCTAACAGCGTTTGCCCATAAGGATTACGTGCAGTTTGGATATGTGGATCAAGGTCTTTCTGAGACCGCTGACCTTCTCAAAAAATTCAATATTAACACTTACGCGCCAACCATGCTTGTCTTCAAAGAGGACGTGGAGAAGCCTGCAGACATTATACAGGTAGACCTGTTCCCTTGACTTCTGTAGGTCATATTGATTGAATGAAGTCTGTTACTGGCAAAAATCAACACATATAGTTGATGGTTTCACCTGTTTATGTTTATATTAAGTTGTGCTAGTTGGAACATTCTTTGGTTTATTTTGTATTGAACTATTTTTATTTGGTAGGGTTGCACCAGCCATTCGGAAGTTCTTACTGAAATTGGAACGTAAAATACACACTAGAGGCTTAGTAACTACTAGCTAGTTTGTTACTAACTCTGTACTTTATTCAGCTGCACCATTTGTTCTTAAGGCAGAATGTAGCTAGTAGGTCGTAAGCTCTCCGTAAAGTAGCGCATAGTCGCATATGACGTTTACCCTCAATGATCCAATAACAGCCGTCAAATACATAGTTATGTGGAAATGTCGTGAATTTCAGTTAATTCTTGATTCTAACATTTTTACCTCCCATAACTAACGTTAAAAATAAGCTTCCATTAAAATACAATACTACTTGATCATGAATAACATAATAGGTATTTTTATATTGTGGCAGGAGAAAAGAGAACCAGAATGTGTGGTGAAATTACCCCAGAGGGGCCTTTACTGAGTGACAAGATTTAAATTAGTGTAAATGTCCAAGGTGCAGGAAAGCTGGTGCATCAGCATTGAAGAGTGCAGGAGTAAATGTGTGGCAACTTGCTGGACAATTGGAGTCTTGAGTTCCTTAATAATCACTGGAGCCTACAGGAGAAAAGAACCAGAGAAAGTGTTAGTCTTGGGGGATCTAACCTACTCTAAGCTTCTTTCTTATATCCTCTTTTCCTGATGGCTCTCAGGTGGCTCCTATTCCCAGATTCCGCCTACTGGCAATTGGATCCGTTTGCATTACAAAGCTGATGAGTGCTCGGGTAGCTCGCTAAAAATATGTAAATAACATTCAGAAACTGTGTTTGAATTTAATAAGTAGGATTAATAATCAGCATTACCATATATGTCTAAAGGATTGAAGTCTGTCAGGTAAAACAAGAGCTTATTGATCCAGTTCAGTCAGTCTGCTATTTTATTCCAACCATTACTCCTGGTCGGAGGCTTTCGTGAATACACTGCCCCTGCCAAAAAAGGTCACTGTTTGGATTTAAATAGGCAAATGCTTAAGAGTCATTATTGCAGTGATTATTGATCAAGATCTTGACCAAAAATGGATGCACCTCTTGATGGAAATAAATGTTGTGATTAGGGATGTGATGGTGAGGAAATTTCCCCACTGTTTAATTGACGTGTGATAACACCAGTAATACTGGTATCACCGGCGGGGGCTTTTAAATCACAAATTCTAAACCGAAAGTAAAAATGCACACAGCCGTGCGGGCATTCATATCGGTGCAGAGCAAAGTGTTTTCAATGAATTCCTATGGAAGTTAAGCTTCCATAGGCATGAACTAAAAAACGCGCCAGTGGACACGCACCGTCAATGACAGTGCGGCCGTCAAGTCAAGTCAACTTTATTTATATAGCGCTTTTTACAATGCAGATTGTTTCAAAGCAGCTTCACAGTGTTAAACAGGAAAATAATGCAACCAAATTTGATTCGGCTGTACAGCCGCTCTGGAGAAAACGGTGATGTCATCTAGCTCATTTCAATTATCACATATATTCAAGTAATGTAGTTGACATAGTTAATTTAGTTTAGTAATTAAATTTATTTGGATATTTATTTGAAAATGTAGTGTCCCCAACTGAGCAAGCCAAGTCAAAGGCGACAGTGGCAAGGAACCAAAACTCCATCAGGTGGCATAATGGAGAAAAATAAACCTTGGTAGAAACCAGGCTCAGTCGGAGTGCCAGTTCTCCTCTGGCCAATTAACAAACAGTGTATGATTATTATTTTGGCAGCCTTACAGGTCAGAAGTCATATTAGATCGGAATATTCGAAAGATCGGAGGCATCACGCTGGAGACGGGTTTATTGAGGATGGCGTGTCGATTAAACCATTATTAAATAGGAATATTCGAAAGATCGGAGTCATCACGCCGGAGATGGATCCATTGAGGATGCCATGTCGATGAGCAATTTCAGAGGGTAGACTAATTGACACGGTCTCTGCAGACACTTCAGGGATGAGTTGGTCATGTCCAGGCGTAGGTCCACCATCTGATCTGGATACGGCCCGGATCCGGCTGACTGCGGTAAACCTCGGGATAAACAGAGAGACTAACATTAGCGTAGATGCCATTCTTCTTATGATGTAACGAGTACATCAGGTGTTATGGGAAGTGTTCCCGGTTCCAGCTGACCTAGTTAATGCAGCCTAATACTCATTTAATTAATTTGAATAAAATATAAATTAAAAATGTGTATGCCATAGTAAAGAGATGTGTTTTTAGTCTAGATTTAAACTGACAGAGTGTGTCTGCTTCCCGAACAATGCTAGGAAGATAGGAAGACTGTTCCAGAGTTTAGGTGCTAAATAGGAAAAGGATCGACCGCCTGCAGTTGATTTTGATATTCTAGGTATTATCAACTGGCCAGAATTTTGAGACTGCAATGGACGTGATGGAGTATAATGCGTTAAGAGCTCGCTCGTAAATGCGTGCACCTGTGCGGCCGTGAATGAATGACAGTACAGCCGTAAATGTGTGTGCGCTGTGCAACCGTGAATGAATGACAGTACGGCCGTGCTCATTTTTGTTTTTCTTTCGGTATAGAATTAGCGCCAATTCAGGGGCGGGTTGCTTGAATTGTGGGTTCATTAGCCTATTATTATTGAAAAACACAACAACAAATCAGTATAATGACAAACTCCCTTAAATAGTCGCTTTTACATTTCGCTTTGAAGCCAAATCTTCCGCGATCATCTGGTCTGTCAGCTCTTCGCTCTCGTGATGAATGAAATCTGACTCCTGCTGCGTTTGTGCTGCGACTCTTGTTCAGCTCACACTGTATTGAGCAGACACGTTCAGTTTTTAATTGTAGTGTCTGTTCTCTAACTGAACTAAATTATTTTATTACTATAAAAATCTAAACGACGGTGGGGGATGGTGCCGCGGTGGGCAAGTGATGTAACCAGTGTTTCGCCTGAAGACCGGTAACACCGGCAACACCGACTAAGTTGTAGCCTAGTTGTAATGTTATTTCCATCAAGAGGTGCATCCATTTTTGGTCAAGCTCTTGTATTGACAATGCAAGAGTCAAGCACTCTGTAAAGTCTCCTCCAGCACATCCCAAAGACTTTAAATTAATTTACGCTCTGGACTCAGATGTGCCAATTCATGTGTGAAAATGATTCTTCGTGCTCCCTCCCAACCATTGTTTCACAGTTTGAGCCAGAAGAATCTTGGCATTGTCATCCATAATAATCACTGCAATCATAGACTCTTAAGCATTAGCCTATTTAAATCCAAACAGCGACTTTTTTTGGCTGGGCAGTGTATTTAGTTTATACGTCGAGTTGAGGTTCAACTAAGTTTAATGGTGCAATGCAAAAATATTTAGTAGTGCTTGCCAAGGTTGTAACTTAGTGTCCCTTCACGTCAAAACTAGGCTACAGTAAGTTGTAACTTACACACAGCTGGTGCAACCATCCCTGGATCCTGGTCCTAGAAGGTTGTAGGCCCTGGATCAACATCCTTGTTAGTCCTGAAACAACATTCATATTAACTAATAAGGTTGGAGCTTCAGCAACATCTTGCTTCCCTCTATTTTGAGAGATTCTAAATGGATAATATTAGTTTTTAAGTGCCCCTATTATGTTT
This sequence comes from Rhinogobio ventralis, assembly GCA_039654625.1. NCBI lineage: Eukaryota > Metazoa > Chordata > Actinopteri > Cypriniformes > Gobionidae > Rhinogobio > Rhinogobio ventralis. Next base: position 8,430,775 of record CM077203.1, read on the forward strand.
TTTCAAATATTGCTTTTCATGCAGTGTGTAATATAGCTGTTTGTAAACGTTCTGCAAACTCGAAAGTGTACGATCAATAAAGTTACTGTCTCCCAAAAGAAAGAATCGACTCTGAACCGCTTATACGAGTCGTTTTACGTCACTAGACTGCATAATGACCGCGAACAACTTGTCCTGCCTTCAAACACGTCGTTTTACTGATGACTGCTTCTCAAATCTCAGAGTTCAACGCGGGATTCGCAGAACGCTTACTCTTGAAAGATTGGTCAGTACTAGTTTATTTGGACCAGCTTGCTCCTCAGAATCACAACCTGTATGTATGAATAATTATTGATGTATATATTTTCTACCGGGTGTTCAAAATACATAGTTTTGTGTTTTATATTGTGTAAGTTTCCAGCTAAACGGCTAACTCACGTTATTACTGTCTAACGTATGTGCTGTTACTGATACAGTTCCCGCATGTGCACACCAATAAATTAGAAATATACACATGGGTTTGTTGGTGGACATACACTGTGCTGATGGTGAGGAGTTACAGTTAAAACATCTCATAATGTACCTCAAAATGAGTAGTGTATCATTGAGAAACGTCCTGCTCAAGTCATCCTTGCGATGGAGGTTCGGGTTGAATAACTAGTTCTTCCAATGTTTCATCATCGGACACGTGCTCGGATTGATAAGTTAAAATCGACATCATCGTAAGGGTCTTTACAGTGCGTACAATTGCTGAGCTTTAGGAAGCAGAGCTGAAGTTTATGGTAATGGGGATTTAGCTTCTGAAACATGCGCCGTACGCGGTAGACCAATCACAACAAACTGGGCCTTCTGGCCAATCAGAGCAGAGTTGGCTTTCGGAAAGGAGGAATTTAGAGAGACTGATTCATCCATCGAGTCATTTGAGAATCATTGAAAAATGTGGTGATGTGCAATGTATATTATGAGAAAATTCTAGTGTTTTTTGACCTTTGATGCATGTAAATCTGTTGTGGGAGACCTCCAAAACAGAATTTAGAACCTTTAAAATAACATGATAGGGGCACTTTAATATGTGTGCTTGACAGAAATGTTATCCCAGGACCGACAAATATTGCCTTGCTTGGAAAATGGTGGTCATATGAGACTTTTGATAAGGTATAAATGTGTTTACCTCTGACTTTCAATTGACTATCTTCACCATCAGGCTAAAGTGATGAAGAAGCAGATAATAGAGGAGTTCATCTCCAACAACAGGTTCCTACTGGCCCCTCGTCTGATAAACCAGAAGCTATTTGATGAGCTTTGCCCAGTTAAACAGTTCCATCGACGCAGGAAGTAAGATGTGTAAAAATCAGTAGTTAATCTGATGCAACATGTCTTTTCCAAAGGTCTGTGATGTCTTTTCCACAGATATTGCGTTCTACTCATCACTGGTGAGGAAGAGTCCTTCGCCACAGGAAATGAGGCGTTCCTTTCACTGGCCTCTGCAAACACTGTTGATGTATTGCGCTTTGCTTATGTCTACCAGCGACGGCAGCAGCCTCTATGTGATGTTCTTCTAAAGAACAAAGATGGCACACCACCACAGGTAGCCTTGTATTCTCCATGCAGTTTAATGGGCTTTTGCACCGGAGGAACGTTTTCATAGTTCCTATGACTATTAGCGGAAGTAGACCCTTTCTGGCATGTTCACACCGCAGAAACTGGGGGCGATTTTAGTTATAGGAACAGTTTTTGTGAGAACTAAAGTAATTCCTACTTCAGAGTAGGGTCTAACCCAGTTGCCAAAATAAAAGTCTGTCGCGGCGTCAAAATTAAAGTCCTGCACAACAACCAGAGCAGCAGGCCGTAAGTGAGCAGGAAGTATGTCACTTAAGAGTTCCAATTGGCGATGCGAATGCAACCAGGAAAAATTGCCCTATTTGTTTTTGAAAAAAAGTTGCCTGTCCCAAGTTTTTGATCATTTTCACAAAAATGTCATGGCCCCCAGAATATTTTGTTGTATGAATATCTGAACATGCAATATATCAAAAGAAAGAACAGAGCCTGCTTTATGCATTTTTTTTATCAACACAAATGTGGGTAAGTTTTATAAAAAAAAAAAAAAAACGCAACATTTTGAACAAAAAGCTACAACGTGCATAAGCAATGCTTTTATCGCTTGTTTCTGCTTCGTAATAGCGCCCCCTACCACATAACAGTGAAAACACGGAATGATGGAAAATTCCATCAAAGGCGGTGAAAGTTAATTTTGTGATAAAGTTCAGCACTATTTACACTGAATTTTGTACATTTTACATTGAAAGTTTTCATTGATATTATTGTTAATACAAAATTACCAATCGGTTAATTGGTTATTGGCCTGTTTTCCAATCAAGGATATCAATAATGGCAAAATCAACAATTAACAACTAACCACTGAAGTCAGCAGCTTAGACTTTTGTGTGTATTGAGCAGGTGGTGATTCTGGAGAGGCGTAACGAAGCTGGTAAGATCCTGTATAAGCCAGTCTTGGGAGGATGGAACGGCAGTAAGGAGGACAAACACAAGCTCCTGGAGGAACTCGAAAGACTGCAGAAGGATCCCTCCATCCTCAACTACGACGCCATTCTGCCAGAGCTCAACAATGAGTTCGCCTCGGTGAGTCTCTCAGGGTTTGCTTTTCATGGAGCGTCTTTAATTGAGAAATTAGCACTGACCTATATGTTTCAGTAGAGATCTAGGTTGTGATCCATGTCTAAATAGTGTTCTGAATTTGCTATATCAGTCAAGTGTCCTACAATAGTTTATTTTTTTCAGATGTTTTTAATAAGATGGATTTACACGGCATATGACTACTTATCTGAAATTATTGATGACCTCCTTCACAATAACTGGTAAGAGAATAAAACGCCATTTGACACACTCTGCCCCCTTTGGTTACGATTGCTAACTCAGATTAGATTTACGAAATATCCCTTAATGGAATTTTTCAGTAATATTTCTAATATTTGGATATTTAATGTTCTATATCAAAGTTAATTTTCTTTCTTTTGCAGGCGTGAGATGATGCCCCTTATGTCTTTGTTATTCTCTGCACTTTTTATTTTATTCGGCACTGTAGTTATTCAAGCTTTTAGGTGAGATTTATTGCTTTCGTAATTTTGATGCGTCTTTAGACGGGAAATGCAGAAACATTCAACATCGCTGTTTCCATTTTCAGTGACTCAAGTGAGGAAAAACAGCCTAAAGCGAAATCAAATGAGACGGCTAAGACAGAGAACGGTTCACCAAACACCTCCAACTCATCCAGGTTCTTTCGTATATTATGTATAAAACTTATGTATAAGTATCATATTGTTTATTGGATATTAAAGATTTTAGTATCAATATTGGTCAATTTTGGATATTTAATTATGCATGCTAATTTCCCTTATTTTTATATTTAGATTATTTGATAATTTATTCATAATATGTATATTATTATAATTTATTTATATATTATTATTGATATTTAATAACACTGTAAATTGTAATCTTTAGCCGATTTGTAACTGTAACCATTTTTTATACTGTACTAACTACTCTATAATGTTGTGATGCCTAAAATCACTTGTAGAATTTAAAACAATTGATTTGTCACTTTGTTTTATCTAAATATTAAAAAAAAGTTCTATAGTAATAGAAGTATATGATTTTAATATCAGCCAATGCAGCAATATAGCATTTAAAACAATTGATTTTATTTTTGTAGTCATTATATTTTGTAAATATAATAATTTAATAAAACATTAAAACATAATAATTGTATACTAAAATAAGTATAGAATTTTAATAACAGCCATAACACAAACAGAATTATCTGCTTATAGGCCAGAGTTGTTATATTGATGCTTTCCTACTTTATTTTATTTTTTACTTTGCATTCTTTCCAGCAGTCGTCCACCAAAGAAGAATTTTGTGGAGGTGACAGAGTTAACCGACATCACATACACCAGTAACCTGGTGAAGTTGAGGCCGGGTCACGTCAATGTAGTTCTGGTACTTACTGATGCCACGAAGAACATCCTGCTCAGCAAGTTTGCCAAGGAAGTCTATTCATTCACAGGGTGAGCCCTCATTACATGCCGTACTTTGCGGTTACATTGGCTAAAAAAAGATATATAGAATGAGCATGTTTACATGCACACCAATGCGCTAATAACTACCAAAAATCTGTTTATTATTTTAGTTTTATGATGTTTATTTCAGTTTATTAACTATTCTTATTATTCTGTCATCATTTACTCACCCTTCATGTCGTTCCAAACCCGTAAGACTTTCTTCATCTTCAGAACACAAATGAAGATATTTTTGATGAAATCTTAACGATCTCTGTCCCTCCATTGACAGCTACAGAACTACCACTTTGACGTTTCAAGAAGTTTATAAAGAGATCGTAAGACTAACCCATATGAATTGAGTGGTTTAGTCCAAATTTTCTGAAGAGCCTCAATCACTTTATATGATGAACAGATTTCATTTAGGCTTTTATTCAAATACAATTGAATGTGAACTAACCCTTTAAATAAGTAAGGAATAACTGACGACAGGCTGTTGAATTATTAGAAAATAATGCACACCCGAGGTCTTAATGCAGCCACAATGTGAACATTTCTAATAATTTTCTAATAATTCAATGGACCGGACTCAATTATTCTGCTTATACTATGGTTACCACACTTCAAGACATTGTTCAGATGTGGTATTTCAAGACATTTGTCAGGTTTTTGTCCTTTAAAACGCTGTTGTGTTTAGGACTAATTTCTTGCGTATCTCATCCCAAGCCTTTGTTGCTAATTCCAAAATGTAATTTTAGAGCTAGTAACAGAGGCTTGAGCCATTGATAGCAGACTATTGCAGTTATTAATGCAGTTATTAGAGAGAGAGAGAGAGAGAGAGCGATTTAGCGTGTGAATGACCTGAGTCTGTGTCTCTCAACAGTGTTGGGCAGCGTCTCTACTAATAGCGAAACTGTAAGTTTATCTGCTTCAAGAACAGCACCGTTTTTACCTCGCTAGTGAGAAAAGTCATGTAGCTTTTAAGATGTTAAACTATTTTACTGATAAAATCATCAGAGCAGCGCTGACAACACGTTTCTGTGCGAGTGTGTGTACTGTATGTGTGTGCGTTTGAGTGGGATAGAGAGCGGGAGAAAGAGAGTACCTGTATGTGCTTTCCTTTCTGTACACAAAACATTATTTGTCTTTTTTTTATCCTATTGTTTACTATATTTCTTTGCTTGTTCAGTGTCGTCATGTGTTTTGGTTCTTTTGCTGTTGTCGGCTGTATGGACCTTGTAATATGGACATGTAATATGGTCAAGACTTGCCTGGAACTACTTTAGCCGTGCATTTCCCTGAAAAAAAATTGCACACCCTAGAACGTTTGTCAACCGCTCATTCAACAGCCCTGTAGTATAAAGCATTAAAAATGATCCTTTCATATTTTAAGTTATGACAAACTGTACCACTTGTCCTTTGGCTGCATGAGATGAGAACACTTTTCTTGGGTCAAGAAAAAATTTGTCGTTTGTGATATAGTTCTCATCAACTTCCATGAAACAGTTGCTGTGGCTGGATACACTTATATCTGCCGTATAAGGATGCTTTCCTGTCACATATTTTAGAACGGTTTAAGAACGTGCATGTAAACGCTCTCAATGTTTCCTCTTCCTCGCAGGAGTTTGACCCTACACTTCTCCTTCCTAAATGTGGATAAACACAGTGAATGGATGACTGCTGTGTTGGAGTATGCCCAGGACGCCATGCAGATCGACACGGATGAGGACGAGGTGTCCGGCCGCAAAGCAGACTACACGGGTTACGTACTAGCCCTCAATGGCCATAAGAAATACCTGTGTCTTTTCAAGCCAGTCTACACAGGTGAAGACTTGGATAGCAAGCCGGAAGAGGAAGGAGGAGGTTCCCGATCCAGGAAAGGCATGACACGCTCCCGATCCACAACTCTTCAGATCCACCACAAACTAGATCGACTCGGGCTCTGGATGGAGCGACTGATGGAAGGGACTCTGCCCCGGTACTACGTCCCAGCCTGGCCCGGTCTGGACAAGATCACTGTCAATAAATAAAGCCTCATGGAAGCTAGCATGCCTTTGCTAGAGCTAATAACCCAGCTAGAGTAGAAGCACCAAAGGCCTCAGCGAAACCAGACTTGATGCTGCTCAGATCGCAGATGATCGTGAGACGATCATACCGCAAGACTTTGCAGAAATTACTTAAGTTTAGCAGTGTGGAGGAAAGGAAAATGTTCTTGAAAAAGTACTTGAATCGACACGGATGCTGTTATTGACTTGGACATATTTACTTTAGCTGCTCTAATGGAGGACTTTACAGTCAGTTTGGGTCTTCTGTATTTATTATTGAGCCAAAATATTGAGACAGCTAGCCTAGCTACATGCTGCTAGTTTAAAAAAAAAGCTAACAAAATGTAGCATAACAAACATGATCACTGTAGACTTTTTAGTCATAACTATGTTTACCTATGTTTATAACCATAACAATGCTGTGAATTTTTATGTTTTACAATTTTAAGACACTTTCCTTTTTAATTTCACCCCTTAATCAAGAAAGTAACTTTTCTGCTTACATTTTACAGTAAGATTTTATACATTAACTTTAGTTAATGCAGTAAATGAAATAAAATAACAACGAACAATACTTTTACAGCATTTATTGATAATGGATAGTGGAAATTTCTACAGCACATATATTAACATTTTTATCATGTGAAAATTTTGGTTCATTATTAGTTTTTGATCCCGAATACATTAACAAAGTAACTAATTGCATTAACTAATGTTAACCTTAAAGTGTTAAAAAAAAAAAATGTTTATGCAAAATAAAATAAAATACTTGGGCTACATTTAATTTCTATTTGTTGGAATCCGAATTGGCTCTTTAAAGGATTAGTTCACTTCAAAATGAAAATTTCCTGATAATTTCCCACATCTCATCCAAGATGTTCATCTTCAGTTTCTTCAGTCGAAAATAAATTTTTGAGGAAAACATTCCAGGATTTTTCTCCACATAATGGACTTCAATGGTCCAAATCAATGCAGTTTCAAAGCGCTTCAAAGGGCTTCAGAGGCTCTGCACGATCCCAACCGAGGAATAGGGTCTTATCTAGCGAAACATAAAAAAAAAAAAAAAAATGTATATACTTTTTTCGAAGCCCTTTGAAACTGCAATGATTTGGACCGTCAACCCAATGGTTGCAATTGAAGTCCATTATGTGGAGAAAAATCCTGGAATGTTTTCCTCAAAAATGTATTTTCGACTGAAGAAACAAAGACATGAACATCTTGGATGAGATGGGGGTGAGTAAATTATCAGGAAATGTTCATTTTGAAGTGAACTTATAAAGATTTTAGTCTTTTATTTTGTTTACTTAAACGTTCAACAAATTAAGGCCTGTAGCTTTATACATTTTGTTGTGCAGCTCTTTGTCAAATTTCTTAGCATTGCCCATACTTGTGCAAGAAAACGAACACGATTTTACAGCAATACCTGTAAAATATGAGCTGTGCTTCAGTCACAAGGTGTAAATAGTGATTATATTAAATGTGTATGTAAATATATCATATGGGTTTGTGTCTCTAAAATATAAGAAAGATTTGAGATGTTCTAACCAGATGGACAGTGTAAGTAAAGCTCTTTATTGACCTTTACAAGTCACATTCAGCTATATAGTGCAGCTAACAAATGAGCAGGTGAAGCCTTAAGAATGACTAATAGTGCCAGAGTTCCAGTTGCATTCTTTCATTAAAGATGCGCTGTGGCATGCAAAACATATTCTCAACAGTATGTAGAGAAGAAATAATAATACATACTTGATCTGAAGTATTTTGTACTATGCATTCCATGTTTGCTGTGGAGGGCCGAGTGTCTCCTTTATGTTGGGATGTTTCGTTTTGTTAGCAGGATTTAGTGGTAATGTGTTTTTTGATTATCTATCACATATGCACAGAAAGGTGTGGGTGTGTTAAATCCACTCCTGTATGAAGTCTTCCATTACTGATGCATTCTGAGTGAGGAATAATATTACTTTATTCATATGGTGTTCAATGAACATTCATTATACTTCTTAATTAATAATGCGGTATTGGTGCCATTGTACTATATTAGCATTTTATTATATATGTTTTGCGATGCACTGGTAAATATCTTAAATTTAAGATAGTCAGCATTAAATCATGCCAAATTTTCATGGCTTATTAACTCCGTATGACTAAATATACTGCATTTGATGTCTGTGGTGTACAACATTGACACTGTATCATGCTACTATAAAATCCATGTTATTTATTAATCTATTCAAAAATGGGTTTGAAACTATATCAAATAAATATGAAATGTTTTATTTCCATAATTTTGTGAAAAAATTATTTATTTAATTTCCCCCCACAATTCATAAACATCAGGGGTTATTGTTATCATAAATTGTGATAGTTTTGCTACTTCAAATGAAGGTATTTATTGCAAAAAATCATGTTACTAACCGTTTTGCACATTAATCATGCACATGTAAGTCACTGTGCAATTACCTGGACATTTCACAAACGTCTTAGAAAAATAAAGCAATCAATAGTATTTGACTTTTGGAAGGACACACATCATCTCAAAAAGGAGGTTTGCACCAGTCAAAGCAGTGTTTCCTACGAAAAACATTCCCAGAATTAGACCAAACAGTATGAGAAATGAAAACATTCTGCATTAATGTTAAATGACTTATTTACCCAATGTAATACAGTACCTGTGGTGTCATAAGGTGGAGAAACCTCAACCAAATCACAACCGACAAGATTAAGACCTCGACAACCTCGGATGATTTCCAGACCCTGAAAGCAAATTTCAAAATACATTATTCTTCAAGCAAACCTACAGTAACCTACGGTTAATATTAAACTTTGATGTGCAAAGTCTAAGAGCTGCTCAAACCTGAGCGTGGGATCCTGGCTACATCCCAGTCGCACATTACCAGTACTATATAGCGTGTAAGATTAATTTAGCATGTCCCAAATTATAGTACAGTATGTTGAAAATCTTTCCCTCAGAGATGCAGAGCAGATTCATCCAGCAGAGTATATACTTTTATTGTACATTCTTTAGTCATATTTATATGATTTGTCATCAAGTGAACCCAAAGACCTTCTTTAGCTGGTTCAAGGAAGCTAGATTAGTTGCAGATCTCCAGGAGCAGGATTGAGCGTCTCTAATCGATCTGGACAGGCAAAACAAACCTGAATGGGTGTGAGACCTGCAATCTCAGGCGTTCCTGTCCCGGGAGCGAATGCAGGGTCCAGGCTGTCTATGTCAAAGCTGAGATAGACAGGTCCGGTTCCCATCTGTGAGCGAACCTCCTCCATGAGTGGGACAAGAGATTTGTGCCAGCACTCCACAGCCTCGACTACACGGAAACCCTGGAAAGAGCAAAAAATGTATATATAAATAAATATACACATGGTAAAATATGCATAGATCGCCCTAGATCTTTCTAATCAAGGAGGTTAAAAATCATATGCATATCATTTAAAAAATATATATATTTTAATAAAATAATAAATTAATGAATGAATTAAATAATAATCATTAATTATATATATATATATATATATATATATATATATATATATATATATATATATATATATATATATATATAACAATAAAGTAATACAATAATAATATAATAATACATAAGGTTAATTTAATATTTTATAGTTTATGAGTATATATATACATACACAAAAGTAAATTAAGTAAATTAATAAATTAAATAATATAAATATAATATTATATATATATATATATATATATATATATATATTAATTTAATAAATTAATACAATAATGAATTCATCTAAATCACTTAATTAAATATATATATATATATATATATATATATATATATAAAATTGTGTGTGTGTATATATATAAAAGCCTGATACCTGTGCTCGGCTCCACTCATAATTATCTGGAGAATAACCCGACCCTCTAAGCCCGATCTGGACAACCCTCTTGCAGTCTAGGAGACCCTCATCCACACAGCGCCTGAAAGGGGTCCCGTGGCCAATCTTCTCACCCAGAATCATGTCACTAGTGTCCGCATGGGCATCCACATGTACTAGGCCCACTGGACCATGTCTGAACATCAGAAATAGCAATATTTCAGAATAAATGTAAATTAGTATTGCAAACTTGGAGGGAGGCCTGCTGAGTGTGCACCTACCTCTCAGCAACTGCCTGAAGAATCGGGTATGCAATTGTATGATCACCTCCTGGGAATCCAAGACAAGTTGAAAAGGAGAAGTAACATATTTAGAGTAGATGCAAAACTGATCTGTGTATCCCTGCATATTGAAACTGTTCTCTTACCCAGAGTAAGTGGGATGCAGCCTGTGGCCACAATGTCACGGTAAGCCTCACGTATTTTTTTGCACGTGTCCTTCAGGTCAAAAAGGTTGACGTTAATGTCACCGATATCTGCCACTCTTAGTGATTCGTACGGGGCCGCTCTTGTCCAGCCGTTGTATGCCCTTATCATAGCAGATTCTGCCCTGATGTGCCTCGGACCAAATCTGTACAGAGTAAAAGAGACTCAGCAATTCATTTTTGCTCACTGTAGTGGATATTAGGCTTATATAAATGGAAAAAAAGGAACATTTCCACCACAGCACAAATGAAAGGCTATTTTAAACATTTTTGGAATAGAATAACTACTTTCATAGCTAGCATTTTATGTATCAAATACTTTTCAATTATATTTTCACACATTAAATATTTTCACATGCATTATTTTACAGCTTGATTGGAAATTACATAAATATTTCATCAAAAAGTTGATTTATTTCACTAATTCCATTCAAAAAGTGAAACTTGTATATTATATTCATTCATTACACACAGACTGATATATTTCAAAAGTTTATTTCTTTTAATTTTGATGATTATAACTGAAAACTAAGGAAAATCCCAAATTCAGTATCTCAGAAAATTGGAATATTGTGAAAAATATAATAGGATTTGAATAGGATAATCTTGTACCATGTTGATATAAAAATACTAAAAGAAAGATAAAATATTCCATTCTTTGTTATCAACAACATGAAGTGCATTAAATATTGCATTACGTAAGGGGTTTATCAGACTGGGGTTTGTGAAGGTTTGAGAGTTTAATGAAAAGCTATTAAGTAATTAAATCATAATTAATAAATATAATCAATAAATAATAAATACAAAAAAAATAAATAAAAACAAAACGTTTAATAAAAAAAAGAATAAAACATATTTGTTTACCTGTCAAGTGACCATTACCCATCATCAGAGAACCGTGAACATTTTATTATTGGCTTAATTATATTATTGACCTAACTAACTTAAAGGAACACTCTTTTTAAAAAAAAAAAATAGGCTCATTTTCCAAGTTAAACAGTTGAGTTTTACAGTTTTCGAATCCATTCAGCCGATCTCCGGATCTGGCGGTAGAACTTTTAGCATAGCTTAGCATAGATCATTTGCATCTCGCTCAAAAACCATATGTGCAGCAGGCGCAATGATATTACGCAGCGCCTGAAAATAGGCTAACTTCTGTCAACATAACCAACGTGACAACCTGCTTGCACAGGAAGCGTGCTGGGGACTATTTTCAGGCACTGCATGATATCATTGCGCCGCTGCACCCATGGTACAGCAGCAAAGTTCCTGGATTATTACGCAGGAATAAGAGTATAGTTCCTTGCCATATCGGTCTAGAAAATCGCAACTTTTCATTTTCTGTCAGTCTTAGTACACTACAGAAGAGTCAAGTTTTAAATAATCGAAAGTCTTTGGTCATTTTTGAGCGAGATGCAAATGTCTAATATATGACTCACTGAGTGATAATTTAAATAATAATTAATGTTTTTGTCAGGCTCTGATTAGATATGCAATGTTGCAATGTTAAGAAAACACTTAGGCTGTGTGGGCCTCAGGTTTCAGTGATAGTCACATGACTAGTGGCTGGTCTGTATGTGCAATTGCACAAACCTGGAAGACCTTCTAAATTGTATAAAAGCAGTAGGCATTTATAAAAAAAGATATTTCAAATATAGCAAAGAATTAAATAAATCATTGATTCTACATATAGCAAAGTAGAATCAATGAATTATAAATAATTTACTGCCATTGCAAGAATAACATGTAATCAATACAAAAGTAACTGTGCTATGAGTATTTTAAAATGTAATATAATCTAATTACAAGTACTTAATTTTTGGAATCTGATTACATAATCCAGATTACATGTAATCTGTTACTACCCAGCACTATACACTGTTTAGGCAGTGAATAACACTGATTATCTCTTCATCACAGCACCTGTTAGTGGGTGGGATATATTAGGCAGCAAGTGAACATTTTGTCCTCAAAGTTGATGTGTTAGAAGCAGGAAAAATGGGCAAGCATAAGGATTTGTGCGAGTTTGACAAGGGCCAAATTGTGATGGCTAGACGACTGGGTCAGAGCATCTCCAAAACTGCAGCTCTTGTGGGGTGTTCCTGGTCTGCAGTGGTCAGTATCTATCAAAAGTGGTCCAAGGAAGGAACAGTGGTGAACCGGCGACAGGGTCATGGGCAGCCAAGGCTCATTGATGCACGTGGGGTGCGTGAAGGCTGGCCCGTGTGGTCCGATCAAACAGACGAGCTACTGTAGCTCAAATTGCTCAAGAAGTTAATTCTGTTTCTGACAGAAAGGTGTCAGAATACACAGTGCATCACAGTTTGTTGTGTATGGGGCTGCATAGCCGCAGACCAGTCAGGGTGCCCATGCTGACCTCTGTCCACCACTGAAAGCGCCGACAATGGGCACGTCAGCATCAGAACTGGACCACGGAGCAATGGAAGAAGGTGGCCTGGTCTGATGAATCCCTTTTTCTTTTACATCACGTGGACGGCCGGGTGCGTGTGCGTCACTTACCTGGGGAACACATGACACCAGGATGCACTATGGGAAGAAGGCAAGCCGGCGGAGGCAGTGTGATGCTTTGGGTAATGTTCTGCTGGGAAACCTTGAGTCCTGCCATCCATGTGGATGTTACTTTGACACGTACCACCTACCTAAGCATTGTTGCAGACTATGTACACCTTTCATGGAAACGGTATTCCCTGGTGGCTGTGGCCTCTTTCAGCAGGATAATGCGCCCTGCCACAAAGCAAAAATGGAATGGTTTGAGGAGCACAACAAGAAGTTTGAGGTGCTGACTTGGCCTCCAAATTCCCCAGATCTCAATCCAATCGAGCATCTGTGGGATGTGCTGAACAAACAAGTCCGATCCATGGAGGCCCCACCTCACAACTTGCAGGACTTAAAGGATCTGCTGCTAACATTTTGGTGCCAGATACCACAGCACACCTTAAGGGGTCTAGTGGAATCCATGCCTCGAAGGGTCAGGGCTGTTTTGGCAGCAAAAGGGGGGACCAACACAATATTAGGAAGGTGGTCATAATGTTATGCCTGATCGGTGTATGTGTGTGTGTGTTTACGATAATATACAATTAACACAACTGTCACGAGGATAATTTTTGCCACACTCATGATTGTGGATCATATATTAATGTACAGTATTACCTTGCTCCGGGACGGTTGGATGTTCCGGTGTCAATAGGAACACCGACAAACGCCGCGTCCAGTCCATCCGCTGTTTTCTGAAACGGTAGTTTGCACATAGTCGCGATTCCGCTGACTCTCGCCACAAACTCCGCGCTCGGTGGGACATTGAAACCTTTCCCAGACATTCGCCGTGTGCAAGACACACTGGTCTGATTCCCGTCAACGTTTCCCCATGTCATGCCTCTCTGAGAAGCACACGTTTTAAAAACTTGAGCTCCACCAAAGACTACTCGAGTTTTATTAGCAATTCTGATGGAAGAAAACATGTTTAGCGTCGCATGAAACGAACTCCTACAGAAATTGTCAATGCAAAACGCAATGCAAACACCCAGCTGTGCAAACAGTTGAGATTAGTAGTCCGTTTGAATGTAAAGGTTTTGCAAATAAGGTGAATTGAAAGTTTCCTCTGTCAATATTATTTCAGGGGAATCCGAATGAACTTTAGCCCTGGCGTGATACGGGGCTGGGCTCTGTGAGTGTTGTCGCAATTACATACTGCCATACTAACTCCTACTAGGAATGCAGTATGTTGTAGTCTATGCATTGCATGGCCTACTTCCTCATACTATGCATCGAATATGAGGAGAAAAGCAATATGCCCATGCTTCTTGGGCAATGCATTTGCAGTGCTGGCTAGTAACTGATAGCATGTAATCTGGATTATGTAATCAGATTCCAAAAATTAAGTAGCCTACTTGTTATTAGATTATATTACATTTTAAAATACTCGTAATCAGACTACAGTACTTTTTTATTGACTACATGATTACACATTATTCACACAATGGCAGTAAATCATTCATAATTTATTGATTCTTTCTGATGAATTCTTTTTCATGTTTTAAATTTTCATAAAAAAGCATGTCACTTATATACATTCAGAAAGTCTTTAGTTTTGTGGAATTATTGCACACACAGACCAGCCACTAGTCATGTGGTTATATTTACATGGAAAATTGAGAGGCTACAATGCATTTGACCACTGGATTACAGAAACAATTTCACTTTTAAGGGATATTTTCTCATCATTACAAATTTAATGAACTCCTGACAAACACATTATTATATAAATTATCACTCAGTAAGTCATTTAACCATGCTTTGCTATGTCTTTGGAAGGCTTTTGTCTTTCAAATACATTTAAAAAATAATAATAATTTATATATATATATAATTATTATTTTTAAATGCATTTGAATGTATTATATTTTCATTTAACTGCATGGTCACTTGACAGGTAAACAAATATTTTTTATACTTTTTTATTAAATGTTTTGTTTTGAATGTTTTTTTAATAGTATTTATTGATTATATTTATTAATTATGATTTAATTACTTAATAGCTTTTCATTAAACTCTCAAACCCCTGCAGTTCCATCACAAACCCCAGTCTGGGAAACCCCTTACGTAATGCAATGTTTAATGCACTTCATGTTGCTGAAAAATAAAATGGAATACATGTTCTTTCTCTTTTATTTTTTATCAGTATGATACAATATTATCCTATTCAATTAATGTTATAATGAGTTAGGTCAAAAGTAATCAAGAAGTAGTCAGACTATACCTTAAATGTGTAATGTAATGGATTACGTTACTAACTACGGTTTACAATTTTTGGAATCAGTAACAGACTACAATTTGTAATTAATCTACCCAGCACTGTGCATTTGCCATTTTATCCAAAAGTAATGCAAATATTACAATGATAATATACTTCAGTGTATGTACTCATGCAGTGTGTGTATTGAAAACCCATCAAATATAACCACTCTCCAAACTGTTTTATTACCACATTGCAAAATACAAGAGTCCATATTTCAATACTATTCCAATTCTTATTTTTGGCTCCTTTCCAGGCTGTACACTATAAAGTCAACATGCATTCAAAAGACACTCTACTTTTAATGCACAATGCCTGGTTTAATTGTACAATTCATCTGAACATGTTATTCCAAAGACTGTCATAGTTATCAAAACATAATAATTTGCTCCACCTCTGAAATGCCTCATTTTTTTTCGACCTCTCCAATCAACTCAGTTCTGGTAAACACCAATGTTTTATGATGCATCAGTCATCAAGAATAAAATCAAATTCACATTGAATATCCTGTCAAAAATGCATCAACTTGACTTTTATTCTGCATTTATTTGCCTAATTTTTCTGACGCAATATTCTGTATACTGTGATATACTGTGTATTATTAATTATGCATGAGTTTGTACCTGGTTTGAATATCTCCTGCCAATGTGGTTATTATGCTGATATGGTTATTCTAAAGTGCTCTAAAAGGCATAAAGTATTCTTTTATATAGTAAAAAGTGCAAATGCATAAACTGTCATAATTTCAAAATATGTCAGTGATAGACCTAAAAGTTAAAGTGCTTTCACAGTCTACAGAAAGAAATTAGATGAACAGCTTGGAAAAATGATCACTCACTTGATAATCAGCTGTGCTTGTTTCTACAGTAAACACACACACACTATGGTTCAGGGTAGTGCATGAGCAGAGATTGCCACTGCTCTTGTCCATACATGAGGAAGCTGACTGCGGTGCGGACGTCCTCCAGGTCTATGTTGGCAAGGAAGGATCTCTGGAGCTCATCTTCCACGGAGCTTCCCCCGGGCCCACGACCCTTGAGGAGCACCACAGCAGACTGACACAGCAGCCAGTCGATCATGTTATCCATTCTGGCCCGATCCAAGCTGGCCAAGACACGCTTGCCCCACAGGCTGATGTGAAGCATGTTAGCAGCCACACGTGCACTGGGCCGCTGGAAACGAGCAAAGAAATTATTAAATACATGTGCCAAAGAAATCAGTTAATGAACAGGTTTATCTTAGTCAAGTCTATGGGTAAATTTCAAAATTGATTTTAAAGTACCATTTTATGACCAATATTGATAGTCAAATAACTGATCGCAGAAATTATTTTATTTACGGCTTTATTTTTGCTTTTTGAAACTAAAAACTACATGATCATAATATTACAAAAATAAAAACATGCATTATTATTTTATGAATAATAATTAAAATTACATTAAACTATTACATATAAACTATTTTATTTATGCAAATTTGTTTTGTGCTCTGAATTATGAAGATATGTTAAAAACCCAGGTCATATTTCAAAAGAAAAATATATTTGCTTAAATTTTATATTTTAGGACCATTAAGTTTTTCTCCAATATATGTTAATCCCTCTGAAATCTCATATATTTTCATAAAATAAACATTTCACAAAAATATATACTTTTTATATAAACTTTTTTAATATATACATATTTATATATAAAAATCATTATATTAGAATAATTTCTGAAGGATCATGTGACACTGAAGACTGGAGTAATGATGCTGAAAATTCAGCTTTGCATCACAGGAATAAATTACATTTATATATTATATTCAATCAGAAAACAGTTATTTTAAATTGTAATAATATTTCACAATATTACTGTTTATTTTTTATTATTTTGTATTTTTAATTGAATAAATGCAGCCCTGTTGAGCAGAAGAGACTCATTTTAAAAATATCTTACCGATCCCAAACTTTTGAACGGCAGTGTATATATATATATATATATATATATATATATATATATATATATATATATATAATTAAAAATATTATTGTATGTATGTACAGGTGCTGGTCATATAATTAGAATATCATCAAAAAGTTGATTTATTTCACTAATTCCATTCAAAAAGTGAAACTTGTATATTATAGTCATTCATTACACACAGACTGATATATTTCAAATGTTTATTTCTTTTAATTTTGATGATTATAACTGACAACTAAGGAAAATCCCAAATTCAGTATCTCAGAAAATGTGAATATTGTGAAAAGGTTCAATATTGAAGACACCTGGTGCCACACCCTAATCAGCTAATTAACTCAAAACACCTGCAAAGGCCTTTAAATGGTCTCTCAGTCTAGTTCTGTAGGCTACACAATCATGGGGAAGACTGCTGACTTGACAGTTGTCCAAAAGACGACCATTGACACCTTGCACAAGGAGGGCAAGACACAAAAGGTCATTGCAAAAGAGGCTGGCTGTTCAAAAGAGGCTCAAGGGTCACCTGTATATTAGGCCAGGAGTTTTCAAACTTTATGATGCCAAGAACCCCCAAATATGACAAACCTTTTATGAGGGACCCCCTTCCTAAAATCCATCTATATATTTTTATGTATGAAAAAACTAACTGTTAGATAAATAGTAAGTGTGACATTATAAATACAATATATTGTTTCCAAACTTAAATTGGCTCTACTTAATGTTGGATGTATAAACCTGAAGAAGATTTTTCAATTAAAAATTATTTGTATAAGCAACTTTCCCAATAAATGTATGCAAGCAGCACTGCGTTAGGAATACTGCCTTACAACCCCAGTGAGCAAGACAAAGGGGACTATAGTGAGAAAAACTCACTAGAAAGATACAAAGCATATACAATATAACACATACAATTCTGGAAAGTGTATACAACAAGAAAAAAGAGAAACATTTAGAAATGAAACAGTTAGAATGTTTTGTAGACTTTAACCATTTTTGCTTGTCTTTTTATTCTCTGAAAATTTCTGGGGACCCCTTAGAACCTTCTGGAGGACCCCAGTTTGAAAACCCCTGTGTTAACCTCTCTGAAATCTCATTAAAATCCCCCACCCCCCATTAATTTATTATTAGTATTCCAATTGCATTTGCTAGTATATGAGGTACAGTTTATTGGTGACTTGGTGATTATACCTTGCGAGTGTTTCTGTGTAGCAGGAGCTTCACTACTAGCTGTACATCAGCAGGTACAGCAGCAGGAAGTGGAGGGAGTTGTTTTTCCTGATAACTGCGGCTCTCTAGCCCCTGTGAGCTGTAGAAGGGGTTTGGCTGACCGAAGAGCTCATAGGCAATCGCCCCTACGGCCCAGGCATCTGCTTTACTGTAATCAATCGTCACCCCTGGACCTGGAACTGCTGTGGCCACCTACAAGGTCAAGTACATTTAAGCAGAAATATACTTCATTTGATTAATATATAATGTTCAGTACACCTGATAGGGCAAAAGGTAACCAGCTCAATTATTAAAGGAATGTTCTAAATTCTTTCAAAAACATAAAAAAATCTTACCGACCTCAAACTTTTGAACAGAAGTGTACATGCATAAAATGATAAAAATATTCTTTACTTAAAAACATTTAAAAAAATTAATTATAAATGCAAACATAAAATTATACATTTTAATTAAAGGTGCACTATGTAACTTTTCTGTCCGCTAGAGGTCGCCTATTCAAAACAAAGGCGTAGTTTGATGACGCCAAGTTTGAGCGCAGAATCTTGGGACATGTGGTCTTCACCTCACAGCCGGTGGGAAAGAATTGGGATAGGACTCGGGCAGAAATCATGTTCATGGATGCGATTATTAACGTTACTGTAGTATGAAGCAGAGCAGGAGTGTTGTGTGAGCGGAGCAAGGCCGCTGGAGCGATTGCGCAACACACGCCTCACGAGCAGCGGAGCTTTTATCATGCCACAGTCGCCGGTGCCATTTCCGCTTATCCGGTCATGAGTATGAGGTAACACAGCTCTGTTTATCATATTAGATACATTTGAGTGTGTTGAAAATGATGTTCGCTCAGCGGCTGCTATGACACTTGTTGCACACTGCAGTAAGAGTAAAGCGTTTCGGAAACCGAGGGTAACGCGGATATGACGGCATTGACAGGCGACTCCCTCACACGTCCAGGTTCCTTGGTTAAAATAGCAATTTTCTCACGATTTACAAATAGTTTGGGATATTGTAAGTACTCAATTGAACAAAATATATAACACTGGCCTAGTGGTTTTTGGATATTTTACTGCAAAAATGTTACATAGTGCACCTTTAAAATGGCAAAAAAAAATCCTTATTGCTGAAGTCATTCCTGAAGTTTCTCACCTCAGGTGCCATCAGACAGGAGTTTCCCCCTCTGTTGACCCACCAGCTGTTGAAGGGCAGTTTGAGGCCCAGATCCTCTGCTAGACAGCACCCAAAGTCAGTGATCACCAGTCTGGGACACCCAGCTTTTAAATAAAAACACATTACAGCATGATTGATTCATTTATCTAATGGTGGCATAATGCTGCAAGTCTATATTGGCATAACAACTGGTTGCAAAGTCTTGAGAGTCTTACTGCTGTCAAATTCCAGGAGCACATTGTCCGATTTGAGGTCTCTGTGAGCGATGCCCTGTCTGCACAGGTGGTCCACCCCTTCCAGCAGCTGCAGCAACATGAGAGAGGCCTGTATCCGGTTTGGCACACACACCTCCAGGTACTGGCGCAGGGTGCATGGGTAACTACAGCACAGGCACATCAACCATGACTTATCAGATAAAAAAAAAAAACCACTACCATTAATCAGAAAATTAGTCTGACAATATGACAAAACTGCAAAAGCTTGGATCACTGGATGATTTAATACTAATACTAAAATACTAAAGTCTTTTGCACTGCGTATATATACCGATCAGGCATATTGTGTTGGTCCCCCTTTTGCTGCCAAAACAGCCGTCGAGGCATGGACTCCACTAGACCCCTGAAGGTGTTCTGTGGTATCTGGCACCAACATGTTAGCAGCAGATCCTTTAAGTCCTGTAAGTTGGGAGGAGGGGCCTTCATGGATCGGACTTGTTTGTTCAGCACATCCCACAGATGCTGAATTGGATTGAGATCTGGGGAATTTGGAGGCCAAGTCAACACCTCAAACTCCATTGTCGGTGCTTTCAGTGGTGGACAGGGGTCAGCATGGGCACCCTGACTGGTCTGCGGCTATGCAGCCCCATACACAACAAACTGCGATGCACTGTGTATTCTGACACCTTTCTGTCAGAAACAGCATTAACTTCTTGAGCAATTTGAGCTACAGTAGCTCGTCTGTTTGATCGGACCACACGGGCCAGCCTTCGCTCCCCACGTGCATCAATGAGCCTTGGCCGCCCATGACCCTGTCACCGGTTCACCACCGTTCCTTCCTTGGACCACCTTTGATAGATACTGACCACTGCAGACCGGGAACACCCCACAAGAGCAGCAGTTTTGGAGATGCTTTGACCCAGTCGTCTAGCCATCACAATTTGGCCCATGTCAAACTCACTCAAATCCTTACGCTTGCCCATTTTTCCTGTTTCTAACACATCAACTTTGGGGACAAAATGTTCACTTGCTGCCTAATATATCCCATCCACTAACAGGTGCCGGGATATATTAGGTGAAGAGATAATCAGTGTTATTCACTTCACCTGTCAGTGGTCATAATGTTATGCCTGATCGGTGTACATATATTATAAACATAAATAATAATTAATATTATTATTTAATGTATTTATTATTATTTTAATAAATGCATACTTTTTATAAAAATAATAATAATAATAAATATTCTTGTTGATTTATATTTTAATAATAAATTAAATTTAATAACAATAAATATAACAATTATCAATTATTATTCTTACTGTTTTATTAATTTTATTAATTTATTATTATTTCATAATAAAGCTTTTATAATAAATATAAGCATATTTAATATTAATATAAGCATAAAAAGCATAAGCATTACTTTTATTTAATTTAATAATATTTTTATTACAAATATTTTTATTAAAATATAACTAATGTTAATAATATTATTGTTTAATTATTATCAGTTATAATGTTTTATTATTTATTTAATTTATGATTATTTTTCAAAATAATTGTATAATATATAATTTTATTTATTTATTATGAAATATATAATAATAATTTATATAATAATATAATAAATATAACAATTGTATACATTATTTTATAATAAATATATTTTATAATAAATAAAATAATTATATTGCTATTATAATTCATTATTACTTTTTTTTTTTTTTTTTTTTTTTAGCAGAGTGCTTCCTCACTTCTTCATGACCAGGAACAGTGTTCGATTACTGCCCAAACCCAGTGGATTGAGTCTGGCAGGCAGGACATCGGGGTACTCCTCCTTAGCTCCAGGCAGCAGCGGGACCTCCGCAGTGAAGGCCCGGTACACTGTGATCACGTTGGGATGAGCAGTCAGCCGTTTAGGCACTGTTCCAAAGTGCCTGTAAAAATAGCAAACTGGCAATGATTCAGTGTATTTTAAGGCCATGTTGTACTGCTAAAGTTCACATATGAACTCACCCATCCAAAGCAATCTCTCCTTGCTCTTTCGTTAAGGCCTGTGGGCAGGCAGGAACCAACTCCATGGACATAGAGCGAAGGATGGCGTCACTTGATGAACCAGCCTACAGGACAGTATCAAATATTCAGTGTGATATTAGAAAAATCTGTTGATGTATTCTGGAATACTGTATGTATTTGCATATGTATGTGTCTCCTTTCCAAAATGTTACAAAAGTTACAAAATGTAACTTCTCACCCCAATGTTCCACATCATTTTCATAGCTAAAGGAAAGCTGGGTGTAGCAGGGAGTATAAATGGTCCTGCTTTCTTATTGTCATCTTCTGTTTCTTTGTGGTTCAGTTCCACCAGTGAACACTTCTCACTCTCCGCAGGGGCCGCGAACGGAGCCGCTGCCTCATACACGGCTGCATTGCAACCTTTCCCGATCTGTTTCCCAATGACATAGTCCTCCAACTTGTACCCTGATGATGTAAAGGTCTTCAGAGGTCTCTGGAACTTCTTCTTTCTGAATACGGCCTACATTGAAAAACACAATGAAAAATATTCAAGTAAACACGTAAATACACATGTAATTGCAGTGAGGACGCAATTGCAACAAATAAATATGAATGGAGAAGTTGTATTCCTAAGTAATGCATGCTCTTGCAGACAAATTATAATGGATTACAGGTGTAATTGATAAGATGTAATTTGCATAGAAGGAAGCTAGAAGAGAAGTTTTGTGTGTGTGCCAGAAGTAACTAGTAATCTGATGCAATAGATAATTTTATCAATAATGGCATGTAAACACATGAATTATTTACTATGGTACTCTTGAGAACTTAGGATAACTAATAACCTGTTTTAGTTTAATAATCTGTTGTTTATTTAATTATTTTACAATTACATTTATTATACTTAACAAGGAATATGAAATGTAATAATGACCCGTCAACACACACACACACACACACACAATTGCATTCAAAGAATACATTTTTATCAGTTCATGAATTCCCTGCGAATCAACCCCATGACCATTTTCTACTGTTTGAACTACAGGAATGCTCAATTATCATCATCATTTGATATACAACTGTAGTCATTGTTGTGTTCTTATTATGGGATGGTGTTGTCACCTGTATCTCCTGACACAGAGCAACGCTTGTCCTGTCCTCCTCCAGCTGCTGTTCAATCAGCCCTAAACCCACCCCAAAAGCCAGGAAAACAGCCCTGTTCCTGGGTGGACCACCACCAACCACTCTCCTAAAAGCGCCAGACTGGAGCTGGGCGGCCAGCCCGCTGAGAGACAGACGGAAGAAGCGGTACCGGCCAGGCAAGAAGGTCTGCGGCTGGACGGTGCGGGTCGGCCGGGACACACGCAGCCGCTCACCGCGGAACTTCGCTGCCACACGGCCGGCTGGTTTAAAGAGACCCAGCTGGAAGACTGACCTCCCCAGCTCCAACCCCCGCCTGAGAGCATGTTTCACTGACATTTTGAGCAGAATAAAGAACTAAATTTCGTCTTGACAGAAAAACAACAAGGACCCTTTAACTTCTCCCTACATTACTAGTCAAGGGCAGTGTTTATGTAACGCTGATTGGTCGGTGACCAATTGTCAAAATAAAAGTAAAAGGCACGTATTTCACAATAAAAGTCTGTTTTAAAAAGGTTTTGAAAAAAAAAAGCGTGTATTTAAAATAAAACTACCAAAAAAGCATGACACAGTGAGTCAATTATTAACCACACAAGTTCATAATTTATTATTAGTTTACACATTTACTGTAAAATGATAGAAGTATTATTTATAATGTATTGAATACAGCCATTCAATACATTATAAATCTATCTACATGGCTTGAAGTTTCAGCTTTATTTCTAAAAGTCAACAGTCTGTTTTATTTTGTCCTGCCCTCAGGTCATCTGGGCCAAATGAATATGGCAGGAGCTCCTCCACTGTCATCAGTTTGTAAGATCCATCCGATTTTGACAGATAAATGTCCCACTGTGAGCCAAACTGCAAAAAGATGACATATCCAGTCTGTTAACTGACAGTGTTAATGGTGTTTTTTTTTGTTCTAAGCCACACCTAAATTTCACAAAATTTCTTGTATTTCTAAATGTGCATTGTCATTGTTGACTCATGTTTTGGCACATGATGGCACTGATGACTTGTTTTTGCATGCCACACAGTAACTGTAAGTTTTTATATTTCTTTGTCAGTTATAGTAATAATAATTATAATGATAATTATTAGTAATTATTTGCTAACACTTTATTTTACAGTGTCCTTGTTACACGTTGCATGTAGTTACTGTAACTAAATTATGCATAATTACATGCAACTAACCCTAAAGTAAGTACATGTAGTTAATTATTATTACTCAGTACTTTAATGCATAATTACACTGTAACACGAACACCTTAAAATAAAGTGTAACCTTTTATTTTAAGACGAACTGACCTCTCTCATGAACTGCCTGCAGGCTCCACATGGAGAAATAAACCGATCTTCAAGGTCACTGCACAAAACACAATGTATACCAGGACTTTTACTCAACAGAATGTACTAATACTTCAGCCAATATATATATATATATATATATATATATATATATATATATATATATATATATAAATACCTGGCAATTGCGATGGCTTTGAAGGTGGTATATCCCTCAGACACGGCTTTTGAGATAGCAGTCCTCTCAGCACACAGTCCAGCAGTGTAACATGCATTCTCTACATTACAACCTGTGAACAGCACATCACCATATACTGATGAACCATGACAAAACAGATACTGTACTGTATATACATACATAGGTCTCATATTGCCTGTCTGGTTTCCTTTTGGGACATCCATTTAGCATTTGCAAATTAAATACATTTTTTGTAATAGGAAAATATAGTTGCAGCATAAACATACTGTATATAACAACTCTTAACTTTTAAAAATGTATAAGAGTGTCCTCACCTGTAAACACACTTCCATTGCTTGTTAAGACAGCAGCTCCAACCCTGAACTTGCTGTACGGACAGTACGCCAGATTTCTGGCTTCCTGAGATTTCTGAACAAGCGCTTGTGGGCTCCAGCTATTCATAACGCTGCTGACTGGAGACTCTGTTTAAACAAACAGGCATTGCATGGCTTCAAGTCACAAGTTAATGTGTGTGTGTGTGTGTGTGGCGAGGCCAGAAACATTCAAACAAATGGGCCTTCATAAAACAGGGTGGGCAGATTGTATAATCGTATGAAAATTGCATGCCAAATTATCAGAAAAAAAGGTAACACTTTTTAGGGTTCAGTTCTCACTATTAACTAATTGTTATTAGCATGCATATTACTAGGATTTTGGCTGTTTATTAGTACTTATAAAGCACATATTAATGCCTTATTCTGCATCCCTACGGAAACTTAACAACTTCCTTACTAACTATTAATAAGCAGTATTCACACTAATGCACAGATCTCTTCTGAAATATAAGATGCGGTTTGTCCTGTCGGTTTACCAGATGGCAACCGAATCCAGACCTCTGGAACCTCCATGTGTGGTCTCTGGATGGGATGCACCTCCATGTGTGGTCTCTGGGACACACATGGCCACCTGCCGCGGAACTTCGCTGCCACACGGCCAGCTGGTTTGAAGAGACCCATTTGGAACACTGACCTGCCCAGCTCCAACCCCCGACTGAGAGCATTTTGATATTTTGAGCCAAAAAAAAAAAGTTTGTGTTTACAGAAAAACAATTAGGACCCTTTGTTACGGTACAGAAGGGACAGAGACAATGGATAAGGGGAAGTGGTGTTTATTGAGCAGAGCAGCGGCTGACGGATGTGCAGGTGGAGAGTGTAGATGATCGTGAGTGGTGGATGATGATATCTCGAGTTGATCGTTGGGAAGGTTTGGAGAGGAGATCGCTGGAGAGAGAGTTGGAGCTGAAGAGAAGATGGAGACACGCACACACACAAGGCTGGAACGCTGGAGGCTTAAGGGAATAACGGGAGAAGGTAAGTAGCATAAAGCAAGTCCTTGAAGTTTAGCATAGAGGTATGTACCAACATATAAACGAGACCGGACAGTGACTGTGAGTGTGTGTGTGCCTTAAGTACTGGTGGTGATTGGTGTGTTGATGAGGTGCAGGTGCGCGTGATCAATACTCAGGGGAAGGCGTGCGCTGTGATTGAGTGACGTGGGAGCCTGGCGGATCTGTGACACCCTTTTACTTCTCCCTACATTATTATTACTTCAAGGGCAGTGTCTATTTAACAATGTTTGGTCGGTGACCAATTGTCAAAATAAAAGTCAGAAGGCATGTATTTCACAATAAAAGTTTTAAAAATAAAACTACCAAAAAAAGCTTGACACGGTGAGTCAATTATTAACCACACAACAGTTTAGAATATATTATTAGTTTACACATTTACTGTATGTTTCATGGCAAAATAATAGAACCATACATCCATTCAATACAAATAATAGAACCATACAGCCATTCAATACAAATAATAGAACCATACAGCCATTCAATACAAATAATAGAACTATACAGCCATTCAATACATTATAAATCTATCTATCCTACACATTTGCATTGTAACATAACTTCTAAGTTCAGCTTTATTTCTAAAAGTCAACAGTCTGTTTTATTTTGTCCTGCCCTCAGGTCATCTGGGCCAAATGAATATGGCAGGAGCTCCTCCACTGTCATCAGTTTGTAAGATCCATCCAATTTCGACAGATAAACGTCCCACTGTGAGCCAAACTGCAAAAAGATGACATATCCAGTCTGTTAACTGACAGTGTTAATGGGATGTGGAAAACGATTTGTGCGTTACTCACATTCTAATGCAATTTTGTGTTTTTTGTTCTAAGCCGCAACTAAATGTCACAAGTTTCTTCTACACCTAAATGTCAATGTTTCTTATATGTCTTTGTAAATTATAGTAAAAATAATTATCAGTAATTTTATTTTAAGAAGAACTGACCTCTCTCATGAACTGCCTGCAGGCTCCACATGGAGAAATAAACCGATCTTCAAGGTCACTGCACAAAACACAATGTATACCAGGAATTTTACTCAACAGAATGTACTAATACTTCAGCCAATATAGATAAATACCTGGCAATTGCGATGGCTTTGAAGGTGGTATATCCCTCAGACACGGCTTTTGAGATAGCAGTCCTCTCAGCACACAGTCCAGCAGTGTAACATGCATTCTCTACATTACAACCTGTGAACAGCACATCACCATATACTGATGAACCATGACAAAACAGATACTGTACTGTATATACATACATAGGTCTCATATTGCCTGTATAGTTAAAAATATAGTTGCAGCATAAACATACTGTATATAACAACTCTTAACTTTTAGAAATGTATAAGAGTGTCCTCACCTGTAAACACACTTCCATTGCTTGTTAAGACAGCAGCTCCAACCCTGAACTTGCTGTACGGACAGTATGCCAGATTTCTGGCTTCCTGAGATTTCTGAACAAGCGCTTGTGGGCTCCAGCTATTCATAACGCTGCTGACTGGAGACTCTGTTTAAACAAACAGGCATTGCATGGCTCCAAGTCACAAGTTAATGTGTGCGTGTGTGTGTGTGTGTGTGTGTGTGTGTGAGAGAGAGACTGTTCAAGGAAGAAATTAGTGATGCAATGACTCTTAGAATGGCGTAATTTCGTTGAATGTTGCTCGCAAAATTCCCCATTTACTTAATAATTCATGTACATGTATATGTATGTATGTGTGTGTGTGTGTATGTGTGTGTGTGTGTGTGTGTGTGTGTATATATATATATATATATATATATATATATATTATTCCCCCCTGGGATATATAGGCGAATTTCCACAAACAGGACTGTGCATTGAACAATTCTGACAATAATTAGACAGAACACGCTTAACATAATAAATAAAACATTTTCACTTGTCTTAATGTGGTTTAAGCATTTATTCTTATACTAGAAAATATTTGATTGAGGTAATGCTCAGATTTGTAAGTAACCAGACATGAGTAAAGATTATCCTGATTACTCAATCCAGAGTTCAGACACTCATGTGGAAATAACCGCAATAAAGACACAAGTTGGAGCTTGTTGTAAACTTTATGTAATTAAAATCGTGACTGTGACAGTCTCATCAATCTTATTGACAGCTGGATTTCTTCCAGGACATTCTCTCATGAGGTGCATCATGGGATGCTTTTTAAATTGTACTGAAGGAGAGATACAAGTTTTGTAAAGAAATTCATATATAGTCACAGCTTATATTTGCCTACATAACTTCAAGCATTTATCAAAAGCTTTTAGATCAAAAGAGACATGAGAAACAAATTCAGTCAGTTGTGTTACTTTAAAACATAGAAATATAAATGAAAAAGGGCTATAACATACTGAAAAAGGCTCAATTTAAGAATTTAAATTCCAAAATATGCATGTTACTCTATAAACTGGATTCTGGATGGAATGATGTGAATGGATCAGTACTTGAAGTTGGATTTATTGTTAAATTACATCCTTTTTCTTAATTCCGATTTAAGGAAAATTATTCAACTTGACGTGTTTTAGCTGTCAGAGGTGATGATCCAGTCGATCCAGCGGTTGTAGTTCCGGACTTTTGTGTAGACACCAGGATAGTACGGAAGAGCACAGCCGATTCCCCATGAAACAATGCCTTCTAAATTCCCATCACAAATGAGAGGGCCACCTGAATCTCCCTGTGAAAGAGAAAGATTGTATTAGATTTTTTTCCCCCTTTACACATTACATTATCATCATAACAATGGAATATAAGCATATTTTTTAAACCTTTTATTTTTTTTACACTTTTTCCCCCCTATGTTTTCTCACATTCTTCAAAGCCAAATTGTTTAAAACGTTTAAAAAAAGATTTATTTTCAATTAAACCAAGAAAATAAAAATGTGGTCTCACACTTGTTTTTTTTCCTTTGTTACTTGCAAAGCTATAAATATTATCTATTGTGTACCTACAGTACACACCTTGATTTGAACATAAATGGTCTGAACATAAAGCCCTGAAAAGCTGTGCCATATCAGAGTACATCTAACATCTCCCTGAATTGTTAGCAGTTGACCGCACCCTTATTCCCAGAATGCCTTTTTCACAGAAAAGCCATTGGCAGGACCCTTGGGAGAGATTGTGTGCTATCATAAATTAGGGAAACTGCAGACTGCCGTGACAAAGCAAGTGTATGAAGGGTTAAACTAAATTCAGGAAGAGCTCAGAAGAACATGTGTGAACAACCCTGGGTTAAAAAAAAGAAGCACCAAATCAGGGTTATTAACTGAAACTAAAACCGTTAAAACAACAGCAACATTTTTTGTTGCTTGAAGTAAAATAAAAGTGAACTTAAATAAAACTACATTTTACTTTTTTTTATATTTCAGCTAAAGCTTATTTCTCATTTTCATCTAAAACAGAAATAAAAATGAATAAAAACTATATTAGACATAAAAAAAAACTTTACTAAAAATTACTAAAACTAACTAAATGAAAATAAAAAAATTAATAAAAACTATAACAGTATCTCAATTATATTAAAATAGCACTGCACCAGAGAAAATTGCCAAAATAATGTTTTTCTATTATTAATATTATTGAAAATAATAGTATTATTTTCTCAAGATCACTAATTATGCTAAAGTTATTGAGAAAACAAGAAATCAAGTTTTTCTTTTGTGTAATAGTCCATGGCCTCTATGGGCTTTTTTTTTTTTTTTTTTTGCAATATATAGTGTCAGATTCTGAAAGTAAAAATCTCATTTATTTTCTCAGTAGGGGAATTGATTTTTAACAATAACTTATAAACCTGTGGGCTATGAAGTTATTAATTGATTGTATTTGCCTCTGTTGATCAACCTGCATTATTTCAGCCTAACAGTGGAATTCCTGGTGAAAAACTACATTACCCATGATTCTGCAGAGAAATCTCCACCAATCAGAGAATCGAAACAAGCAAATTATGCCAAAAGAACTTTTTAGCATCCGTCCACTCCCATGAAGCACTGCGAATAATGTAAATTCCCTATACTTTTTTAAAAATCCCTGTGATGAAAAAGTGGACTGGCACTGTTCCATTTGCTGCACTCATTTGCACTTAAACCTCTGATTACCTGGCAGGAGTCTTTCCCCCCGAAGCGCGAGCCTGCACAGATCATGTTGTCATTGACTCTGTAGAAGTAGTAGTATTGGCAGTTGGGGATGATCTCCACATCCACCGCACGCAGAATCGGTGACAGATAGAAGCTGTACAGTCGTGTCACTCCCCATCCGCTCACGGTGCATGGTCCAGCTAAATCAGGCGTGTCTATGGTTGGCAGTGGGGCCGGCTGAACATAAGCGTTAATCTGAGCTGGAACACTGAGCTGGGAAAAAATAAATATGGATGTCTTCATGTGAGGTGTGTAATTTCTGCAGATATTGCAAATATAAATATAGCTGCAAGCAGCAATTATCGGGGCCAAGCACAACAGAAGCAAACAAGGAAGCTAGCAGCAGACCAACTGCAAAAATTAGTGAAGACATTTGGAGACAATTTTAAGAAAAAAGGTTGCAAACCCATATAAATACATTGAGTTTTATAGAGCTTCATATTTTGTTTAATTATAGAGCCACCAAGTGGCGCAGTTCCACCGCTATTTTTGTCCTCAGAGTGCCCACACATAAGCATGTTAAATTTGGTAAAAATATCTAATTTTGTTTAGGAGTTATAGACATTTGTATTTATGAATACATAAAAAATAACCCACACCTGACTTAAATTGCATTTTTTTGCCACTTACTATACTTTGACATTTGGCCATTGGCATGTCGTCACCCTGCAATGATTCCAATGTTGCACAAATCATAAGGTGAAACCTAGGTGGTGCTGGTCCGAAACTTCTCAGACTCTTTCAGGGCATCGTGCCGATGACCCATACGAAATTTTGTATCAGTACATTTCTGCATTCATAAAATACAGCATTTTACTACAAAATTCAAAATGGCCGACACCCAAAATGGCCAACATGGGAATATTGGATATCATTCGACTCAGAATGCCGGCCCGAATCTAACGAGACCATATTTTTGGGCAAACCGTTCAGAAGTTATAAGCAAAAATAGCCATTTTTCGTATCTCCGGACCAGTTAGTGGCGCTGCGCAGAAACGCAGCATGTAGCCTCAGGTCATGCTTGTCATGATATGTACCAAGTTTGGTCAGAATACAATAAAGCTTTGCGGAGATCCAGCCATATGTCTATTTTTGCAAGCGCTACGTAAAATTTGTTCGCGCATATATACATATATATATATATATATACATATACATATACATACGCACACACACACACACACATTTCAAATTCTATTTTATTATTATTGTATTGTACTCTGGAACAGGTTTTTTACATCTTTGTCTTTTTTAACTTTTGAATAATTATTTCTATTTAGATTAATCATTTTCAGCTTTCAAATTCAAGTAAATAAACTGTAAAAAAATCTTATTTGCTGTCATTAAATTGCATTGTAATATGAGCACTGCACATTAAACTGGACATTAATATTAGAGAAATTATCAAAACAAACAAAAATAATTTCTGTAGCAGGACTCCTCGAGTCAGTATTTGTATATGAGACAACGTTTCAGTATCAGTAGTTATGTTTCTTACCTTAATGAGCAAGATGTCATTGTTAAAAGTTTTTGGATTGTAGGCAAAATGACTGTAGACTCTGGAGGCGTTATATACTTGCTCAAATCCCTCTTCTAAAGCGAGACTGTGCTCACTCAGCACCACCTGAATCACGCTGGCCCTGTTGATCCAAATACAATAAAACAATAAAACAGGTCTCATGTTTGAATTATTGTTTTCATGCTGGCATGTTGCAGTACGTACGGTCTCCAGCAGTGGGCAGCAGTCACCACCCACTGCGGCTGAATGAGGGTTCCTCCACAATAATGCTTCCTGTCAACCTGAAGAGACACCTGGTACTTGATGGAGTAAGGCACGACCTCTTGACCCCCGATGATCCTTTGTGGTAATGTATCTAATCATTATAAAGAACATGGAGAAAATGTAATTCACATTTTGCTACACAGGCTATATATCCATAATTTTAGAAGAATATTTATAGATGCATAATTTATAGATGTATAATTTATATTTATTATATTTATAGTTATGCAATCAGAAAACCACTGACCCACATACCATGTTACCGCTGTGTTTAAAACTCAATTGTAGTTTATGATTATACACATTTATATGTGATTATAAATGTTCATTTAAAGACAAATCATGACTTCATATTGAATGCTACATCCTGAAATTTCTAATGTGGATCAGACTTGTAAATACACAACCTATACAAAATACCTCCTCATATTAGATTACTTAAAACTGCGCATACTACATTGTGTGTAGAACAATGGCATATAGGAGTCAAATAATTGCTATTTAATGAAGAACTGAATTGCTTACCTTTGACCGTTACAGCGAGCACAAGAAATACCCACAATAACTGAGCCATTCTTTCAGCGCTATAGCAAGAAAAAAGCATCCGAAACACAAGTAAAATATTGTGAAAGCCTGTAATAGATGAAAACGTCTGCTTGCATCCTTCAAAACTGTATAATAGCAACCTGATACAGTTCAAGAGTGCAGAACTAATATCTGATCACGAGATCATGCCACAGTTGATGACTATTACAAGATGTTCTAATGCCTTTTACACGTACATGACGAGAAGGAAAAGGAAATAAAATATCTGAAGACTCACCAGTAATAATTCTTCACCTCTCAAGCCTTGAATGACCTCCAACTGCTGATTTCTGTTCTCTTAGCGCTTTTATAATGACACCATATCCATGTCCAGTGCTTTTGTGGACCTGTGAAACAACAAATTGTACATTTATCCCACAGTACAAGAGACACTGACCTAGTACCTGACAAAGCTTAAGTCCCTCAGTGTCATGCATATCTGATTCAACGCTCTTTATGATCACTTATTGTGTGCTGGTGTCGTGGAACAACACCCTGTTCAGTCATTTCAATGGCAGCGTTAAATACAAGTACTGTGGGTGGTGTCAGTTAGAAAGCATTTCAAAATATTGCAAGCTTGAGTTACATGATCAGAAATGTTTTCAAAGACATGTTATAAAGTGAATGAGCTGTGTGTCATCATTTTGCTGGGAAATTACATGTGACTGTTTTTAGCATACTGATTGCACGCAACCCATATAAATAAATGACCTATAACAGGAACACTGAAATTGTTCATTACAAAGGATTTAGACATTTTTGGGTGAACTGTGTGATTTACTCACCCTCAAGTTGTTGTCATTTCTACACAAAAGATGATATTTTGAAGAATGCTGGTAATCAAACAGTTGACGGTAGCCATTGACTTCAATAGTATGCCAAGTCAAGTCACCTTCATTTATATAGCATTTTTACAATACAGATTGTTTCAAAGCAGTTTTACAGTGATAATAGTAAAATGAATGCAACAAAGATTGTTTTGGCTGTACAGCAGCTCTAGAAGAAAACCATTTACCAGCTTAAGAAAGTTTCTGATTAATTTCCGAAAAATCTTTAGTTATTATCTTAGGGGACGCTTTCACGAAGAAAACTGAAAACTAAAAAGTTAATGCATTCTGGCTATTCATTTACACAACAACAGTGTTTTGGTGGCCTGAGAATGCAAACTTTGAAATGGGTGGAAATATCAGTGTAAACTTCAAAAATATGAATTTGAAATGTTTAGTCGTTTCTGCAGATCCATGTGAACGGGAATCATTTTGATAACATTTTTATCTCTACAGAGAAAAAAAACAAACTTTTGGCATTAAAAACACCCAAAACAAAACAAAAAAACGTTTGTTGTGTCAATGAGGCCTTCACAGGGGACGTGTCGAGTCTAGGTCTGATCTGAGTACAGTGTTATGGGATGTGTTCCGCCTGACCTAATTTATGCAGCCTAACAATCATTTTACATGATTTGAATGACAGAAATTGATCAAGTGTTACGTGTATGCCAGGTTAAAGAGAGTTTATGTAACAAACTGCTCCCAGACACAAAGGCTGAAGATCCAAATGCAGCTTTTATTAAAGACACGTAGTCCAATGTACAGGCAACAGGTTAAAACACAGGCAGGCAGTCTTAAACACACAAGGCTGGGAACAAAGGCAAACAAAACAGGTAATCCAAAGGCAGGCAGAGAGTCCAAAAACCAGAGAAACGCTCAGAATTGCAGTGCTACACTAAACAAGACTTTGCAATGAATGATAACCAGGCTTATATAGGTGAGGTAATGAGCTAATGAGACACAGCTGTTAATCATGGATGAGCCTGGGCAGAGGATTATGGGAAATTAAGTCCTTGAGGGAGTGACAAAAGTTGAAGACCCCCACTGCGGAGCAGACGACCACCACAACAGCGCAGATGAGCTTGAAGACCCCTACGGCGAGGCAGATGACCACCACAGCAGATCTGGTAAAACTGGAGACCACCATGGCTGATATGGGGAGACTGAAACATGGGGAGCTCTGAAGCACCCTCCACGGCCATGACTGGGACAACAGGGTTTCCCAGGTTGGTCTCTGTGGTCATCTTAGGGTTGACAGGAAGTTCATGTACAACCTCTCAGTTCATGTGACCACAGGCAGTTCATAGGTCACGAGGCTGGGCTCTGGGACAAGGGCTAGAGCTGACACTGGACTCTGGTCAGGGGCTGGAGAGCAGTGTGCGGCCCTAAAACATGACTGAAGCCATCTTGTCTGAAGACACAGATGTGGCGGCCATGGCGGCTGGAGACTCAGGTGCAGTGGCCATCTTGTCCGAAGACACAGGCGCAGCGGCCATGACGGCTAGAGACTCTGGAGTGGCGGCCATGGCGGGAAAAGACTCTGGAACGGCGGCCATGTTGTGACCAGGCTCTAGCATGGCAGCCATCTTGAAAACAGGCTCTGGTGTGGAAACCACAGGATGGAAAGGTGCTGAAAGGACCTTATCACTGGACATGCTGGTGACTGTGATGGGACAAGCTCCGTGGCCATCAGAGCTTGATGCATGGTGCCCCCCTACAAAAAACGTTTAGGGGAAGAGTCCTCCTCAACCTCACCAACAGTGAAGGAGGAACCAGCCAACAACAGAGCATAATCCAGAAATTCAATAAGTGAACCTCGAGGACCATCATGAATTGGTCTAGCTTGATAGAATTCATTAAGTCCATAACAATTAAAGTCAATGAGTGCAAAATATGAAAGTCTGTGAGACTAGCCAAATTCAGAAAGTCTCGGGTGTGGTCCTCGAGTGGTCTATTACCTTGCTGTAAATGGATGAGTTGAACTGCTGGATCCAGGGTGGGTCTGGGTTTTACTCGGCTGCTGGATCTGTGCATGGCGAAGTCTTCTGTAACGAACTGCTACGAGACACAAAGGCTGAAGATCCAAATGCAGCTTTTATTAAAGGGACAATCCAGACAAGTAGTGATGGCAATTTCAAAACATTGCTTCATGAAGCTTCAAAACTTTATGAATCTTTTGTTTCAAAATCAACTGGTTCGGAGCATGTATCAAACTGCCAAAGTCATGTGATTTCAGTAAACGAGGCTTCGTTACGTCATCACTGTTTCGAAACGTTTCGAAACACTTCGAAATGTCAATGGTTCACCGCTAGGGGGCGACGATCTCTGTGAAACCATGAATCATGAGCAGTCACTGAGAATCATTGAACAAGTGTCTGTGGGTTTTACCTGATCTCTGATCAGTTTTATACATTTGTAGACGTTTTAATTAGACATTAGTATAATTAAAAGGAATAATAGTAGTTAATAGTCTCTTATTGGCATGTTCAGCTGAGCCATCCATGGAACAAACCCTGACAATTGATAAAAGAACATATAGACACTTTATATTTAATTTTATTAGATGATCAGTTAATTGCATTTGAAAGATTTTACTTTCAATAAAACATTTGCAATAGATTTGTAAAAGGTGTTTTTATGCATGTTTGGCATGGGTTTTTGTTGCATTTAAACTGTTCTGACCAGCAGGGGTCGCCGTGGATACGGGTATCAAATTGTTTTGAAGTTTCGACACAATACGGCACATTTGCTTCAACTGTTTCAGTGTTTCACAAAGCCTCGGTCTTCCCATCACTACAGACACATAGTCCAATATACAATGCAACAGGTCAAAACACAGGCAGGTAGTCCAAACAAACAAACACACAAGGCTGAGAACAAAGGCAAACAGGTAATCCAAAGGCAGTCAGAGAGTCCAAAAACCAAGCTACATGAAACCAGAGAAATGCTCAGAATTGCAATGTTACATTAAACAAGCCTTCACAATAAATAACTGAGATAACCAGGCTTATATAGGGTGTGGTAATGAGCTAATGAGACACAGCTGTAAACAATCATAGATGATGAGTCCAGGCAAAGGATTATGGGAGATGAAGTCCTTGAGGAAGTGACAACAATGTGTGATGGAGTGCATTCCAGGTGGCAATCGTGACAGTTTATAGTCTAGATTTAAACTGTAAATACTCTAGAAGTCAACTGTTTGGTTATCTATAATATATTTTGTGTTCAACAGAAGAAAGAAATTCATATAGGTTTGGAACAACTTGAGGATGAGTAAATGATGACAGAATGTTATCCCTTTATATCCCTTCTTCATTAAGTCTAATAAAGAAGATGAGATGCAAAGGCTTAAAATTGCAGTGCATTTATTAAACAAAGTAAACTCAGGTAATCCAATACTAGCAAACTCAAAGAAACAGACAAACAACTACCTCACAAGGAACAAAACTGAGGGACTTAAATACACAAGGGAAATAAACTAAACATGAATAGGTGGGAGTACTTAACATAGTAACAAACAAAGAGCAGCAAAAAGAAACAACGATAAGCATACTGAAACTGAAATCAAAACATACACTATATTGCCAAAGGTTTTGGGACGCCTGCCTTTATAACCACATGAACTTTAATGACATCCCATTCTTAATCCGAAGGGTTAAATATGGAGTTGGCCCACCCTTTGAAGCTATAACTTCTTCTCATACTCTTCTGGAAAGGCTTTCCACAAGGTTTAGGAGAGTGTTTATGGGAATTTTTGACCATTCTTCAAGAAGCGCATTTGTGACGTCAAATTAGTGTCTGGTATAAGACGTGTTTTTTGGGCGGTAAATAATAGCAGTAAATTGATGAGTGCAAACCATAGTAAATCACCTTGCATGATTCATTTAAATACTCTCCTCTTATAAATGTTGCATCTGAAAGGGAAACTCATGAATATGCAATAAGGTCAGCTGCAAAAATAACCCTGTCCACGCCTTTTCAGTGCTAATTTTTCGTCTTTAGTAATTCCTGACAATAGTTTTTTAACAAAAAAAGAGGGTTTGCGCTGGAGCAAGCTGTTAGTAAATCTGGCCCTATAACTATATAAAATGTGCTATAAAAGCAGCAGTTGTTCAGGTAAATGTTTATATTTTAATAAGCAATGTGGTTATTGAAACTGAGTATCTATGCTTCTTTGGATGCATTTGTGACATTAAATATGCTTCTCAGATTTAAAATGTGTAACTCTAACATTTGAAATGAATCAGTTCCTTTCTGACATTACATCAATGCATTATATTCTGATAGATGTGCACATAATGAACACATTATTTCCCAGATATATATTTATATCTGTATATGCATCAACAGAGTTACATATCCAGACTATAATCTATTTAATTTCTGTTTTTTTGTTTTATTTAAAAATGCATTTCTCTGCAAACACATCCTACTTCACGCCATCTTATTGTCTTTAATCCTTCATCCTCCAACTCACACCCACTCAGAATGTGGGAGTTTTATCAAAACAACGGTTGCCGCTTACAGAACTGCTTTAAGACTCTCTCTTGGGAAAAGTTTGACATTATAGGAGCTTTACCGAACATGAAGATACAATCAGGTCGTCTCAGGCGTGTCTCAATCCTGTCTGATTTGGTTCATTTGATACATCAGTATTGAAACTTTGTTTATAGAAATACGTCCATATGTAGCATTTTTTAAATATTAAAATTATTTGTTTTAGTCAGTGTGCAATGCTCTACATTTTTTCTTTTTTAACACAAACGGTGAGGTTGGTTTTATATTGTGTATGGTAATTTAATACAAGTCTAATGATTTTCAGGCCATTTTAAAACAAAGAGCAAAAATGATTCATTAAACTCATTTTAAATAAACTAATTCAACTAAATTATGCATATTGAAAATGATAAATGTGGAATTTTTAAAATAGTCTGGAATAAAATAATAAAATAAAATAGGTCTAAAGTTATAAATCTAAAGTTATGTAGAATCATAATTCTACATAACTCTACATAATTACAACCATAACTATGTAGAATGTTATGGTTTGGAATAGTTTTGAAAATAAAATAAAATAAAATAAGTAAAAAATAAAATAGGTCATAAGCTGTAGTTAGATAATTCTACAAAATAAAATAAAATAGTTCATTAGCTGTAGTTTGAAGTTATTCCGCATAATTATAAAATAATTAATCAAATAAATACAATCATCAGCTTTAGTTGTTTGTCATCTAAAGCCATTCCACATAATTAATTATTTCCCAAACTGCTATAAAAGACTATAAACTTTTATTATATGGTTAACAACTATAGAATCTATAAAATAAAATAGTTTTGTTAATTCTTGCCAACACTCCCACCATGTGGAAATCTCAGCAGAGCCTGCATGTACAGCAGTGCTGTGACATCACTGTCACCCTAATTACCATGACAACTGTATGGCTGGAGGATCCCATTTAAGAGGTCAGATATTAATGGATGATAAACAGACGATTAATAGTCCTCTGACAACAGAACAGTCCACAAGCTCTCTATTAAACCATGACAGGATCCAGAGGCATCATGTCACAATGATGAGGAGGGTGAGGAAGGGGGCTAATAGCTCTGTTGTGGTAACACCAAGAGAGCAGAACAAGAGATCAAGCGTAAAAATGGCAGCGGTCAGCACCCGGGGGGGAAGCAGCCATGAGGAACAATAAATGAGACGTAGATTGTGCTGTGTCAGATTGAGAAGAGATCATTAGCTAACACAGGCCACAGAGATGACGCCAAGAACAAGATGAGGGCCATTTCATCCGCACCTTCATTTTTAATGATCCGTGTTCCAGTTCTGGGGCAATCCCACAATTCCCAGCAGACAGCGCTTATTAGGTTGTTTTCTGCTGGTCTAATTGGTCAAGTAGTTCAAATTCGTACTTGGCCTGTAAATATTTTCATTGGCCCCACAATTTCTTTTTGCAATGTTTTATTTTATTAGATTTTTTTTTTATATAGAATGTAATAAAATAAATAAATAAATAAAATAATAATAATAATAAAATAATAATAAAACAAATATAATATATATATATATAATTTTAAGGTTTTACTTGCCTTAAAATGCCCCAATTATGATTATGATTAATGAGTATGATTAATTATTGATGCATATATTGTCTACCAGGTGTTCAAAATACATAGTTTTGTGTTTTATATTGTGTACGTTTCCGGCTAACCCACGTTATTACTGTCTTACTGAAATATTTCTGCTAATCAGCTGTGGGCCACTATTACC
Organism: Rhinogobio ventralis; assembly: GCA_039654625.1. Classification (NCBI taxonomy): domain Eukaryota; kingdom Metazoa; phylum Chordata; class Actinopteri; order Cypriniformes; family Gobionidae; genus Rhinogobio; species Rhinogobio ventralis. The sequence continues at coordinate 8,470,269 of CM077203.1, forward strand.
TAAAACTGTCTATTAATGCAGATTGTCCGTCATTCTTACTACCTTGAGTAAAGATAAAGGATGGAGCAAGATTTGTTTTTACAAATGTTTATGTTACATTAGTCATTCATGTTAGTGCCGGGCTAACGTATGAACTGTTATTGATACAGTTCCCACATGTGCACCACATCAGTTTGTTGATGGACGTACACTTGTTGCTGATGCTGATGGTGAGGAATTACAGTTGCAACATCTCATAATATACGTCAAACTGAGTAGCACATCACTGAGAAACATCCTGCTCTCGGAAACGAGGTATTTAGAGAGACTGAATCATCCGTCAAGTCGTTTGAGAATCACTGAAAAATGTGGTGATGTGTTGTTACTGAACATGGCTTCTCAGCATTGCAATTCTCTTTGTACACACTCTTTCATAGATGTCACATTTAAACTATATTTAAACAATGTATTATTCAATTCATTATCATTGCCAAAAGTATTGGGACACCCCGCCAAATCATTGAATTCAGGTGTTCCAATCACTTCCATGGCCACAGGTGTATAAAATCAAGCACCTAGGCATGCAGACGCTTCTACAAACATTTGTGAAAGAATGGGTCGCTCTCAGGAGCTCAGTGAATTCAAGCGTGGTACCGTGATAGGTTGCCACCTGTGCAATAAGTCCATCCCTAAAATCTCCTCACTACTAAATATTCCACGGTCAACTGTTAGTAGTATTATAACAAAGTGGAAGCAATTGGGAACAACAGCAACTCAGCCACAAAGTGGTAGGCCACGTAAAATCACAAAGCGGGGTCAGCGCATGCTGAGGCGCACAGTCCGCAGAAGTCGCCAACTTTCTGCAGTCAATAGCTACAGACTCCAAACTTCATGTGGCCTTCAGATTAGCTCAAGAACAGTGTGTAGAGAGCTTCATGGAATGGGTTTCCATGGCCGAGCAGCTGCATCCAAGCCTTACATCACCAAGTGCAATGCAAAGCGTCGGATGCAGTGGTGTAAAGCACGCCGCCACTGGACTCTAGAGCAGTGGGGACGTGACCAATCACGCTTCTCTGTCTGGCAATCCAATGGACGAGTCTGGGTTTGGCGGTTGCCAGGAGAACGGTACTTGCCTGACTGCATTGTGCCAAGTGTAAAGTTTGGTGGAGGGGGGATTATGGTGTGTGGTTGTTTTTTAGGTGTTGGGCTTGGCCCCTTAGTTCCAGTGAAAGGAACTCTTAATGCTTCAGCATACTAAGACATTTTGGACAATTTCATGCTCCCTAGGAACAGTTTTAAGGATGCACCAGTGCACAAAGCAAGGTCCATAAAGACATGGATGAGCGAGTTTGGTGTGGAGGAACTTGACATCAACCCAATAGAACATCTTTGGGATGAATTAGAACGGAGACTGCGAGCCAGGCCTTCTCATCCAACATCAGTGCCTGACCTCACAAATGCGCTTCTAGAAGAATGGTCAAAAATTCCCATAAACACACTCCTAAACCTTGTGGAAAGCCTTCCCAGTTAAAGCTGTTATAGCTGCAAAGGGTGGGCCAACTCCATATTAAACCCTATGGATTAAGAATGGGATGTCATTAAAGTTCATGTGCATACTTTTTACAAGAAATCCTGCAGGTCATAGAGGTCAAGAACTTTTGCTTTTCGACCTCCAATAAAGGACGAGTGCTATCCATTATGTCTCCTTGTTTCCCTAAATGCCAGGTAAGGTGTCGTTTTCCTTGCTTTAACCGAGGCAAAAAGCTGTTTTGACTTTGAAACAGAGTAGACTTTAAATGATACGCATCTGTGGTGAAATTACTAGATTTTCACGTCAATACGTGTTCATTTTAATGCGAACAATTCGCTGTCACTTTAATTCAGCGCGTGCAGCACAACAAAAAATAGACTCTGTGCGGAAATGATCGCTTCACTGCTATTAGTTAACATTAGTTAATGCATTAGTTAAAATGAACTAACCATGAACAACACCTCTGTTCAGCATTAGTTAATCGTTAGTTAATAAAAATACAGCTGTTCATGGTTTGTTAATGCTAGTTCACAGTGCATTACCTAATGTTAACAAGATTTTAATAATGCATTAGTAAATGTTGAAATGTTGAATTTCATTATTAGTTCACCTTATTGTAAAGTGTTACCGAAAGCATGGGTATGGAAAAAATATGCACCGCATACACACTGCAAACGGAGTGTGTGAGAAACAGGCGTTAGTTCCAGAAAATGATCAAATTATCATTTGGTATCCAATAAAAAAAAATCTGTTAAAAATAAATTGCAAAAATGGCTCAGAATTTATTTCCGATAAATTCCGGTATCAGATGACACTTGGTATTGATTTTTATAACCAGTTAAAAGTAAAAAAAAATTAAAAATCAGTTTAAATGTCACTCAAGTGTCTGGATACTTTCTGGGGCCACTAAACGCATCTACATTTGTAATACAAATCAAAAAGGCGTATAAAAGAAATAACAACAAAAGATACAGTAAATCTGACAGTTTTTTCAACTATAGAATTTAATCTGCGATGTGACGCACATAGCATGTGCCGTAGGCAATTGTACTGATCCTAAATCAGACCCAAAACAAAAGATCACAGGTTTGGTTAAACATGCTTCAATTATATATTGTTCCCGTTCTCAGACAACATTGTGACCATGGAGACAGAAATAGGAACTAGGAAACCCGAGAATGCAGAGGTAATCCTTCCCCAGGTGTGGAATCAGAGTACCTGAAGCACAGCTCCTCTCAGTCTGGTCCGCACCTGTGTCTGTCTCTGTCTCTCCATCAGCATGCACCTGCCGCTGCTTCTGCTGTGTGTTCTCCTGGAGCTCCTCATGGTGAGCTGTAAGTAAAAGATTTACACTTCAATCCTACAAAATCCTATCAGTGCATTAACAGGGTACAGCGGCATTGTGGAACAGTCGTATACTGCAAAGTGATGATCTGTAAGTCAAGTTTTTTATTTGAAAGACTGTGGATCTTCTTATAATGATGTTTGGGTGACATGCTGTTTATTTTGATGTGAATAATATAATGAAAACTTTCATTTTAAAATGAAAAATGTACTGTCTGTCTTTTTATTATTTTATTATTTAAAAGATATATATAAAATATTATAACATTTAAAGTTAAATAAAATATTAAAAGGATGACATATTGCAATAATTTAGACTCAAGTTTTCAATTCTAATAAAACCCAAAAAATAATTAAATAAATCACATATTGCAATTTTTTGGACTTAAGTTGTCAATTATAAAAAAAAATTTTTTAAACATTTTTTATAATTGACAACTTGAGTCTAAAAGATTGCAATATGTCATATATTTAATTGTTTGTTGTAAAATGTATTAAATAGATAACATATTGCAATCTTTTAGACTCACGTTGTCATTTATAAAAAATATGTTTTTTTTTCAATTAATTAAATAGATGACATTGCAATCTTTTAGACTCAAGGTGTCAACCCACAGGAATAAAATTAAATAAAAATGTATTTAAAGAAATTCATCCAAGACAACATTTTTGAGCTTCATTGTATTTTTTAAAATGTTACTGAGGCAACATTGATGATTAACAGAAATATACGTGAAATCGCCATTAAGTCTCCTGAGCTATAAAATAAAAAGTGATATTTATGGATCTCTCCAGTGATGGCTTTCAATACTGGGTACCTTTTTTTGCATGTCTGGCTAAAGTCAGCGCTATGATTTATTACCAAAATGAAATATGAGGACAAAGTTAAGTTAAGTTTCGTTGATGGATGGGCCCTTCATCCTGACAGCCTGCACTGAGTGCATCTTCACCGAAGGAAATCCAAAGCAAATCGTTTTTCATTTCCAACACAAAAATGCCCTAAAATGCAATTATACAGTTTAGAATGCACTTAAAAGATTAATTAATCTATCTGATGCTGAAATCTAATGTAAAAACCTGTGCTGAATTATAAAAACATACCAAAGTCATTTAAATCCCCAAACGCTGTAATTTAAATCCCTAAACATTGAACTTCAGCATTGTTTACTGTTTTTCGCTACTTCACGACATAAAACAGCAAACAATGGACGTACATAACCTCCTCATGTGCGGGGACTCAATGCTTTGTGCGCTTTAACGTTTAGGATTTCCTCACGTTGAGAGCTTCATAAAGCAATCAGATAACGGTCACGCTGCTGCCAATCCTCGTGAGGTCCAAGGTCATTCAGTCAAGGTTACATAATAGCTTAAATCTAGCGCATATGTGTTTCACACAGCTGCTAATATTGTATAGGATTACTTGAACCGCTGCACGTACAACTGCCTAATTGTTACACTGTGATCAATATGCCCAAGGGCAACATATATATACACATCAGAGAAGACTTACGCTAACATCTCTGACAGGCTTCATTCAAATTAAATGCAGCGTTTATTCGTGACGCACATGTCAAGAAATTATAGTCTTCTGTGGACAGATTTAGATGGGGAAAAAACCCGTATTGTTTACTGTGCATTGTTAAGTATTGACTTACTGTAAGACAAATTTAGCGACCTTAAGTTACACTTTTCTTCCGAGACAAAGGTGCAGATTTAGAGCGCCCCCCACGTGCACACGTGTCTGTTGTGTGAAAGGAAAATCTAGACTAATATCACAGAGATTGCAGATGCTGTCAACAAAATCACATGTCTCCTGTTTTGTTTCACAGGTCAGGATCTGCTACAGGGCCGGATCGTGGGTGGATATGTCCCGGCGCCGTACTCCATCAAGTACATTGTGTCCATTCAGAGCGCTACGGGTCAGCACTTGTGTGGCGGGACCTTAATTAACAAATACTGGGTGCTGACCGCAGCACACTGCAATATAGGGTAAGACGAGCATCGCTGGAGACATAACTAATGAGTTTTAATTGGGTATTTGTACATACATGAATGTTCTCTGAACGTTGAAAATGAGACATTCCAGGAAACATTCCATTTTATGGGAACGTTTTGAATGTTCTCTGAATTAAAAAAAAAAAAGTTAGACAAATATCCTAATAAAACAAAGCCCTCCATGAATGATGTATAAATAAAATTTTGTTCTAATGTTTTGAGAACATTATTAAAGACCAGATAACTTTGAACAAACATTCTATTAACATTACTGGAAAAAACGTTTGTTCATAACCTAAACCTTTGTTCGAACGTTAGCTGAAGTCCTGAGAACGTTCCCGGTTAGCTGGGTTACTGCCGTTATTTCTTTTCATTATAGATTTACAAATAATATAACACATTTAAATACAGTTTAAATAGTAAATTTAATAATTAACACTCCCTAACAATTCACGTGTAGATGAATTACATTCCTTTATGAAAAAAAGATAAAAAAAATACTACACAATACCAAATATTTTATGTAAAAAAAATATTTGATCACCCAAACTCTAAATCAAACTCTATCTTTCCCCTGCTTAGAGCACCAAAAGACAATTTGGGTTGTTTTGATATTGTGCCAAGAAATAATATTTTTTATTAATATTTCAGTATTTAAAAACAGGCAGCAAAATGCAGTGACAATGTTTCAGACACCAACATCCCGTAATGTCTGAAACATTATATATATATATATATATATATATATATATATATATATATATATATATATAAAAAAATAATAATATTAATATACAAAGCTACTTGAACTGCCATAATCTGTATAAGACACACTTTTTTTTTTTAAGTGTTCGTGCTGCCTTCAAATTCTAAGTTTATTCAAACTAAACTTAAAATTTGAAGGCAGCATGAACACTTACTTTAAGCTGAAACATTTTTTTTTTGTGTATAGAATGTCACATGATGAATCACCATAAGTTCATCATCAGTGGCCTGTGCAAAATTATGGCCAATACTCGCTGCACAGGGTCATACACACAAAGGCAAAAGCATCAGGGTATTACAACACTAATATAACAGGGTTTCTGCGGGTTTTAAGGTAAATTTAAGACTTTTTCAAGACCTTTTTAAGACCAAGTATAGAAAGGGATAAACTGAATGGAACACAATATGCCAATGTATTTTCTAAATGTCAGTGTCTAAGGAGAAGCACAATGAGTTGGATATCTGTGTGAACTTACCACAGATTTCCATTACATTTCAATTACTTTTACAAAAAAATGCGTATGGCTTCAATACCTCTGCTCCCAACCACTAGAATATGAAAACTTTTCCTTTTCCTTCTGATCACACTGTTCTTCCTCAGTATTTTTGTCTTGCCTAAAGATTCAAAATGACATAAGAAGTCTTGTTTTCTGAAATAAATGATAAAAAGAAAAGAACAAACATCTGCCAATGGGCTTGGTTCAAAAATAAACTTAATTCAAAGGAAAAACTAGTTTTTATACCTCACTGACACATATTTGTTCTCATTTTAAGCATTAACATTTTGCATGTCAGGTAAATGTATTTTGATTTTAGGATGTTCAGATATTTGTATGGGAAAACAAAACAATAATACTGAGGAAGATATTCATTTTATGCAGTGCAAGCAACGTTTAATGCAACTGTATGGATTAAAGACTTATTTATTGGCATCAATGGTTACATGAAGAACCTTCAACATCCATGGAACCTTTCCATTGGACTAAAGGTACTTTATAGTGGAAAAAATATTAATTAGATTATTAAAATATTCTTTACACTAAGAAAAAAAAATTCTATTCACCGAAAGGTTGTTTGGGGAACTAAAAAGAGTCATTCAGTTGGATAAAAGCAGTGTTCGTTTGTGTCTCCAGGGAGGCAAACATGAGGATTGTGGCCGGAGATTATTCTGTGGGATTATATGAGGGGACGGAGCAGTTTCGCAGGCCTCATGTTTTAATACCTCACCCACAGTACAACAAGGCCACTAATAACGCAGACATCATGCTCATTAAGGTGAGGCAGTGGAATCAACGCTCCTGTGTTACACTGACTGACTCATTGTGAATCATTGATTCTTTTCATGCATACAAAATGAACAGAACAAACCGGCATCAAGTCATATTACATGAAGTGATGTATCTCTTAGTAATCAGCAATGCATCAATAGTGCATGCATTTTTTTTACACATCTAAAGTTTTCCAATTAAAATTTTATACTTTATAATAATTTCTTTATACTATATCCTTTTCAGTATATTAACAGAATAGCATAAATGTTTCAGTTTTGGTATACAAGTAAAAATGGTAACACCTTAGATTTGTTATCATTAGTTAATTAGCATTGAGCAACACTTCTACAGTGTTTATTAATCTTAGTTAAAGTTGATTTCTTCATTTACTAACACATTTTTAAAATCAAAAGTTGTATTTGTTAAGTAAGTGATAATCCACGGCTAGCTGTGCATTAAATGAGTTTATACTACTGGGCTGTTGAATGCTTGGATCTGATTGGTTGAGGGACGTTCCAAGATCTGTGGTTATTTTCAGTTATGGCTTGTTAGGTCTAGCATTCTTTATATCAGACACAGAGATAAAGTAGTGCGTATGATTACATTTAAATTTGATTACATTGAATGAATGAATTATAGCATTCATTTGAATTAATTATCGAGAGAGAGAGAAATGAGAGATATGTGTGTGAATTACCTGTGTCTGTTCAGTGTCTCTCTCTACAAAGCTGTGAGTTTTATTACTTCTAAACCAGCGATGTTACCCCTTCTTGCTGAGAAATATAAATGTAGCGATTTTATTCATTTAAAATTCACGGGGCAGTGTTGGTAACATGTTTCTCTGCTCCTGAATGTTTCTGTGTGTGTGCACAGCACGATTTCCCATCTCTGTGTGTGATGTGTTTATGCACTTCAATAACTTGGAACTACCTGTGCATTAAACAGATTTATACTGCCTGTGGAATGCTTGAATCTGATTGGTTGACGATGGAAGCTTCTTTCAGCCACAGAATAATTTTTTTAAAAGATTGTGACTTTTTAATCTCACAATTCTTACTTTTTTCCTGCATTGCAAGTTTATATCACACAATTATGACTTTATAACATTTCTCACTAGCGAGGTAAAAACGGTGCTGTTCTTGAAGCAGATAAACTTACAGTTTCGCTATTAGTAGAGACGTTGCCCAACACTGTTGAGAGACACAGACTCAGGTCATTCACACGCTAAATCTCTCTCTCTCTCTCTCTCTCTCTCTCTCTAATAACTGCATTAGTCTGCTATCAATGGCTCAAGTCTCCGTTACTAGCTCTAAAATGACGTTATGGAATTAGCAACAGAGGCTTGGGATGAGATGCGCAAGAAATTAGTCCTAAACATAACAGCGTTTTAAGGACAAAAACCTGACAAATGTCTTGAAATACAACATCTGAATAATGTCTTGAGGTGTGGTAACCATAGTATAAGCAGAATAATTGACTCTGGTCTGTTGAATTATTCCTTACTTACTGCACACCTTCCAGCCAATTACAATCGACCATTCAGACAGACCATGGTATAACATTAGTAAATGCACTGTGAACTAACATGAACAATGAACAAATATTAAAACAAAGATTAGTACATGCTGTAAAAAATATATATTGCTCATAGATAGCTTGTTAACTAATGCATTAACCAATTTTAAAATGAGACCTGTTACCGTAAAAATTATAATAAAATAATATATAGACATAGACTTTTAATCTTAAAATATGAAAATGCATTATAAAAAAATATTACTTATTACAATGAAAACTATTCTAAGCTAAACCAAAATGTAAATAAAAAAAGTTATTATTTGTGTGACATTTTACACAAATGATAACTGCCCCATATGTCCATTTCCACAACAATTTTATTCTTAATAAAGTTCTAAACGAAATTATGAAACATGATATGAAGTAAATAACATTTGTTGAACATCATTTCCAATAAAGCTGTAATTTTGTCAAATTATGCAAAAGTTTTAAAAATGCTAGCTATGAAATTTTAAATGCCATTTCCATCCCCTAATGCTATTAAACATGATTTGAAATGTGGTGAAAATGACACCAGTAAAAATGTTTACTTATTAAATAATATAATGAGCACTTAAGAGTATGGTATCGATGCTTTATGGGTCCTATTAATGATTTCTTTTTCTCACCTGTGTAGCTGCAGTCTCCTGTCTATCTGAACAGCTACGTGTCTCTTGCGCCGCTACCTCGGCAGGACGCCATGGTGGCCGTGGGTCGTGTGTGCAGGGTGTCTGGCTGGGGCTTCACCACTCCAACAGGAGGAATCCCTACAACACTGCAGACGGTGAAGCTGCCCATAGTTTCCACCGCAGTGTGTAATGGCACATACTCTTTTAACGGAAACATCACTGAGAATATGATCTGTGCAGGATACAGCGCAGGAGGAAAAGACGCGTGTAAGGTGAGACAATCGATTGCTGCTTCACATGCACTTAACTTAATGTGAATGACAAGTTATCATGGACTGAACTTTGACCTTAGAGGGATAGTTCACCCAAAAATGAAAATTCTATCATCATTTACTCACACTCTTATTGTTCCACACCTGTATGAGTTTCTTTCTTCTGTTGAACACAAAAGAAGAATATGGGTAACCAAACAGTTGATGGACCCCACTGACTTCAATAGTATGGAGAAAAATGCAACAGAAGTCAATAGCCCCTTTTACACATACAGTTTTTACTGGTAAATTACCGGTAACAGAACATGTGTGACCAGGACCTTTTCAAAAATACGGGTACATTTCCGGTAATTTACCAGTAGGGAAGTTGTAACATTACCAGTAAATTACCGGTAATGTGCTCCGTGTGAACGCGGAATGAAGATTACCGGTATATTCACGTATGCAGGCGCGGATTAACGCACAGGCTTGCCTAGGCTGCAGCCTAGGGACCCCTCGTGTGCAGGGGCCCCGGATTGGCCAGACTTAAAAAATATATATTTATATTATACTTCAGCGAACAAAAAAAGGCCCTCATTGGCCCATAAGAAACACAAAAAAGGCAGGTGATTGGATAGATGTGATGGGAAAATACAAAGGTAAAAAAGAACAACGTAACAAAGATATACAGAAAAACAAATCCCTAAATTGACTGGATACTTCAAGGCTGCTGAATCTTCATCCAGTCATGACAAGATCCACAGCAGGAGGACTGCCAGCTAGCATCGGCTTTTTAAGGCTGGTTCTATTTTTTCATGTTTTTTCGCGTTATGGAGGGTGATCAGGTATTTATTTCCATTTCATTACTAATCTGTATTTACGTCGCTCAAATAGTGCACTTAGCCAGCTACAGATAAACTGGTAGCCAGGCAACAGACGTGACAAATCCTGAGTGGTTCTAGCTAACCGTGCAGAGAATTCCGGGCCGAGAATGGTTTGTAATCGTGCTGTGCCATTCCAGGCTCAAGTGGAAACACAACTGGAACCGTTCCTTACCATTTAAGAACCGTTCGGCCTGACGGTGGAAAAGCGCCTATTGTTCACCTGCTCGTGGGGGAGCCGCGCCCGCGCCCTCAGCAGAGATGGAGGGAATCTCCCCACGGTTTTTTATTATGGCTTTGTTTTATAAACAGTTTAGTGTATTGCACAGTGCTTTGTGTCTCAGTAATGATGTTGTGATTTTTGCCTCAGTAAAACAGGGTGTTCTGCACTGATGTAGATGCTGTAGCCTACCTGTTGGTTTATAAAGCTAAACCAGCTTGCAGAACTGTGAATGCAGGGAATTCTGTTGCTTTGCTGTTTATGGTTACATATTTCCTTTGTAATTGTTTTGTGGCTGTGGTGGTAGAGGGTAATATCTTTCCACCATCTCTGTTAATTAAAGGACTGATTCTAAGCACTGGGCCTTGTGCTTGTTTGTATTTGTGTTTTGTTTGTAATGTTCAATTTCTCATTTTACCTATGTGGTGTGGTGGTAATTTTCGTACAGTGGTGGTTCACCACTTGAAGGAATGTAGAGGAGACACTTTAGTATTGGCTGTCTCAATGTGTGTGTGTGTGTGTGTGTGTGTGTATATGCAAGTTCCCATTCAGTCGGTCACTCTCGACGCCACGTCGGAGTACCGACGAATAGGAATCTCGCTCGCGAGAGCCAATCTACTTCGAGTAAAACTAAACGAGCCAATGCACATTGGCATGCAATGATTGCACCAGGTGCTCATGCCACGCAGCGCGGGTATAAATGAGACACAGGTGTTTGCATCAAGTTAGCTTTTTGCTTCGGAGCCGAGTGGTAGATGGTTCAGCCAGATATCACTCTCTACTTCGCAGTCCTGACTGGAAAGAAGCCTGCCCTTTTGGAAGCGATCTCTTCAGTCGGTGTTGGTGTGACGGCACTGCAGCGGGTCGTGTGGTTCTGTGATCATCTCTCTTCCTCTTTTCTGAGCAAACACAAAGGCTGTTCTCACAGCTGGTTCGGTGCGCTAGGTGGAGAGCGCTGAAAAGCCGTTCTTACGGCTGGTAAGAGAGCGCCTTCGTGTGAGAGAGAGCGCGCACGTCAGGCTGCACTATCCCCTGACTGTGTCGCCGCGACCCCTCCCCCTGCGTGCTTCAGCACCAAGGAGAGCGTCCTTCTATTAGAGCAACACAGATAGAGCTTGCGTCCTTTTCAGGATGACATTCTATCTGTGTGTTTCTGGATGCGGTGGTTATCTGTCACCGAGGGATGGTCACAAGCGCTGTATCTCGTGTTTGGGCGTTCAGCACGCTGAGGCAGCGCTCGTGGATGACTCATGTTCTCACTGCGGGAACATGACCATCTCGGAGTTGCGGTCGAGACTCCATCTCGTAAGGGGTGGAGTCCCCGTGCCTCTGCCTCGATCTAATCCTCCACAGAGGGTTACTTCAGGCAGTAGCACGGGTGATCTGAGGGCCTCCACCCAAGCGACGTCGTGGAGCCGGGCGTAAGCAGGCCGCCCCGCCCGTCCAGGCCGCTGCCAAGAGGGGTGGCAAGAGCAAGGGCAAGCGGCCCTGAGACGGGCGACCTGGAGATGGGGAGGACTGCTCTTCTGGAGACGGTGACCGCACCGCTCCATCCCCCGGAGGAGGGCCGGGTGGAGAATCTTGTGTTCCGTTTTGTTTCTGTTCCGCTGCTGGGGCCACCCAAATTCTCAATAAAAGAGCAGTTTCCCCTATCTCCGGGTCCCCAGGGGGCTCGGAGGGTTGTGGCCGGTCAAACCCCGGACCACACTCATCCTCCCCCTTCGCCAGCGGGCAGCAGTGGACGATCCCCTCACGGTCCTTCTGCCCACCTGTGGAATCAGGTAAGTGTTGCAATGCACACTCACACCCCGCTGCGGGCCGCCTCCACGAGACAGCCGCCTCAGCCCGGTACCTGCATTCCACCTCGCTGCCCCACGGTGGGTACGCCGGTGGTCCCTTTGGTCCCGCTTGCACGGTCTCTGCGAGCCTGGCTAGCGCTCCCCAGTCCGTCTCGCTGGCTCATTCGGACCATCAGGCTCGGCTATGCGATTCAGTTCGCCCGGCGTCCCCCCAGGTTCAAGGGCGTCCGCTTCACTTCGGTGAACGCCGCAGACGCCCATGTCCTGCGTGCGGAGATCGCAGTCCTACTGGCGAAGGACGCGATAGAGCCGGTCCCTCCAGCCGATATGAAGACAGGCTTCTACAGCCCGTACTTCATTGTACCCAAGAAGACCGGTGGGTTACGGCCAATCTTGGACCTGCGAGTCTTGAATCGGAGCCTTCACAAGCTACCGTTCAAGATGCTCACGCAGAAACGCATCTTCGAATGCATCCGTCCCCAAGATTGGTTTGCAGCGATCGACCTGAAGGACGCGTACTTTCATGTTTCGATTCTTCCTCGACACAGGCCGTTTCTGCGCTTTGCGTTCGAGGGTCGAGCATATCAGTACAAAGTCCTGCCCTTCGGGCTGTCCCTGTCCCCCCGTGTCTTCACGAAAGTCACGGAGGGGGCCCTTGTGCCCATGAGAGAACAGGGCGTTCGCATCCTCAACTATCTCGACGACTGGCTCATTCTAGCACAGTCCAGGGATCAGTTGTGCGAACACAGGGACCGGGTGCTCAGACACCTCAGCCAGTTGGGTCTTCGGGTCAACTGGGAGAAGAGCAAACTCGCCCCCGTGCAGAGGATCTCTTTTCTCGGTATGGAGTTAGATTCGGTCGGACGGACAGCGCGCCTCACAGAGGAGCGCGTCCAGTCGATGCTGAACTGCCTGAACACGTTTCAAGGCAGGATGGCGGTTCCACTGAAACAATTTCAGAGGCTCCTGGGGCATATGGCAGCCGCAGCGGCAGTAACACCGCTAGGCTTGCTTCATATGAGACCGCTTCAGCATTGGCTACACGGCCGAGTCCCGAGATGGGCGTGGCAACGCGGCACTCACCGGGTGAGCATCACACCGGCCTGCCGCCAATCCTTCAGCCCATGGTCAGACCCCTCGTTCCTTCGGGCCGGAGTGCCTCTGGAACAGGTGTCCAGGCATGCTGTGGTCTTCACGGATGCCTCTGCCATGGGCTATGGAGCCACGTACAACGGGCATGCAGTGTCAGGGGTTTGGACGGGCCCGCACCTGCATTGGCACATCAACTGCCTCGAGTTGCTAGCAGTGCATCTCGCTCTGAGCCGCCTCAAAAGGCTGCTACGGGGCAAAGATGTACTGGTCCGCACGGACAACACCGCGACCGTTGCGTATATCAACCGACAAGGTGGTCTACGCTCCCGTCGCATGTCGCAACTCGCCCGCCATCTCCTCCTCTGGAGTCAGAAGTGTCTGAGGTCGCTTCGGGCCATTCATGTCCCTGGTGTGAACAACCGTGTGGCCGACGAGCTTTCACGAGCTGCGCTCCCAGGGGAATGGCGACTCCACCCCCAGGTGGTTCAGCTGATTTGGAGACAGTTCGGGGCGGCACAGGTCGACCTGTTTGCCTCCCCAGAAACGTCCCACTGCCAGTGGTTCTATTCGCTGACCGAGGGTACACTCGGCACGGATGCACTTGCGCACAGCTGGCCCCAGGGGCTGCGCAAATATGCGTTTCCCCCAGTGAGCCTACTTGCACAGACACTGTGCAAGGTCAGGGAGGACGAGGAGCAGGTCCTGTTGGTGGCGCCTTACTGGCCCAACCGGTCCTGGTTCCCAGAACTTATGCTCCTGGCGACAGCCCCTCCTTGGCCGATTCCTCTGAGGAAGGACCTTCTGACTCAGAGACGGGGCACCCTGTGGCACCCGCGTCCAGATCTGTGGAAGCTTCATGTCTGGCCCCTGGACGGGACGCGGAGGTTCTAGGTGACTTACCCCAAGAGGTAGTTAACACCATCACTTCGGCACGTGCACCGTCTACAAGACAGGCTTATGCTTTGAAGTGGAACCTGTTCGTCGAGTGGTGCTCTTCTCGCCGAGAAGACCCCCGAAGATGTTCGATCGCGTCTGTGCTTTCCTTCCTGCAACGAGGGTTGGAGCGTAGGCTGTCGCCCTCCACCCTCAAGGTCTATGTTGCTGCAATATCTGCCTATCACGACCACGTAGAAGGTAAGACAGTTGGAAAGCACGACCTGGTCGTCAGGTTCCTCAGGGGGGCGAGACGGTTAAATCCTCCTCGACCCCCCTCCATACCCTCTTGGGATCTTGCTCTGGTGCTCCGAGCACTTCAGATTGCCCCATTTGAGCCCTTGCGGTCAGCAGAGCTTAAGATTCTGTCTATGAAGACTTTGCTGTTGGCCGCTCTGGCCTCCATCAAGAGGGTAGGGGACCTGCAGGCATTTTCGGTCGACGAATCGTGCCTAGAGTTCGGGCCGGGTGACACCCACGTGGTACTGAGACCCCGGCCTGGCTATGTGCCCAAGGTTCCTACCACTCCCTTCAGGGACCAGGTGGTGAACCTGCAAGCGCTGCCCCTGGAGCAGGCAGACCCAGCCCTAGCTTTGCTCTGTCCCGTCCACGCTCTGCGGATCTACGTGGATAGAACTCAAAGCTTCAGAACCTCAGATCAGCTCTTTGTCTGTCACGGAGGCCAGCAGAAGGGAAAGGCTGTCTCCAAGCAGAGGATGGCCCACTGGATAGTGGATGCCATCACCTTGGCTTACCAAGCACAAGGTGTGCCCTGTCCGCTCAGGGTGCGAGCACACTCTACTAGAAGTGTTGCATCCTCCTGGGCGCTGGCACGTGGCGCCTCGCTGTCAGACATCTGTAGAGCTGCGGGCTGGGCGACACCCAACACGTTCGCTAGATTCTATAGCCTACGTGTAGAGCCAGTGTCCTCCTGTGTTCTCACCTCAAACGGGTAGAAGCACTGAGAGGCCCTGGCTCTTGTCGGCTTGCTGCGCCCCGGCGCTTTATTCTCCAGAAGCAAACTCTGTCGAGTCCTCCATCTCCCTCGGTGCCGGACGTGGCGGAACGTCTGGCATCAGGCCCCTTACCGCTGAATCCTTGAGAACCGGTACTGGGCTGGGGATATATGAGTGACCCTGCGGGGATCCCATATATTTTTCCACGGTCGCTCCTACGGGAAGCCTGTGTCTTTCCCTTGGGAGAGCCTTCCCGTCACTGGGACTGAGCCCCCTCTCTCCTTTGCGGGCTACGGCTCAGCATTGTACTCCACATAACTCCTTCGGGGTACGATGTGGGCTCCGCAGCGTTCCCCTCACTAGGGCACGCTTTCCCAGTGTTATCCAATAGTCACTGAACGGGTCATGCGGAACAGCAGTGATGGACTTCTCTGTGTGAGCCCCGTCTCATCAGGTAAGAGAGCTCAGGAGGCTCACACAGGGCACTGGACGGGGGCCAGAGGCCATGGCGCTTTGGTAGGGATTCCTATTCGTCGGTACTCCGACGTGGCGTCGAGAGTGACCGACTGAATGGGAACGTCTCGGTTACGTATGTAACCCTCGTTCCCTGAAGGAGGGAACGGAGACGCCACGTCCCGTCGCCATGCCCTCTGCACCCTGCTGGGGTGCCGTCTACCTACTCGGCTCCTCAGCAAAAAGCTAACTTGATGCAAACACCTGTGTCTCATTTATACCCGCGCTGCGTGGCATGAGCACCTGGTGCAATCATTGCATGCCAATGTGCATTGGCTCGTTTAGTTTTACTCGAAGTAGATTGGCTCTCGCGAGCGAGATTCCTATTCGTCGGTACTCCGACGTGGCGTCTCCGTTCCCTCCTTCAGGGAACGAGGGTTACATACGTAACCGAGACGTTCACCATATTTGCGTGTGGACCATGTATGGCACTAAATACATTTTTCCAGAAAAGCGTAATGATTAAGGGGGGGCCTTACACAAAGAGCAGCCTAGGGGCCCCTGACCACTTTAATCCGCCTCTGCACGTATGAAATCAGAAGGCGCTGATGTAAGAAGTCTGCTTTGGGCCAATCATAAATACTTATGAAGATGACATGATTACTCTGCGCTGTTTACAGTAAGGTTTTTAATAATTTTTCTATTTAAATATGTGCTAAATGATCATCTTTGACCGTTGCACCACGTCTTGCAGCTTTTTCAACGTGATGTGCTCGAGACCCAGCCTTTTCCATTCATCAGTGCTGCGGCTCTGCAGTTGGACAGTATTACACGAGTGTCGTGTTTGATCATCCGTTATGCCTGTCACTCAGACGTCAAAAAGATGTTGTCAAATTGAACAGATAGTGAAACTAAAGTGCTTCTCCTCATGTGGGCGGATGAAGACAACGGCGCACCATTTAAAGATAATTTCCGATGACTGACATCACAGAATTTACCAGTATTCTGCTGCTGCTGTGTGAATGGTCTCTTCCCGGTAAAAAGCCAGAACACCGTTGCTTGTGTAAACAGCATATTTGTGTATTTACCGGTAAAGTCATTCTGGTAATTTTACAGTAATTTACCGGTATTACTGTGTGAAAAGGGCTACTGAGGCCCATCAACTTTTTGGTTACCCATATTCTTCAAAATACCTTCTTTTGTGAAAAAGTAAATACACTACTGTTTGATTTTCTAATGTTTTTGAAAGTCACTTATGCTCACCAAGGCTGCATTTATTTGATTAAAAAAAAAATAATGTGATTACAATTTAAAATCATAACGATGGCAAAAGCTGAATTTTCAGCATCATTACGCCAGTCTTTAGTGTCACGATCCTTCAGAAAACATTTTAATATGCTGATTTGCTTTACTGTAATTTGATGCATTTAATGCATCCTTGCTGAATAAAGGTATTTATTTTTTAAATAAAAAAATCTTACTGACCCCAAACTTTTGAACGGTAGTGTAAAAAAAAAATAAATAAACATTTTATACTGTAATCCAAATCAATTCTTAATGAATAAAAATCAAGTTCCGTCCATTATTCACGGCTAAAAAGGAGCAGATTTGCTGGCAATACAATGTGTCAAGTTCAGCCAATAACACTGAATTTAATAAAATTTATTTAATTTAGCAAAGGCAATATGTGTCTCACATTGCGGCGAGTTTCACCTTGTTCGAGTTTGACCTCTTTCACTCTTCTCGCACACCATCTGACCCCTCTGTCCAAAATCATATTAATATTATTGTCTTTTCTGCAGGGGGACTCTGGGGGACCGCTGGTGTGCGAGGGCCGTGTCTACGGCATTGTCTCCTGGGGTAATAGCTGTGCTGATGCCCAGTACCCTGGCGTCTACACGTCCGTCTCGAGGTTTCGCCAATGGATCGATGGAACTATATTTGGCTTTTATGGAAGGTGCCTCAAGTATTAGACTGCAGTGTTACCCCAGCACTCCCCTAATCGAACTTGAAACAGCCTTGAAACATGCCAACTTGTACATGAATATTGTTGCTACTTCTATTTGAAAAGTTAGCGAACTTTGTTATTTTAGATGAGTACACTGCTGTTCTGAAACAGCACATCTGTTACACAACAGCTGGTAGGCCTTTTTTTAAACAGTAGTTGTGCAAACTGTTCCTTTAATGTGCCATTATGCTGCTTCTCTGCAAAGTCAGTGAAAACTAAAAATACAAAGCCGAAGGAATATTTTCCCAAAAAAACAAAAAACAAATTAAAAACGTTTTTTATATAATACTTGTGAGAATGACCTATTCAACATTCAAATGAATGCAAACAGACTTTCATTTGGACTATAATCAAACCAGTTACATATTTTAAGACTAAGCATTTTGTGAGTGCCTACAAGTCAGATGCGAGGTAAAGGAATAGTTCACTCAAAAATGAAGATCATTTACACACCCTCATGTTTTCTCGAACCTGTATGACTTTGCCTTGATTTCTTTCATCTGTGGAACACAAAATGAATCATTGAATGTACAAGCCAAGGTTGTGGGC